>JAQNBH010000004.1:5514357-6024072 GCA_028752905.1 Cladorhizidae sp. MBARI D1340-BT2 | reverse complement strand
TTAGTGTGTGTGCACTGATGAAGGCATTCAGAGTGTCTCCCTTAATTAAGCATTAGTGTGTGTGCACTGATGAAGGCATTCAGAGTGTCTCCCTTAATTAAGCATTAGTGTGTGTGCACTGATGAAGGCATTCAGAGTGTCTCCCTTAATTAAGCATTAGTGTGTGTGCACTGATGAAGGCATTCAGAGTGTCTCCCTTAATTAAGCATTAGTGTGTGTGCACTGATGAAGGCATTCAGAGTGTCTCCCTTAATTAAGCATTAGTGTGTGTGCACTGATGAAGGCATTCAGAGTGTCTCCCTTAATTAAGCATTAGTGTGTGTGCACTGATGAAGGCATTCAGAGTGTCTCCCTTAATTAAGCATTAGTGTGTGTGCACTGATGAAGGCATTCAGAGTGTCTCCCTTAATTAAGCATTAGTGTGTGTGCACCGATGAAGGCATTCAGAGTGTCTCCCTTAATTAAGCATTAGTGTGTGTGCACCGATGAAGGCATTCAGAGTGTCTCCCTTAATTAAGCATTAGTGTGTGTGCACCGATGAAGGCATTCAGAGTGTCTCCCTTAATTAAGCATTAGTGTGTGTGCACCGATGAAGGCATTCAGAGTGTCTCCCTTAATTAAGCATTAGTGTGTGTGCACCGATGAAGGCATTCAGAGTGTCTCCCTTAATTAAGCATTAGTGTGTGTGCACTGATGAAGGCATTCAGAGTGTCTCCCTTAATTAAGCATTAGTGTGTGTGCACTGATGAAGGCATTCAGAGTGTCTCCCTTAATTAAGCATTAGTGTGTGTGCACTGATGAAGGCATTCAGAGTGTCTCCCTTAATTAAGCATTAGTGCGTGTGCACTGATGAAGGCATTCAGAGTGTCTCCCTTAATTAAGCATTAGTGTGTGTGCACTGATGAAGGCATTCAGAGTGTCTCCCTTAATTAAGCATTAGTGTGTGTGCACTGATGAAGGCATTCAGAGTGTCTCCCTTAATTAAGCATCAGTGCGTGTGCAATGATGAAGGCATTCAGAGTGTCTCCCTTAATTAAGCATCAGTGCGTGTGCACTGATGAAGGCATTCAGAGTGTCTCCCTTAATTAAGCATTAGTGTGTGTGCACTGATGAAGGCATTCAGAGTGTCTCCCTTAATTAAGCATTAGTGTGTGTGCACTGATGAAGGCATTCAGAGTGTCTCCCTTAATTAAGCATTAGTGTGTGTGCACTGATGAAGGCATTCAGAGTGTCTCCCTTAATTAAGCATTAGTGTGTGTGCACTGATGAAGGCATTCAGAGTGTCTCCCTTAATTAAGCATTAGTGTGTGTGCACTGATGAAGGCATTCAGAGTGTCTCCCTTAATTAAGCATTAGTGTGTGTGCACTGATGAAGGCATTCAGAGTGTCTCCCTTAATTAAGCATTAGTGTGTGTGCACTGATGAAGGCATTCAGAGTGTCTCCCTTAATTAAGCATTAGTGTGTGTGCACTGATGAAGGCATTCAGAGTGTCTCCCTTAATTAAGCATTAGTGTGTGTGCACTGATGAAGGCATTCAGAGTGTCTCCCTTAATTAAGCATTAGTGTGTGTGCACTGATGAAGGCATTCAGAGTGTCTCCCTTAATTAAGCATTAGTGTGTGTGCACTGATGAAGGCATTCAGAGTGTCTCCCTTAATTAAGCATTAGTGTGTGTGCACTGATGAAGGCATTCAGAGTGTCTCCCTTAATTAAGCATTAGTGTGTGTGCACTGATGAAGGCATTCAGAGTGTCTCCCTTAATTAAGCATTAGTGTGTGTGCACTGATGAAGGCATTCAGAGTGTCTCCCTTAATTAAGCATTAGTGTGTGTGCACTGATGAAGGCATTCAGAGTGTCTCCCTTAATTAAGCATTAGTGTGTGTGCACTGATGAAGGCATTCAGAGTGTCTCCCTTAATTAAGCATTAGTGTGTGTGCACTGATGAAGGCATTCAGAGTGTCTCCCTTAATTAAGCATTAGTGTGTGTGCACTGATGAAGGCATTCAGAGCGTCTCCCTTAATTAAGCATTAGTGTGTGTGCACTGATGAAGGCATTCAGAGCGTCTCCCTTAATTAAGCATTAGTGTGTGTGCACTGATGAAGGCATTCAGAGCGTCTCCCTTAATTAAGCATTAGTGTGTGTGCACTGATGAAGGCATTCAGAGCGTCTCCCTTAATTAAGCATTAGTGTGTGTGCACTGATGAAGGCATTCAGAGCGTCTCCCTTAATTAAGCATTAGTGTGTGTGCACTGATGAAGGCATTCAGAGTGTCTCCCTTAATTAAGCATTAGTGTGTGTGCACTGATGAAGGCATTCAGAGTGTCTCCCTTAATTAAGCATTAGTGTGTGTGCACTGATGAAGGCATTCAGAGTGTCTCCCTTAATTAAGCATTAGTGTGTGTGCACTGATGAAGGCATTCAGAGTGTCTCCCTTAATTAGCATTAGTGTGTGTGCACTGATGAAGGCATTCAGAGTGTCTCCCTTAATTAAGCATTAGTGTGTGTGCACTGATGAAGGCATTCAGAGTGTCTCCCTTAATTAAGCATTAGTGTGTGTGCACTGATGAAGGCATTCAGAGTGTCTCCCTTAATTAAGCATTAGTGTGTGTGCACTGATGAAGGCATTCAGAGTGTCTCCCTTAATTAAGCATTAGTGTGTGTGCACTGATGAAGGCATTCAGAGTGTCTCCCTTAATTAAGCATTAGTGTGTGTGCACTGATGAAGGCATTCAGAGTGTCTCCCTTAATTAAGCATTAGTGTGTGTGCACTGATGAAGGCATTCAGAGTGTCTCCCTTAATTAAGCATTAGTGTGTGTGCACTGATGAAGGCATTCAGAGTGTCTCCCTTAATTAAGCATTAGTGTGTGTGCACTGATGAAGGCATTCAGAGTGTCTCCCTTAATTAAGCATTAGTGTGTGTGCACTGATGAAGGCATTCAGAGTGTCTCCCTTAATTAAGCATTAGTGTGTGTGCACTGATGAAGGCATTCAGAGTGTCTCCCTTAATTAAGCATTAGTGTGTGTGCACTGATGAAGGCATTCAGAGTGTCTCCCTTAATTAAGCATTAGTGTGTGTGCACTGATGAAGGCATTCAGAGTGTCTCCCTTAATTAAGCATTAGTGTGTGTGCACTGATGAAGGCATTCAGAGTGTCTCCCTTAATTAAGCATTAGTGCGTGTGCACTGATGAAGGCATTCAGAGTGTCTCCCTTAATTAAGCATTAGTGTGTGTGCACTGATGAAGGCATTCAGAGTGTCTCCCTTAATTAAGCATTAGTGTGTGTGCACTGATGAAGGCATTCAGAGTGTCTCCCTTAATTAAGCATTAGTGCGTGTGCACTGATGAAGGCATTCAGAGTGTCTCCCTTAATTAAGCATTAGTGTGTGTGCACTGATGAAGGCATTCAGAGTGTCTCCCTTAATTAAGCATTAGTGTGTGTGCACTGATGAAGGCATTCAGAGTGTCTCCCTTAATTAAGCATTAGTGTGTGTGCACTGATGAAGGCATTCAGAGTGTCTCCCTTAATTAAGCATTAGTGTGTGTGCACTGATGAAGGCATTCAGAGTGTCTCCCTTAATTAAGCATTAGTGCGTGTGCACTGATGAAGGCATTCAGAGTGTCTCCCTTAATTAAGCATTAGTGTGTGTGCACTGATGAAGGCATTCAGAGTGTCTCCCTTAATTAAGCATTAGTGTGTGTGCACTGATGAAGGCATTCAGAGTGTCTCCCTTAATTAAGCATTAGTGCGTGTGCACTGATGAAGGCATTCAGAGTGTCTCCCTTAATTAAGCATTAGTGTGTGTGCACTGATGAAGGCATTCAGAGTGTCTCCCTTAATTAAGCATTAGTGTGTGTGCACTGATGAAGGCATTCAGAGTGTCTCTCTTAATTAAGCATTAGCTATCTTCTAACATGGATTTCTACTTTCATGGAGATGAGACAATCTTTGTCAAAAACATTTAAAAAAATTCACTGAACTTCAAAGCAATGGCGTGGAGTCATGAGTAAAGATATCAATCTAAAACCAACTTTTCCTTTTAAGCCCCAAGGAGTCTACTTCATGCCCATAAACTTTTTTTGGCGTTGCCATGAATTTTTTTTCAAACCTCCAATGTCACAATTTTTTGTCCTTGCCCATCAGTGCCAGTGCACCGATGAAGGCATCAGAGTGTCTCCCTTAATTAAGCATTGGTCCCTGTGCACCGATGAAGGCATTCCGAGTGTTTCCAAGAAGGCATTAGTGCCTGTACAACGATGAAGGCATTTAGAGTGTTTCCCAGTAGGCATTAGTGCCTGTACAACGATGAAGGCATTTAGAGTGTTTCCCAGTAGGCATTAGTGCCTGTGAAACCTTCACCAGCCGAGGAGCTTCCAGATCTACTTGGTACGTATGTATGTGCAGGTAAATAATTAATCCAACGTTTAATAAGCACAAACTCTCATTAATCCCTGTCTGAGTCACGCCTCCTTACAGAGGTCAAGCAACAAACTCTCATTATGTCACGCCTCCTTACAGAGGTCAATCAAGAGCACCTAAGGTACTCATCACTAGAGGGCAGGAATCAACTGTGATTGTCCTGAACCCTACAGGCGTGAAGCAGCGTATTCATCGAGTTATCAGTTACCAAATATATCTACCGTATCTCCTCGATTTGACCACACCTTATTTAGATACTGCACCATTTACTATCAAGTGAAATAGCACGCGCCCTGGGTTAGAATGCACACGCCCACCTATAATTGCATTGCACATGCTCGTAAGTGAACATGAGTACAGTATTACGAGTCATAAGTGGGTAGTGTGAACCTACTAGCAGAGTTACTCAGAAGACCACACCCATTTCAGGTTTTGGCTGTTAGCAGCCAGTACAGCACCTGCTATTACCAGTGGGGCAGCCAAAGTGCAATGAAGACTCTGAGAGACTGCTTTTCGGGGGGGGGGGGGGTTTGACCTGGTAGGAAGTCGATAACAAATATTCATACCAACAATACACCAGATGGAGATCTGGTGATCTATCACATGCACACCAGTACTGCAGGCTCACAAGCTAAAATAATAGAGCACGCCCTCAATTAGATGGAGATCTGGTGATCTATCACATGCACACAAGTACTGCAGGCTCGTAAGCTAAAATAATAGAGCACACCCTCGATCTGCATGCCAGTTCTGCAGGCCTCACCTCTGACTGGAGCAGGTGTTAGGGTGTCTGAGTCACACCAACCTCACCTCTGACTGGAGCAGGTGTTAGGGTGTTTGAGTCACACCAACCTCACCTCTGACTGGAGCAGGTGTTAGGGTGTCTGAGTCACACCAACCACACCCCTGACTGGAGCAGAACTCATGGTGTATAAGGTTATGAAGTGCAGGGTACAAGTTCTATGAACGATTCTTGTTGGATGGAAGCATTAGAGCACTGGGTTCATATGTTCAGCACACAGGGGAAGGGGAAGTATTGAGAGCACTGGGTTCATATGTGCAGCACACAGGGGAAGGGGAAGCATTGAGAGCACTGGGTTCATATGTGCAGCACACAGGGGAAGGGGAAGCATTGAGAGCACTGGGTTCATATGTGCAGCACACAGGGGAAGGGGAAGTATTGAGAGCACTGGGTTCATATGTGCAGCACACAGGGGAAGGGGAAGCATTGAGAGCACTGGGTTCATATGTGCAGCACACAGGGGAAGGGGAAGCATTGAGAGCACTGGGTTCATATGTGCAGCACACAGGGGAAGGGGAAGTATTGAGAGCACTGGGTTCATATGTGCAGCACACAGGGGAAGGGGAAGCATTGAGAGCACTGGGTTCATATGTGCAGCACACAGGGGAAGGGGAAGCATTGAGAGCACTGGGTTCATATGTGCAGCACACAGGGGAAGGGGAAGCATTGAGAGCACTGGGTTCATATGTGCAGCACACAGGGGAAGGGGAAGCATTGAGAGCACTGGGTTCATATGTGCAGCACACAGGGGAAGGGGAAGTATTGAGAGCACTGGGTTCATATGTGCAGCACACAGGGGAAGGGGAAGCATTGAGAGCACTGGGTTCATATGTGCAGCACACAGGGGAAGGGGAAGCATTGAGAGCACTGGGTTCATATGTGCAGCACACAGGGGAAGGGGAAGCATTGAGAGCACTGGGTTCATATGTGCAGCACACAGGGGAAGGGGAAGCATTGAGAGCACTGGGTTCATATGTGCAGCACACAGGGGAAGGGGAAGCATTGAGAGCACTGGGTTCATATGTGCAGCACACAGGGGAAGGGGAAGCATTGAGAGCACTGGGTTCATATGTGCAGCACACAGGGGAAGGGGAAGCATTGAGAGCACTGGGTTCATATGTGCAGCACACAGGGGAAGGGGAAGCATTGAGAGCACTGGGTTCATATGTGCAGCACACAGGGGAAGGGGAAGCATTGAGAGCACTGGGTTCATATGTGCAGCACACAGGGGAAGGGGAAGCATTGAGAGCACTGGGTTCATATGTGCAGCACACAGGGGAAGGGGAAGCATTGAGAGCACTGGGTTCATATGTGCAGCACACAGGGGAAGGGGAAGCATTGAGAGCACTGGGTTCATATGTGCAGCACACAGGGGAAGGGGAAGCATTGAGAGCACTGGGTTCATATGTGCAGCACACAGGGGAAGGGGAAGCATTGAGAGCACTGGGTTCATATGTGCAGCACACAGGGGAAGGGGAAGCATTGAGAGCACTGGGTTCATATGTGCAGCACACAGGGGAAGGGGAAGCATTGAGAGCACTGGGTTCATATGTGCAGCACACAGGGGAAGGGGAAGTATTGAGAGCACTGGGTTCATATGTGCAGCACACAGGGGAAGGGGAAGCATTGAGAGCACTGGGTTCATATGTGCAGCACACAGGGGAAGGGGGAGCATTGAGAGCACTGGGTTCATATGTGCAGCACACAGGGGAAGGGGGAGCATTGAGAGCACTGGGTTCATATGTGCAGCACACAGGGGAAGGGGGAGCATTGAGAGCACTGGGTTCATATGTGCAGCATACAGGGGAAGGGGAAGTATTGAGAGCACTGGGTTCATATGTGCAGCACACAGGGGAAGGGGAAGCATTGAGAGCACTGGGTTCATATGTGCAGCATACAGGGGAAGGGGAAGCATTGAGAGCACTGGGTTCATATGTGCAGCACACAGGGGAAGGGGAAGCATTGAGAGCACTGGGTTCATATGTGCAGCACACAGGGGAAGGGGAAGCATTGAGAGCACTGGGTTCATATGTGTAGCACACAGGGGAAGGGGAAGCATTGAGAGCACTGGGTTCATATGTGCAGCACACAGGGGAAGGGGAAGCATTGAGAGCACTGGGTTCATATGTGCAGCACACAGGGGAAGGGGAAGCATTGAGAGCACTGGGTTCATATGTGCAGCACACAGGGGAAGGGGAAGCATTGAGAGCACTGGGTTCATATGTGCAGCACACAGGGGAAGGGGAAGCATTGAGAGCACTGGGTTCATATGTGCAGCACACAGGGGAAGGGGAAGCATTGAGAGCACTGGGTTCATATGTGCAGCACACAGGGGAAGGGGAAGCATTGAGAGCACTGGGTTCATATGTGCAGCACACAGGGGAAGGGGAAGTATTGAGAGCACTGGGTTCATATGTGCAGCACACAGGGGAAGGGGATAGAGCTAGAAGCCAGAAGGAAATATGTCCCAGTTGTCCAGTTCCAAGGATCGTAACACGTCGCACACACACAGAGGGACATCCCAACCCCTCCCAGTTCCACCACATCACATGTCTGGAAGACACCACAGGATGCCAATTCTTCCTTGTAAGAAAAGCAACCTTTCCTGCTCCTCTTTGTAGTCAACCACACCCCAAACACCACCCAAACATAGGCACCTCAATGCCACTAGGGCGAGTGCATGACACAAGTCCTCACACCAACAAGGTCTCCAAACACCCCAGATTTTATTTTTAGCACTATGGTTTCTATTTTTAGCACTCTAGGTCTATTTTAGCATTCATTTAGGGGGCCTCCCCTTGGAATCGTTTTGCCCCCCCCCTTTGGAAATTGTATTATTAAAATTCATTATAAACTTTGTCACATCTTTAACCATCATGCCCCCTTAAAATCCAGATTCCTCTGGACAGTTGCCCCCTCCCCCCCTTGGACAATTTTCTAAATGAAACCCTGACTATGGATACTATATTTAGCACTCTGGGTACTATTTTAGCATTATGGATACTGGCACTCTAGGTCCTATTTTAGCCACTATGATAGCCACTATGAATACTATTTTTACCACTATGAATTCTATTTTACTTCGTCATTACAAATAAAAACAAAAAAAGCAAGTGGATGTGATTGCATGCCGTAACCACATAGATATAGATGCCATATTACATACGCCCATGGTCACACACACACAACACACATACACACACACACACACAAGCTAGTGAGTATGCACAATGCTTACAAAGGGCATGGGGAATCTTGCTCCAATCTTTTGGCCATCACTGGTCTCCATGTTCATCGAGAGTCCGTCCTGAGCTATCTGCATCAGCGCACACACCACGTAACACACACACACATGTATACACACACACACACACACACATGTATACACACACACACACACATATATAAGTGGCAGGTTAGGATGAGCATGGAGGAATACTTATCCTTCACAAATTAGCTATCTACTGTATTATGAAATGAGGATACTACTGGAGAATGGCTCCCTCACCAGCTCTCGGCATAAGTGAACAAGCTCAACCATTGTTCAAACAGTGTTCTCTCCATGCTCAGGAGTGTCGTTTTAAAAACATCGGCCACTTTCTAAGAAGGTGGCATTCAAGGATAGCATCAGAACCTAAACTTCTCTGGTTTAAGATAAGGGGCACTCACTGTTTGATAAGAACTCTGGTGGCAGCAATATAAGCATTAGTTACCATTCGGGAGTAGAGCCAGAGCGATACCCTGGCTATTTCACCCATAATGTTAAGAGTAGAATACAGAGGATGGTAAGTTAATAGTACAACAGCTAATTGGGTGTGTGTTTTTAAATGCCCTCTCTCTCTGATACACTTATATGCTTATTCATCGTAAGCCACAAAAATCTTGTACGAGCTCAAGTAACAACACTTGTCAACACATTGTGGATTGAAAGGGTTACTTAGTTGACCTCTGGATAATAGAGCCAGGAATAAGGCTAACCTTAGAACAACCAGCTCAACACATTCAATGTCCACATGCCAGTCAACCCTTTACCCAATCTCTCGGTCGCACTTGCACACCATTAAAGTGTATATTTGTGTTACACTTAAAATACTGTATGGCGGCTAAGGCTAATTTGTTGCACAATATTTTCGTGGATTATTGTTCAATAAGCTAACAAATCCATTGGAAAATATTTGTGGTCCTATAATAAACTTGCTAATTACGCATGCGTGTTTGATAACCACACCTCTTTTCAATTTCGGTTGGGGGAAATCTTGCCAAGGTGAATACTTTCAAACTAGAAGGCATGGCTCCAGGCTACTATGCTTATAAGGAAACTTGGGCTGTTGCAACTGCAGCGCTCGCGCGAGATTGACAATCAACACGACCTTTTTGCTGTGGCGCTGCTGAAGTCTGGACGTATGGTTGGACACATATTTGCTGTGGCAGTGGTGAAGTCGGACGTATGATTGGTCACATATTTGCTGTGGTGGTGCTGAAGTCTGGACGTATGGTTGGACACATATTTGCTGTGGTGGTGCTGAAGTCTGGACGTATGGTTGGTCACATATTTGCTGTGGCGCAGCTGAAGTCTGGACGTATGGTTGGTCAAGTTCTCAGAAAGCTATCTTCTGTATCTTCTCTATTTCAACGATGAGGGGGAGTGGTTTGTTGCCTAGTTACAGGTGCTAGACAGCAGGTTCTCTTTTCCAACTTTATACTAAAGTAGCGAAACAGGCCAGGGGAAAGAAATCGCTAGCTAGCTAATGGTCCAGCACAATTCAATAGTAATCTCCCTAGAGTCATGCGGAGGGTGTGTGGTCATCTGTGATCATAGATTTTGCAGTTACTTTTAATGAGCTAGACCCTTTACCAACTCACTAAGAGTTTGGCTCGCAATAGTACAGTGATCTGAGGGTAAAAAATTCGTAGTTTTCTTTACAAGAAATTCAAGAAAATATTTCCCCACGGAAATTACTTGCTGTACGGTACTTGTCAGTGTTCCATCCTGACATGGATCCAGTTCATCTGAGTGCACAAGGCTCTGAGCCCAGCAAATTCATTAATGGAACCACAATTCCTAGCATTTATTTCTGTTATTATCAACACGCACAGCAAGAAGAAGCAAAACTGTCTATTCTGTCATGAGGTCGATAAGCTTTCTTCCTCCCCACTCTGAGCCTCTGCACAAATGAACCGTCAAAGATGTTCTACCAGGGAGTGTGAAAATCTTCCACCAGGGTGTGTGAAAATCTTCCAATTGCCCTCAGGAAGTTACATCAGGGAGTTATTCAAGCCATCAGGCCAGCTCGTCCCACAGAGTGAATCATCTGTGACGATCACCGAACGTACCCACACACTCAATAAGATAATGTAAGCTCTTTGAGTGATAGGGTAAGGTACGAATTGCACAGAACAATCAAATTTGATTTAATTGGTATCAGCTCCAAATGAAATCGCCTAAAAAAATCATTCCATAAATACCTTCCAAGTAAAGTATATTCCAGCAGGCGGGCAAAGACTAAGCATTACTAAAGTGATACTTTAATTATACCACCCTTTTATACTTTTCCGTCCTCTCAACAATTACTTATCTATATAATTGATGCACTCTTTCTCAAGTACTGCCACATAGTCTACTCTCTGCAATGATGGTGGTGTTGGCAAACTCTTCTGGTCCATCAGAAGCTTGCTGCTAGGATTTTAGGAGTGCAACTAGGCACTTCCCACAAAGCACTACGAGTGTGTACACAAGTATAAGGAATGAATACTGGTACTGGTAGCAGTACGGAGATGAGCCCTGAGAACCCAGGTTATCAAGGGGAATGATAAGGACATGCATACTGGTGCTGGTAGCACTACAGAGATGACCACCTGGGAAGGTTATCAAGGAATGATAAGGACATGCATACTGGTACTGGTAGCACTACAGAGATGACCACCTGGGAAGGTTATCAAGGGGAATGATAAGGACATGCATACTGGTACTGGTAGCACTACAGAGATGACCACCTGGGAAGGTTATCAAGGACATGCACTGGTGCTGGTAACACTACAGAGATGACCACCTGGGAAGGTTATCAAGGGGAATGATAAGGACATGCATACTGGTACTGGTAGCACTACAGAGATGACCACCTGGGAAGGTTATCAAGGAATGATAAGGACATGCATACTGGTGCTGGTAACACTACAGAGATGACCACCTGGGAAGGTTATCAAGGAATGATAAGGACATGCATACTGGTGCTGGTAACACTACAGAGATGACCACCTGGGAAGGTTATCAAGGAACGATAAGGACATGCATGCTGGTGCTGGTAACACTACAGAGATGACCACCTGGGAAGGTTATCAAGGAATGATAAGGACATGCATACTGGTGCTGGTAGCACTACAGAGATGACCACCTGGGAAGGTTATCAAGGAATGATAAGGACATGCATACTGGTGCTGGTAACACTACAAAGATGACCACCTGGGAAGGTTATCAAGAAATCTTGTTTCATCAATGTGAATTCCACAGACTCCTCTTTGAATAGGAAGCAGTAATACAATTACCCAGTTTCCTAAACCCAAGGTCAAAGTTTGCAAGAAAACAATTAGTTGGCCTACAGCTCTCTACATCATGACTTGCATTGTTATCTCCAAGAACTCCCAGCATATGGAGTGCAGGAAACTCACTAATGCTCCAGCAAATAAGCAACTGATAACTTCACCAAGTATTAGACCTGGCTTCATGCAGCCACCTAACCTACCCAGTAGGTGCTTTTTCAAAGCTGGGCTTAGGTATCTGGGTATCTAAGGTCTTAGAGGGCTTAGATATCTGGGTATCTAAGGTCTTAGGTATCTGGTATCTAAGGTCTTAGAGGGCTTAGGTATCTGGGTATCTAAGGTCTTAGAGGGCTTAGAGGTATCTGGGTATCTAAGTTCTTAAGAGGTATCTGGGTATCTAAGTTCTTAAGAGGTATCTGGGTATCTAAGGTCTTAGAGGGCTTAGGTATCTAAGGTCTTAGAGGGCTTAAGTATCTGTATCTAAGGTCTTAGAGGACTTAGTTATCTAAGGTCTTAGATGGCTTAGGTATCTGGGTATCTAAGGTCTTAGATATCTGGTATCTAAGGACTTAGTTATCTGGGTATCTAAGGTCTTAGAGGGCTTAGGTATCTGGGTATCTAAGGTCTCAGAGGAGATTTTTTTGCAGCTTGGCCATAGCTACAAACTTGGAGCAAAAGCAGCTGCTACAAGTCTAGGCTTGGTCCAGCATTTGTACAGCCAGAGATGAAAACTTAAATGGCTGCTATTGCATTTATTTTTGCTTGAATGGAAGCCAGTATTCAATCATGGTCCAAACGGGATTAAAAAAACATGAAATGAAAAAGGTGTTTTTTTTTAGTAATCCCAGTGGTATTATTATATATATATAGGTAATGACCAGCATGGAAACTAATACCCGGCAGACCCAACAAAGCTTACCCCCAAATTCTTGCCTACTACGCAGACATATTGTCCTATTACGCTGGAGAGCATAGACCCGTTGATTCTGGGCTTCGACTTCGTTGCATCCATGATAAACAAACTTTCTTTACTGCTCACTGTTCGAAATTTCACCCTCCAAAATTTGTCACTACTCTAGAACAAACTATTGCGCATGCTCACCGTTAAACGACAAACTGTGGCAAAGTTAGATGTATAAAGACACCCACAACTTCAGTTTGCTTCTAATTTTGTCATTTCCCTTCCCTTCTCAGAAATGAACGGTTCTCCGAGAAGTATTTCGCCTCTGGATTCTCCTCTGGCTGGCTCTCCCACTGCCAGCGACTCTCCAACTTTCTGTGCTGCAGAAAATAATGGAGACGAACAAATTCTATTTGAGGGTTATCTCTACAAAATCCCACCGCTCAAGAAGAGCCTGCTTATGGTTGTAAGTCTTTCTTCTTTCTACCTAGCTGAGTTATTATCTACATTAATGCTACTCCAAAGCACAATAGCTTGCCCATTTTTTTGGTCCGTCTGATATATATAGCTAGAAGTTTAAGTGCATATTCCTTTTTTAATTTATTTTTATAATTATTTTTAGAAATGGTCGAAAAGATGGTTTGTCCTGAAGAAATCGATTCATGTAAGTAATGCACACTTTCATCAATTACGCAGTAAGTAGAATACTGGTCAAGCTGGCTGTCCATTCATATGACTGTTTGCCAACCTATTTCCATGGTATTATATGCCACAGTCAAAAAGAACCATGGAATCATATTGTCTTGAAAGGCATTTCTGCATGTCTATAGTGTCTCTGAAAGAGTACACCATGTTTACCCCAAGTGTAGGTTTGTACAGAGTATAAGTTGCTTGCATTTTCCAGAGTTGTTGTTCTTCTCAATGAACTCTCAGTTGACATAATAACATTACAATAACCTTCTCAATATATCAACTTGAAATTGTACTCTTTCGACATTTTGACAAGATGCTCTAGCCTTCATGAAGGCTAGAGCATCTAGTCAAATGTCGAGAGACAATTTATTGAAAGGGTTATTGTATTCTTGTTGTTGTGTTGTTGTACTATCAATGTATAAGTCCAGACACAAGTAGTTAATACTGTTTTTATTTTGCCAAACACATACTAACTTCTAAACTTCCTCATGGGCAGCACAAATTATAACTATTAGTCTCCTGCAAACTCAACAATTTTCAACTCTCAAAGCTCAAGTTGTTGGCTGTCATCTGAGCTCCTGTTTGCCAATGGCTCCACCCACTAGCTCCACCCACAGATCGATCCATAATGTTTTCCTCTTGCATTCGGAGCCAAAGTTGCCAAAAACTGGCGACGACTTTTTAAAAAAACATTAGACGTTCTCCATCAAATGTGGCACAGAGTCTGTGGTCTCCAGTAACACATCAATCAACCAGCTTTGTATAACAATGTCGGGTAGTACTGTTGTTTTATACCTGTTATGCTTCAGTCAACAAGGGCTTGAACAAACAGTGAAAGTGTACTCGATGTTTGTACGTTCTGTGCCCTGAACTCTCTAATAGCATGCTGACTAGTTGGCTAGTAGCTGCTGGGACTTCATATTATTTATTTCGAGTGTTTCTATTCGAGGATATCAAATTGTCAGACCATGGTAATTGGTCCAAGATCAAAGCTTGCAAACTGCAATTAGCTAGCAGGCTCCTAACTGGCTGTCCATCTGTGTTGCAGTTATCTGTTCCTCCACTCTAACTGCTAATGGGAAAGTCTGAAGTGCTCCAAATAAGTAGCTGGCTAGTTCAGGAAGCTTATATTTCTAAAGCATGTAGTTATCTAGTGCACTATTCTGTTGCTAAAGCTAGCTGGCCGCCACCCTTGTGACTGTCTCCTTTGAAATGTTGGGCTAATTTGCTCAGGTGCATGATGGAAGCTGTACACATGTACTGGGACAAGAACAAACAAACAAAGATTCTCACACACCTCGGCTTTAGCCTAGCCATTTCCTTCCTGTGCTATGAAGGCCATAACTACCAATAGGTTTAGGCTTGGTCCTACTGACTGCCATAAATGAGAACTACAATTATTTATATCCCAATCTAAGCATCTTTTTTTGGCACCGATGATAAAAAAATGTCTGTAGTCCAATCCATCCCAATCCATCCCAAGTATTGTATTGCCTACTGCTGGGTTTAAATTAAGTGTGTTATAATTTTGAATACTTAGAGGAGGCCTGGTTGTAGCAAGTGATTGTGTGGATGCCACATTTCCTATTTAGGCATCATATTTATTAATTAGTATCACAGGCCGATGGCATCCATCTCCTTGACAACTGGGTGGAGCTTCGTTATCACTGATAATCATGTTTCTATCTAGTGTTTCTTTTCCCCCCAGACTAAGGAAATACACATAAACATTGAGATTAAACAATAACCTTCTCAATGATCAACTTGAAATTGTACTCTCTTGATGTTTCAACTAGATGCTCTAGCCTTCATCATCTTCCTGATGAAGGTTAGAGCATCTAGTCGAAATGTCGAGAGAATACAATCTGAAGTTGATTACTGAGAAGATTATAGTAATGTTATTATGTCAACTGAGAGTTCAGTTGAGTATATATATGTATATATATATATATATATATATATATATATGTATATATATATATATACGCTTTTTTGTGTGCATATTTGTGTTGTTGGATATTTCCTGGGAAAGAAGAAAAAGATGGTAACTGGCTCAGAGCTATCCGGTGGCTGGCTCTAGTGGTCATGTCGGGTTTCAATCTGCTTGCTATAACAACAATAGCAGCAACAACAATAGAATTTATCAGTGAATAACTTGTGTATTTCACACAGTTGTCAAAGAGATGGAGCCAGTGATCAGCCTATGATAGTTATTCTAATTAAGAGTCCTTCTAAACAGACATATATTTGTATTTAATATACATACATATAAAAAATATATAATATATATACCACATATATATATATAAATATATATACCACATATATATATAGAGATATACATATATATCAGATATAGTATATGTTTCGTATATCTAGAACACTACATGTCAGTTACAACCTTCCTTCTATCAGCAGCTCCGTCTCTACGCCTTGGCTGCATCTAGAACTGTGGGCAAGGTATTGCATGGCAGGTGCCCTATTCACCCATTGCTGGCCAAGGAAGCCACCACCTGGTTCATGCTGGCTTAGCTACACAACTAGTCCAGAGAGCTTGCACTGAAGCCATTGCTGTTGCATGCACATCATGAATGGCATGTTGCTGATGGGAGGACTCCTGTGCCTACATTATGTATGGAAGGTTTTTAACTGTGCACTTCCGCAGTTAATTTGCTACTAATGTGTCTAGATAGCTTCCTAATTGCTGGACGACTCTCCCTCTTTCTCTGTCTGCCTTACAGCATGCTGGTCAACAAACTGGATCAATAAGCATTAGAATACGCTAATCTCAGTGTCAGTTAATTACATTATTGAGGACTCCTCTGGGGCACCTTGTGCCATCTCCCCACCTTGTCCCTGGGGCATCTTGTGCCATCTCCCCACCTTGTCCCTGGGGCACCTTGTGCCATCTCCCCACCTTGTCCCTGGAGCATCTTGTGCCATCTCCCCACCTTGTCCCTGTGGCATCTTGTGCCATCTCCCCACCTTGTCCCTGAGGCATCTTGTGCCATCTCCCCACCTTGTCCCTGTGGCATCTTGTGCCATCTCCCCACCTTGTCCCTGGGGCACCTTGTGCCCTCCCCACCTTGTCCCTGGGGCATCTTGTGCCATCTCCCCACCTTGTCCCTGGAGCACCTTGTGCCCTCCCCACCTCATCCCTGGGGCATCTTGTGCCATCTCCCCACCTTGTCCCTGAGGCATCTTGTGCCATCTCCCCACCTTGTCCCTGTGGCATCTTGTGCCATCTCCCCACCTTGTCCCTGGGGCACCTTGTGCCCTCCCCACCTTGTCCCTGGGGCATCTTGTGCCATCTCCCCACCTTGTCCCTGGAGCACCTTGTGCCCTCCCCACCTCATCCCTGGGGCATTTTGTGCCATCTCCCCACCTCATCCCTGTGGCATCTTGTGCCATCTCTCCACCTCATCCCTGAGGCATCTTGTGCCATCTCCCCCTGGGGCATCTTGTGCCATCTCCCCACCTCGTCCCTGTGGCATCTTGTGCCATCTCCCCACCTCGTCCCTGGGGCATCTTGTGCCATCTCCCCACCTCGTCCCTGAGGTGTCTTGTGCCATCTCCCGACCTCATCCCTAGGACCTCTCTCTTCACTTATAGCACACACATACACACCTCATCTCTCACCTCTTCAACTCCCTTTCTCATACCTCCCTTCCTTCACCCCTCCCACTCCCTCCCTACACCCATCATTCCTCCCACTCCTCACCTACATACTCTTAATTCCTTTCCTTTTGCTTGTGGCCAGTGGCCCACTTTACGGCAATCAGAAACTGCTGACTAAACTCTCTTTGATCTTCGCTGCTGGCTCTGCCTCAAGGAGGGTTACTTAGTGGCGTGTGCCTTTGTTAACTCCAGCCATCAACACCTGGCCAAGGCAGACCGCACTGGTGAACCTCCCCTCCCCCAGAATAATTTCATGCCCATCTCCCACACCTCAGAAAGTTCTACTTCTGGTCGTCTCTATCTGTGACAGTTGAACCCCTTGAGAACGTGTCTACAGCATATCCCTGCAGTGAATATTGAACCCCTCAAGAGCGCCACCCTACAGCATATCCCTGCAGTGAATATTGAACCCCTCAAGAATGCGCCACCCTACAGCATATCCCTGCAGTGAATATTGAGCCTCTCAAGAATGCGCCACTCTACAGCATATCCCTGCAGTGAATATTGAACCCCTCAAGAATGCGCCACCCTACAGTATATCCCTGTGCACACACACACAGGGCAATACAAGCTCTCCTGTTCACCCCCACGCCCACTTTCAAGGAGTATGGTCACCACTTTTGTGTAGGACACGTAGCTATGGAAAGATAAAGTTTTGCAACACATTTCCTTTCTCAACAATGCAGTGATATCCTATAAGAATAGGAGCTAGGGCATCCAGCACTAGCAATGCAGTAATATCCTATAAGAATAGGAGCTAGGGCATCCAGCACTAGGGCAGAGCTAGAGTAAGAGCAGAAGCAGAAGCTAGGGCAACACTAGAGCAGTTGTAGGGCACAGCTAGGGCAGGCAGAGCTAGGGCAGAAGCTAGGGCAACACTAGAGCAGTTGTAGGGCACAGCTAGGGCAGGCAGAGCTAGGGCAGAAGCTAGGGCAACACTAGAGCAGTTGTAGGGCAGAGATAGAGCAGGAGTTAGGGCAGGAATTAGGGAAGAGCAAGGCCAAAAGGAAGGCTGTAACTAGGGCAGGACTAGAGCAGAGCTAATGTTAGTTAGAGTTTGGAGCTAGGGCAGTGGCAGAGAAGGACCTAGGGAAGGAGCTAGAGCAGCAGCTAGAGCTCAGTCTAGGGCAACAACTGACCAGGGATTCAGCACGATGAACTCAGTTGGTGCGTCTAGTTCAAATTCTCACCTATAAACAAGCACTTGAAGAGGGAAACAAGAGTCCACCGTTTACCTGCCCTCGAATACGAGCCACTTAATTCAGTCCTTGAATTAGATCTGCCCAGTGCAGCTGAGGAGTGCTGCTGCTCTGATTGTGTGCGTACAGTGGATACTGTCGGTATAGCAACGTACATAGACAGCATGCTTCCTCGAAAATTTTATCATGAAATCGTCAGCTTACCCTCGAAATATTCACACCTCACTTGAGTGGTTTTATATTAAAAATAATTTAGAAATATTAATATTAAAAAATTAGTTTCTGCTGAATAGCTGAATATAATAATAATGATTGAGAAGCATGCTCAGGTATTAATGAGCTCCTGTGTTGCCAGAGTGTATGTAGAGGAGTCAACTTCCTTGTGTGTGTCTCAAGTAGACATGTCGTTGATCACCTTTCAAAGAAGCCTTCCATAGTTGTGGACGATTTTGAAACAATGGAGGTTCAGTTCTGTGTGGTACATATGCCCATCGGCTCTAGTCGAGGGAGTGAATTTCTCTGTCATCAACTTGAAATTTTCTCTCGTCGTTTCAGCTAGATGCTCTAGCCTTCATCAGGAATAATGACTAGATGCTCTGGCCTTCATCAGGAATAATGACTAGATGGTCTAGCCTTCATCAGGAATAATGATTAGATGCTCTAGCCTTCACCAGGAATAATGACTAGATGCTCTAGCCTTCATCAGGAATAATGACTAGATGCTCTAGCCTTCATCAGGAATAATGACTAGATGCTCTAGCCTTCATCAGGAAGAATGACTAGATGCTCTAGCCTCCATCAGGAATAATGACTAGATGCTCTGGCCTTTATCAGGAAGAATGACTAGATGCTCTAGCCTTCATCAGGAATAACGACTAGATGCTCTAGCCTTCATCAGGAATAATGACTAATGCTCTAGCCTTCATTAGGAATAATGACTAGATGCTCTAGCCTTCATCAGAAATAATGACTAGATGCTCTAGCCTTTATCAGGAATAATTCTAGATGCCCTAGCTTGCACTCTAGCTGAAATGCCAAGAGAAAATCTCAAGTTGATTATTGAGAAAGTAATTGTTAGCCGAAAGTTCATTGAGAGTTCATCTAGTCACAGATATTTCACCTCCTCAATGACACACTTACCACTTGTAGTGCATAATTGTGCAGTTCACATTAAACTCAAAATTCTTAAGTGTTTATTGCTTGCATCTCTCTCCCCCCCCCCCCCCCCCCCCCCCACCCCGATCTTCCAGATGGACGTGGTGATCGTGAACCTCAGCTACTACAAGGACATCTTCAAGAGAGGGAAACCACGTCAAATTGATCTCTCCAAAATCACTGGCATCAGACCGTCTCCTAAGATTGGTTCCTCTGATCACATCTTCGCTATCGAGACCGAAGAAAGGAAGTACATTTTGAAGGCCCTGGACCATAACATCAAGAACGTGTGGCTGGCGAAACTCTGTGAATTCTGCGGACAAGGTAAGGTGGAGTCACTTATTATGATGCCAGTACGTAGAGGGTAACGAACTCAGGCAAAAGAATGGCTTCATAAAAAAATATTTTGGGGGGTGTGCTCAAATTGTTTATGTATTGCAAATGCTACAGGAGAACAACAACACCAAAGGCCACCCCATCTGATCTAGCCTACATAATTTATTTGAAGTTTGCATTGCGGTCAGTGCTACGAAGTCATAATATACTGGCTGGCTTCAGAGTCGTGACCAGTCCATATATATATTTAATGAGAGTGCGCCATAACAAGAATTGTTGGGACCTCAGGAGATGTCACAATCCTAGTTGTAGCTGGTGGTGTGTTGTTGACACGCTGACAAGGTGTGCAGCCCACGCCCTCCCTTTTAGATGCATTTTGAATCCCGAGAAAAGTGGTCGTTTAACTGGCCCTGGCTGCGGTTTGTCTTAATTGGTTTAATCTGTGAGAAGAGTGTTGTCGGTTGGGTGGGAGGACATGTCTGATGGTTGACAGGTGCTGGCGGCAGTGTATCACCAAAGAGTGTGGCCTAGTTTACCTCTAGGAGAGCTCACCACAGTTGAGACAGGAATCCTTAGTTAAGGTGATTGCAACACCCCCTCACCCACATACACTCTAGTGAGTCAGCAACAACAACGACTGTGACTGCTGTGACGGTGACAATAACAAACATTTGCATTAGTGTTTCGTCAATCGCCATTGGTCCCCCACATGCACTCGAATGAGTGCAATAAAGTCATCAACAACAACGACTGTGACTGCTGTGACAGTGACAATAACAAACATCTGCATTAGTGTTACATCAGCATTACATCACATCATATAACACAAGAGGCATCTTCATATTTTTGTATCGCTTCTCTCTCTCTCCGTGCAGAGGTGGTATATCATGTGACAATCCCTTGGCAACCCACCACCACCTTCTACCATGAGGCCATCATCAAGCTAACCACTCCAGATCATGTGACCTTTGCCACACCCTCCAGCAATGGCACCCTCTTCTCCATCCCGCACAGTGACGTGAGGCGTCTGGGCTCGAACTACACATGTGGATACAGCATCATATGGTTTGAAATCTGTCAGGACTCGCGGGCCGATCAGTTTTTCTTTGTCGCAGTACCTTCAGGGTACGAAACTGCAAAGCAGATTGTGCAGCAGTTGAAGGTGGCAATTCAAGCTGGAGGGCGTCCACTTATCTTGGAGGACTCCGGGAATTTGGAGCTCTCATACATTGCCCGGAGCCACTATGGCTGTCAGGAGTACCCAATGGATGCACGAAATCAGATCGTTCAGACAGGGCTGTACCAGATCCCTCCTCTCTCCCCCTCTCCCATCAAGTCCCTCTCTGCTTCTGGAAGATTCTTCTCCTCTCCGCTACTGGCTACTCCATCGCCAGATCGAGTGTGGAAGGAGCCACTGCACGTATCAAACAGCTTGGGGGAAACAGCTGGAACAGGAGGGATGGGTGGAGTATCATTGGAGGAATTTGGGCGGCGAAAGACCTTTTCCCGAGGGCCTCCTCCTACCACTTCCCTTTCCCGAAGACCCACACTCGACAAGTTTGTACGACAGCACAGCACGTCATCGTTCGACCGGCACACAAGCAACTCTTCACTAGACCCTCACACGAGTGTCTCTTCAATTGACCACACCCTCTCTCGTGCTCTCTCTCAGGACACAGACACATCACGCATTCCAACCCTGCCGCAACACAGACACCCGACAGAGGGGGAGAGAGAGGAGGAGGAGGGAGAACGAGGGGAAGGACACTTCTCGTCAAGCTCCGGTAGCGATGTTTTCGATTCCTCGCTTGCTCTTAACACTTCCACATACTTGAAGAGAAATCTTTCATTTCAGAACTCTATATCCAGTCAAAATTCGGTCCCCTCCTCTTCCTCTCAGGCCACCAACTTAATTGCAGAGGAAGTGCCGGCAAAGTCATACCAGTTTGAGCGCACTTCTCGCCGGGACGTCCTAAGCGGACCCGTTGTCCCCCCCAGGTCCATGATCTCGTTAAAGGACGGGGCATACTTCGCTGAAATGACCACTGCCCACTAGTACTCCATGCGTACTGGAATAACACACCCACTTTTGAACTCTGAACTGCACTGCATTGTGTTAGTAATTGGCAACACACCGATCCTCACATATTTTTAATGTTTTTTCAAGTATTCTTGGGGGCTTGCAGAACTTTTTGATGACGCGAGTAAGGACCTTCACAATTAGTACTTTTTAACGATGTAGTTGTCATCAGCACAATTTCTCCATGTTCTTGTTTATTAGAGTGTTCATTGAATTTTGTGAACTATTGGATAGCCTTAGGTGGCTACTGGCATTAGCTAACTGTTGCCAATTCAAGAAGCTCGGTTGCTTTGAGCCTATCGGGCGGGCTTATTACCACTCTGTTGGGCAGGTTAGATTTAAAGTTATGGTTTATTAACACTGGAGGCTTGGGTTTGCTGGCTATTAAATATTCTACTCTAATTAGCTGGCTAATTCCACTTAGTCTGCCACTGGCTAGCTGCCGCCATTCAGCCAGGCTAGATGCTGCCATTCAGTCAGGCTAGATGTTGCCATTCAGCCAGGTTAGCTGCCGCCATTCAGCCAGGCTAGCTGCTGCCATTCTGCCAGGCTAGTTGCTGCCATTTAGCCAGGCTAGCTGCCGGGCTAGCTGCCGCCATTCAGCCAGGCTAGCTGCCGCCATTTAGCCAGGCTAGCTGCCGCCATTCAGTCAGGCAAGATGCTGCCATTCAGCCAGGCTAGTTGCTGCCATTCAGCCAGGCTAGATGCTGCCATTTTTGCCTGGGAATAAGCTCGTTTGTGCGATTATCCACATCGGCCTTCATAAATTAATTTTCTGTAGATTTCCAGCTTTTTATATATACCAAATTTAAATACTCCATCTTAAAAAGCTGACTGCATTTTCTAAGCTAGGTATTGCAATCATTTATTTTCACTAAAGCCAGATAAATGAGCTAGCTATTAGCACTCAGTCAGGCTGCTATTATTTATTATTACTGGTGATAAATGAGCTAGCTATTAGCACTCAGGCTGGCTATTATTACTGGTGATAAATGAGCTAGCACCACTCAGTCAGGCTGGCTATTATTACTGGTGATGAATGAGCTAGCTATTAGTACTCAGTCAGGCTGGCTATTATTACTGGTGATAAATGAGCTAGCACCACTCAGTCAGGCTGGCTATTATTACTGGTGATAAATGAGCTAGCTATTAGTCAGGCTGGCTATTATTACTGGTGATAAATGAGCTGGCACCACTCAGTCAGGCTGGCTATTATTACTGGTGATAAATGAGCTAGCACCACTCAGTCAGGATGGCTATTATTACTGGTGATAAATGAGCTAGCTATTAGTCAGGCTGGCTATTATTACTGGTGATAAATGAGCTGGCACCACTCAGTCAGGATGGCTATTATTACTGGTGATAAATGAGCTAAGGCTGGCTATTATTACTGGTGATAAATGAGCTAAGGCTGGCTATTATTACTGGTGATAAATGAGCTAGCTATTAGCACTCAGGCTGGCTATTATTACTGGTGATAAATGAGCTAGCACCACTCAGTCAGGCTGGCTATTATTACTGGTTATAAATGAGCTAGCACTCAGTCAGTCAAACTGGCTATTATTACTGGTGATAAATGAGCTGGCACCACTCAGTCAGGATGGCTATTATTACTGGTGATAAATGAGCTAGCACCACTCAGTCAGGCTGGCTATTATTACTGGTGATAAATGAGCTGCACTCAGTCAGGCTGGCTATTATTACTGGTGATAAATGGGCTGGCAATTACCCTACTTGTAGCTATTATCACTGGCTATAGCTAGATAGAGGTAATAAAATGAACACTTGCTCTTAGCAATTAGCATGGCTAGCAACACATAACAATTGATTATCATTCCAGACCAGCTCAAATGAATTAGCCATCTCTTGCCACTTAGCCAGAATGGCCACTATACAGATATTTCCAGGCCTAGCTACAGTAGTTTACAGAGAGCAATCTGCTCTGAAGGACAGCTAGTTTGTACATAATTAGTATCTACATAAGATCAAACATGCAACCAAAAAGTAGCTAGGCAATTACAGAAACAAGATGGGGACACTTCAAGTATGAGAAGTACAAGGACTAAGGATTAATTGGTCATGATAAGCTTCTCTAATTGCTTGAGGTGCATGAAGAAGAGATGTTAAGCCTATTGATGCCAGGGAATTACATATGTGAGGGATTCTGGGGGAAATAAGTCCATTGGAGAGACTAACCAAACCATGAATGGTATCGATAACCAAAACTTGGAATTTGAATCATCTATTCCGAACAAATATACGGAAAAAAGCTTGAAAGCATTAGAATGCATATTCTAAGTATTAGAAGGCATAGGCTAAGTATTAGAAGGCATAGGCTAAGTATTAGAAGACAGAGGCTAAGTATTAGAAGACATAGGCTAAGTATTAGAAGGCAGAGGCTAAGTATTAGAAGGCATAGGCTAAGTATTAGAAGACATAGGCTAAGTATTAGAAGACATAGGCTAAGTATTAGAAGGCATAGGCTAAGTATTAGAAGACATAGGCTAAGTATTAGAAGGCATAGGCTAAGTATTAGAAGGCATAGGCTAAGTATTAGAAGGCATAGGTAAGTATTAGAAGACAGAGGCTAAGTATTAGAAGACAGAGGCTAAGTATTAGAAGGCAGAGGCTAAGTATTTGAAGGCAGAGGCTAAGTATTAGAAGGCAGAGGCTAAGTATTAGAAGGCATAGGCTAAGTATTTGAAGGCATAGGCTAAGTATTTGAAGGCATAGGCTAAGTATTAGAAGACACAGGCTAAGTATTAGAAGACATAGGCTAAGTATTTGAAGGCATAGGCTAAGTATTAGAAGACAGAGGCTAAGTATTTCAAGGCATAGGCTAAGTATTAGAAGGCATAGGCTAAGTATTAGAAGGCATAGGCTAAGTATTAGAAGGCACAGGCTAAGTATTTGAAGGCAGAGGCTAAGTATTAGAAGGCAGAGGCTAAGTATTAGAAGACATAGGCTAAGTATTAGAAGGCAGAGGCTAAGTATTAGAAGGCATAGGCTAAGTATTAGAAGGCAGAGGCTAAGTATTAGAAGACATAGGCTAAGTATTAGAAGACATAGGCTAAGTATTAGAAGACATAGGCTAAGTATTAGAAGGCACAGGCTAAGTATTAGAAGGCAGAGGCTAAGTATTAGAAGACAGAGGCTAAGTATTAGAAGACATAGGCTAAGTATTAGAAGGCAGAGGCTAAGTATTTGAAGGCAGAGGCTAAGTATTAGAAGGCATAGGCTAAGTATTAGAAGGCATGGGCTAAGTATTAGAAGGCAGAGGCTAAGTATTAGAAGGCATAGGCTAAGTATTAGAAGGCATAGGCTAAGTATTTGAAGACATAGGCTAAGTATTTGAAGACATAGGCTAAGTATTAGAAGGCAGAGGCTAAGTATTAGAAGACATAGGCTAAGTATTAGAAGGCATAGGCTAAGTATTAGAAGGCATAGGCTAAGTATTAGAAGGCATAGGCTAAGTATTAGAAGGCAGAGGCTAAGTATTAGAAGGCATAGGCTAAGTATTAGAAGGCAGAGGCTAAGTATTAGAAGGCATAGGCTAAGTATTAGAAGGCATAGGCTAAGTATTTGAAGGCATAGGCTAAGTATTAGAAGGCATAGGCTAAGTATTAGAAGGCATAGGCTAAGTATTAGAAGACATAGGCTAAGTATTAGAAGACATAGGCTAAGTATTAGAAGGCATAGGCTAAGTATTAGAAGGCATAGGCTAAGTATTAGAAGGCATAGGCTAAGTATTAGAAGACATAGGCTAAGTATTAGAAGGCATAGGCTAAGTATTAGAAGACATAGGCTAAGTATTAGAAGGAGGCTAAGTATTAGAAGGCAGAGGCTAAGTATTAGAAGGCATAGGCTAAGTATTAGAAGGCATAGGCTAAGTATTAGAAGGCATAGGCTAAGTATTAGAAGACATAGGCTAAGTATTTGAAGGCATAGGCTAAGTATTAGAAGGCATAGGCTAAGTATTAGAAGGCAGAGGCTAAGTATTTGAAGGAAGAGGCTAAGTATTAGAAGACATAGGCTAAGTATTAGAAGGCATAGGTAAGTATTAGAAGACAGAGGCTAAGTATTAGAAGACAGAGGCTAAGTATTAGAAGGCAGAGGCTAAGTATTTGAAGGCAGAGGCTAAGTATTAGAAGGCAGAGGCTAAGTATTAGAAGGCATAGGCTAAGTATTAGAAGGCATAGGCTAAGTATTAGAAGGCATAGGCTAAGTATTTGAAGGCATAGGCTAAGTATTAGAAGACACAGGCTAAGTATTAGAAGACATAGGCTAAGTATTTGAAGGCATAGGCTAAGTATTAGAAGACATAGGCTAAGTATTAGAAGGCATAGGCTAAGTATTTGAAGGCATAGGCTAAGTATTAGAAGGCAGAGGCTAAGTATTAGAAGACATAGGCTAAGTATTAGAAGACAGAGGCTAAGTATTAGAAGGCATAGGCTAAGTATTTGAAGGCAGAGGCTAAGTATTAGAAGACATAGGCTAAGTATTAGAAGGCAGAGGCTAAGTATTAGAAGGCAGAGGCTAAGTATTTGAAGGCATAGGCTAAGTATTAGAAGGCATAGGCTAAGTATTAGAAGGCAGAGGCTAAGTATTAGAAGACATAGGCTAAGTATTAGAAGACACAGGCTAAGTATTAGAAGACATAGGCTAAGTATTAGAAGGCATAGGCTAAGTATTAGAAGACATAGGCTAAGTATTAGAAGGCATAGGCTAAGTATTAGAAGGAGGCTAAGTATTAGAAGGCAGAGGCTAAGTATTAGAAGGCATAGGCTAAGTATTAGAAGGCATAGGCTAAGTATTAGAAGGCATAGGCTAAGTATTAGAAGACATAGGCTAAGTATTTGAAGGCATAGGCTAAGTATTAGAAGGCAGAGGCTAAGTATTTGAAGGAAGAGGCTAAGTATTAGAAGACATAGGCTAAGTATTAGAAGGCATAGGCTAAGTATTAGAAGGCATAGGCTAAGTATTTGAAGGCAGAGGCTAAGTATTAGAAGGCAGAGGCTAAGTATTAGAAGGCATAGGCTAAGTATTAGAAGGCATAGGCTAAGTATTAGAAGGCATAGGCTAAGTATTAGAAGACATAGGCTAAGTATTAGAAGGCATAAAGTATTTGAAGACATAGGCTAAGTATTAGAAGGCATAGGCTAAGTATTAGAAGGCATAGGCTAAGTATTAGAAGGCATAAAGTATTTGAAGACATAGGCTAAGTATTAGAAGAGGCTAAGTATTAGAAGGCAGAGGCTAAGTATTAGAAGGCATAGGCTAAGTATTAGAAGGCATAAAGTATTTGAAGACATAGGCTAAGTATTAGAAGGCATAGGCTAAGTATTAGAAGGCATAGGCTAAGTATTAGAAGGCATAAAGTATTTGAAGACATAGGCTAAGTATTAGAAGAGGCTAAGTATTAGAAGGCAGAGGCTAAGTATTAGAAGGCATAGGCTAAGTATTAGAAGGCATAGGCTAAGTATTAGAAGACATAGGCTAAGTATTAGAAGGCAGAGGCTAAGTATTAGAAGGCATAGGCTAAGTATTAGAAGAGGCTAAGTATTAGAAGGCAGAGGCTAAGTATTAGAAGGCAGAGGCTAAGTATTAGAAGGCAGAGGCTAAGTATTTGAAGGCATAGGCTAAGTATTAGAAGACAGAGGCTAAGTATTAGAAGGCATAGGCTAAGTATTAGAAGACAGAGGCTAAGTATTAGAAGGCATAGGCTAAGTATTAGAAGGCATAGGCTAAGTATTTGAAGGCATAGGCTAAGTATTAGAAGACAGAGGCTAAGTATTAGAAGGCATAGGCTAAGTATTAGAAGACAGAGGCTAAGTATTAGAAGGCATAGGCTAAGTATTAGAAGGCATAGGCTAAGTATTAGAAGGCATAGGCTAAGTATTAGAAGACAGAGGCTAAGTATTAGAAGGCATAGGCTAAGTATTAGAAGGCATAGGCTAAGTATTAGAAGACATAGGCTAAGTATTAGAAGGCAGAGGCTAAGTATTAGAAGACAGAGGCTAAGTACTAGAAGGCATAGGCTAAGTATTAGAAGGCAGAGGCTAAGTATTAGAAGGCATAGGCTAAGTATTAGAAGGCATAGGCTAAGTATTAGAAGGCAGAGGCTAAGTATTAGAAGGCATAGGCTAAGTATTAGAAGGCAGAGGCTAAGTATTAGAAGGCATAGGCTAAGTATTAGAAGGCAGAGGCTAAGTATTAGAAGGCATAGGCTAAGTATTAGAAGGCAGAGGCTAAGTATTAGAAGGCATAGGCTAAGTATTAGAAGGCATAGGCTAAGTATTAGAAGGCAGAGGCTAAGTATTAGAAGGCATAGGCTAAGTATTAGAAGACATAGGCTAAGTATTAGAAGACATAGGCTAAGTATTAGAAGGCATAGGCTAAGTATTAGAAGGCATAGGCTAAGTATTAGAAGGCATAGGCTAAGTATTAGAAGGCATAGGCTAAGTATTAGAAGGCAGAGGCTAAGTATTAGAAGGCATAGGCTAAGTATTAGAAGGCATAGGCTAAGTATTAGAAGGCAGAGGCTAAGTATTAGAAGGCAGAGGCTAAGTATTAGAAGACAGAGGCTAAGTATTAGAAGGCATAGACTAAGTATTAGAAGGCATAGGCTAAGTATTAGAAGGCAGAGGCTAAGTATTAGAAGGCATAGGCTAAGTATTAGAAGACAGAGGCTAAGTATTAGAAGGCATAGGCTAAGTATTAGAAGGCATAGGCTAAGTATTAGAAGACATAGGCTAAGTATTAGAAGGCATAGGCTAAGTATTAGAAGGCATAGGCTAAGTATTAGAAGGCAGAGGCTAAGTATTAGAAGGCAGAGGCTAAGTATTAGAAGGCAGAGGCTAAGTATTAGAAGACATAGGCTAAGTATTAGAAGACATAGGCTAAGTATTAGAAGGCATAGGCTAAGTATTAGAAGACATAGGCTAAGTATTTGAAGGCAGAGGCTAAGTATTAGAAGGAGGCTAAGTATTAGAAGGCATAGGCTAAGTATTAGAAGACATAGGCTAAGTATTAGAAGACATAGGCTAAGTATTAGAAGGCAGAGGCTAAGTATTAGAAGGAGGCTAAGTATTAGAAGGCATAGGCTAAGTATTTGAAGGCATAGGCTAAGTATTAGAAGGCATAGGCTAAGTATTAGAAGACATAGGCTAAGTATTAGAAGGCAGAGGCTAAGTATTAGAAGGCAGAGGCTAAGTATTAGAAGACATAGGCTAAGTATTAGAAGACATAGGCTAAGTATTAGAAGGCATAGGCTAAGTATTAGAAGACATAGGCTAAGTATTTGAAGGCAGAGGCTAAGTATTAGAAGGAGGCTAAGTATTAGAAGGCATAGGCTAAGTATTAGAAGACATAGGCTAAGTATTTGAAGGCATAGGCTAAGTATTTGAAGGGATAGGCTAAGTATTAGAAGACATAGGCTAAGTATTAGAAGGCAGAGGCTAAGTATTAGAAGGCATAGGCTAAGTATTAGAAGACATAGGCTAAGTATTAGAAGGCATAGGCTATTAGAAGGCATAGGCTAAGTATTTGAAGGCAGAGGCAAAGTATTAGAAGGCAGAGGCTAAGTATTAGAAGGCATAGGCTAAGTATTTGAAGGCATAGGCTAAGTATTAGAAGGCATAGGCTAAGTATTAGAAGGCATAGGCTAAGTATTTGAAGGCATAGGCTAAACATCAGAACCCACTAAATCATAACTTTACCCTAGATCGTACCCACTAGGTGACGAGATCAACCTCTACCCACTAGATCGTATCCACCCACTAGAGTTGAAGGTGTCCTTAATAAGTTAAGTGCCACAGTCAGCAAAAAGCAGAGTAGACACAATCTCAGGCTAACCATAAAGAGCTGATTTGCAAACTGCTTACTGATATCGAACAGTAAAATAGAATCTGGATTATTTATTCTTCAGCCTGGTGACAAGACCAGCTACTGCCTCACTCTCAAAGCATAGCATTGAAGTCAACATTGCCATTCCTGAGGTGGAACTAATGGACTTCAAGCACTTAGTGGCATCTGATAAACATGTGGACTCTCAAGACACAACTTTCTCTTAAACAGGAGGAAAACAACTTGCTTACTCAACCTGTTGCTCAACTTGCTTTGGCCTTCCTTAAGTTTTTGATCAACTTGTTTTGACTTTCCGTTGTTGATCAACTTGATTCTACCTTCCTTAAGTTGTTGATCAACTTGCTTTGGCCTTCCTTAAGTTTTTGATCAACTTGTTTTGACTTTCCGTTGTTGATCAACTTGCTTCAACCTTCCTAAGTTATTGATCTACTTGTTATGACCTTCTTTAAGTTATTGATCAACTTGATTCTACCTTCCTTAAGTTGTTGATCAACTTGCTTTGGCCTTCCTTAAGTTTTTGATCAACTTGTTTTGACTTTTCGTTGTTGATCAACTTGCTTCAACCTTGCTTAAGTTGTTGATCAACTTGCTTTGGCCTTCCTTAATAAGTTGTTTATGGTTATACTACCTCTTCACTATCACAACCATCACCTCTCTGACACCACCAAGGTGCACACTGGATTAGACCTTACACTAGGGTCAGAGTAGGACATTGTAAGAGCTATACTACCTCTTCACTATCACAACCATCACCTCTCTGACACCACCAAGGTGCACACTGGATTAGACCTTACACTAGGGTCAGGGTAGGACATTGTAAGGGTTAGGTCCAGGGCAGTGGCTAGGGTTGGGTCCAGGACAGTGGCTAGGGTTGGGTCCAGGGCAGTGGCTAGGGTTTTGGTCCAGGGCAGTGGCTGGGGTTAGGTCCAGGACAGTGGCTAGGGTTAGGTCCAGGGCAGTGGCTGGGGTTAGGTCCAGGACAGTGGCTAGGGTTAGGTCCAGGACAGTGGCTAGGGTTAGGTCCAGGGCAGTGGCTAGGGTTAGGTCCAGGGCAGTGGCTGGGGTTAGGTCCAGGACAGTGGCTAGGGTTAGGTCCAGGGCAGTGGCTAGTATTAGGTCCAGGGCAGTTCCTAGGGCCAAGGCCCGCAGATGACACGTGTATGGGACTGAGACAAACATAAACCAATTGTTGTTTTGTGTTAATTCAAATATGTTATCACCTCTTACTGAATGCTCTAAGTGTCTTGTGGCTCAGTTGTAAGTTTTGAAGAACCTCAACCAAGATAAAAGGAGATCTGCAGTGAGATAAATACCTGGAACAGCTCAGTGAGAACATCGGTCTTGATCACTAACAGACACCACTGTGGCTGGAGTCAGATAATCTTCATCTCTGAACCACTTGCACTAATAAGATAATAAGCTTGGTGTTCCGCATAGCTGCTGTCATAACCACCTAGACACCAATATGCTTGACATTATCAGACTTCTTGGGGCCATGGTAACCAAACCCATTCACTAGCCCACAAGTCTCTCTCTCATTAGGAATAATCAGGCATCACTTACCATCACTTAAGAGAGGATATTGACCGGCTGCAGAGGCTAAAATTAATTAAATAAATAAATAACTATTCAGAAACGAGTATCAAAGTCCATGCATTTAATACTATTATTATTATTATTATTATCATCATATGCACCCAATATGGAGACCCAGACGCATCACGCCAGTTTGCTCCTGTGATGGTAATAACGTCAGCAGCTTAGGGTCACCCAAACCTGACCGTAGGCGAAGACTCAGGGCTACATCCAAGGAGATAATATTTCCAATTCCTCCTACCCTCTCTGTGGGTGACTCAGAGAGGAAATGCTACCTCATGCTGGGGTCAATGGACGAGAGTCCATGGACTTCCAGACCATCTTTATCATTTTATGAGTGTTGCTAATAATTATTACATTTAGTTAGGCCTTTCTAGTCTTTTATTATATCACATCATCTCATCAAATATTAGCATGAAACATAATAATAGCAAATAAATAAATACTTCAAGGCTTCTCACCATTTCAACAGAAATACTTCAAATAAAACACTGACAGAGGTGGGTGTGGTTTCACATGCTGGGTATCGACTCTCAAGATTATGCACATGAAACCACGCCCACCTTCATCTGTCTGATGTATCGACAAAGTTATTCAGATGATTCACGAATGTGCATTTGTTGTGTGAAACTGTGTGAAATTCGTTGGATGCATTGCACAGTTTTCGTTGTCATTTTTAGCTCTCCCTGATGAAGACTGAGGCATTTCGGTTGAAACATTGACTTCAAAAACCATAAAGCTGATTTAGAAACTTTCAGGTATTAAATGTCAGCTGAAAGTCATCGCAAGTTTCTATCCAAAATAAGACATCTTCCCGGAACTTCCCCTCTTAAGCAGGATTCATGGTCCGAATGCCAGAGATGCCTGATGTTCGTGCTAAGATACACACTGGCCTGATGTTCGTGCTAAGATACACACTGACCTCCATGTTTAGCATGCCAGAGATGCCTGATGTTCGTGCTAAGATACACACTGGCTTCCATGTTCAGCATGCCAGAGATGCCTGATGTTCGTGCTAAGATACACACTGGCCTCCATGTTTAGCATGCCAGAGATGCCTGATGTTCGTGCTAAGATACACACTGGCCTCCTTGTTTAGCATTCCAGAGATGCCTGATGTTCGTGCTAAGATACACACTGGCCTCCATGTTTAGCATTCCAGAGATGCTTGATGTTCGTGCTAAGATACACACTGGCCTCCATCTTCAGCATGCCAGAGATGCCTGATGTTCGTGCTAAGATACACACTGGCCTCCATGTTTAGCATGCCAGAGATGCCTGATGTTCGTGCTAAGATACACACTGGCCTCCATGTTTAGCATTCCAGAGATGCTTGATGTTCGTGCTAAGATACACACTGGCTTCCATGTTCAGCATGCCAGAGATGCCTGATGTTCGTGCTAAGATACACACTGGCCTCCATGTTTAGCATGCCAGAGATGCCTGATGTTCGTGCTAAGATACACACTGGCCTCCATGTGCCAGAGATGCCTGATGTTCGTGCTAAGATACACACTGGCCTCCATGTGCCAGAGATGCCTGATGTTCGTGCTAAGATACACACAGGCCTCCATGTTTAGCACATCACAACACAAGGCCTAGTCATTCCAGCGGGGCCATAAAATATGCTTCATCAGCATTAGGGCTAGGGCATTAGGACTAGGGATAAAAGTATAGCCAGTAATAAGGCCAGAGTTAGAGTTACTGGTCAAGCAGGTTAGACTTTGCCCTGACCACTTTCTATGACGAAATTAAATGTATTATTTTTCTCACGATGCCAAGTTTGGTTTGGTTCATTGTTGGCTCCCCATGGATGGGAGGGGCCCACTCTCCTCCTGCAACCCCCCCACCACTCTCACTGTGGTGTACCACATGGTTTCTTGAATAATCTCAGCCTTGCAATAGCCTCAGCCTTGCAATAGCCTCAGCCTTGCAATAGTCTCAGCCTTGCATAATCTCAGCCTTGCAATAGCCTCAGCCTTGCAATAGCCTCAGCCTTGCAATAGCCTCAGCCTTGCAATAGTCTCAGCATCAATAGCCTCAGCCTTGCAATAGCCTCAGCCTTGCAATAGCCTCAGCCTTGCAATAGTCTCAGCCTTGCATAATCTCAGCCTTGCAATAGCCTCAGCCTTGCAATAGCCTCAGCCTTGCAATCAATAGCCTCAGCCTTGCATAATCTCAGCCTTGCAATAGCCTCAGCCTTGCAATAGCCTCGGCCTTGCAATAGCCTCAGCCTTGCAATAGCCTCGGCCTTGCAATAGTCTCAGCCTTGCAATAGCCTCAGCCTTGCAATAGCCTCAGCCTTGCAATAATCTCAGCCTCAATAGCCTCAGCCTTGCAATAGTCTCAGCCTTGCAATAGTCTCAGCCTTGCAATAGTTAAGCTCAAGCTATATAGCAGAGCCTACCAACAGTGCACACTTTGTGATCCTCTTAAATCCCTCCAGTACCCCCCCCCCCCCCATCCCAAGCCAGTCCTAATACAACACATCTACAACAAAAATATGTTCATGAAGTCAAGGTCACTTACTTCCCAACAAGCCACCTTTAGACCATGCTGACCCCATATAACTTCCCCAGACACAGACTTCCTGGCCATAAGAATGATGCACTGCCAAGGACATGGATCGGACATGGCATATGAAGTCATTCCTTGTTATTTTAATCGGTTTCTTTTGAATCTTGTACCTTGACGTGTGCATATATATATTAGCAATTACTCATTATTAATTTTCTGCACACACTAGCAGTCATCAGTAGATGAACTACTAGCATTGCATCAGAAAACCCATAGAACACTCTCAATCTTCTTGAAGGCAATCACACATTTTTGGCTCTATATTATAAGATTTTTTTCTTCCTTAGCACATCAGGATAAACATTAACCCTTATGCAAGTCAAACATTAACCCTTACATGGCTCTCACTAAAGCAATCAACCACTATATAATAACTATATATATATAGTGCTGTTTCGAGATCTCAAGACTTAATCATCAGGCATCCAGATTAGCCCCAATCATCAGGCATCCAGATTAGCCCCGATCATCAGGCATCCAGATTAGCCCCGATCATCAGGCATCCAGATTAGCCCCGATCATCAGGCATCCAGATTAGCCCCAATCATCAGGCATCCAGATTAGCCCGGATCATCAGGCATCCAGATTAGCCCGGATCATCAGGCATCCAGATTAGCCCTGATCGTCAGGCATCCAGATTAGCCCGGATCATCAGGCATCCAGATTAGCCCTGATCATCAGGCATCCAGATTAGCCCGGATCATCAGGCATCCAGATTAGCCCTGATCAGGCATCCAGATTACCCCGGATCATCAGGCATCCAGATTAGCCCGGATCATCAGGCATCCAGATTAGCCCTGATCATCAGGCATCCAGATTAGCCCTGTCATCAAGCATCCAGATTAACCCTGATCATCAGGCATCCAGATTAGCCCGGATCATCAGGCATCCAGATTAGCCCGGATCATCAGGCATCCAGATTAGCCCGGATCATCAGGCATCCAGATTAGCCCCGATCATCAGGCTGTAAGAAAGTAATTGGGGTCATTGGGTCAATCAAATGTGCACAACACATTGCCACGTTCAGAGATAGTCATTCCAGTGACCTTTATGCCTGGGGTTATATTACTGTGTCGCTGTGTAGACAACTCTGGATTTCTTGATGACATCATGGTGAACAACATTTTAATGGCAACCTTATAGAGATGTTGTACACAGTTAAGGGGGAAGTCTGAAAACCATGGTTTTACCAATACCTTTGCATGCTATGGACACCAAAATGTAACCAGTGCAGATGCTTTCTGGTGGTAGTTTTAGCTCTGCCATACATGTTTATCTTTTGGAATTGCAGGTTGGAATGTGAAGTAAGGTCAGTGTTCCAAATCCGTTAAGTAAATAACTTACCAGCATCAAGTCTTGAACGACTGTGATTGATAGAGCTGTGTAAACACTACAACTTAACGTAGAGATATTTTTAAAGTGGACTTGTGTTCATGTGAAGGTCTAAAATTATCACTTCAAAATCCTTGTGGTCATGACTCAGAAGCTCCATAGATTCATACTTAACTGGATGAAACTTGATATATAGCTCAAATGATAGATCTCTGTGTGCTCTCTTTTGATATTAATTCCACAGGTATAAAATAACCTGCAGGGGAGCTCAACATTTGTGCGCCTGAACTGTTTGTAGTTGTGGAAAGTGCCAGCCAGTTATCTGTGGCGTATTCATTAGGCGCTAACGACTAATTAGGCAAGCGCAGGTGGGGGAAAAAATCGTTTTCCCTGCATCCCACTTGCCTAAAGGAAGGACGCAACGCAACGCTCCGCTCGGCCAGCGTCGTGTTGTGAACCGGACTTTACTTTTCGTTACGTTCTAGCGCCTAAATTAACACACCAAGTTAGCTTCCTCTACCTACAGACAAACTAGGACTTTCCAATCAGGAACCAACCAATTCAGGCACTCGGGGGGTTTGAGGTACCCCCACTTTGACTGCATGTAACTTTAGCATTATTAAACCTATGCAGAGAGCACACAGAGAGATCTATCATTTGAGCTATATATATATCAAGTTCATACAGAGAAGCATGCAGAATTTATGGAGTTCCGAAGTCCTAACCACAATCACATTTTCCAGACATATTCAGACTGCTTCCCCCCTTAGGGAGACATTCAACTCTCATGGCGCCCCTAACCACATAAATAGTATTATTCTGGCATTGTCATGACAGCCAAGTTTCCATAGATACCAATTGGACCACCTGGTATATAAGTAACATGGCCTCAGTAAAAATAGAATTATTAATTGTAATTGTCGCAGCCAGGACAACAGGAGACAATATGTCTGGTAAATACGTTTAATCTCACCGTATCCAGCGAGGGTGGGTTACCCTGATGCATAGGCAGAATCAAGCACGTCCCTCCAAACATTGAGGTATCTACCCCAGCCATAATGCCTATCCTGCATCACCTAATACTGGCTAGTGCTGTATATGTGGTCGACAATTTAATTTAGGACATCCATATATGACAGTGGAGTTGCCCGCCATCCCAACCCAAGTCCTCAACAATGGGAAACTGTTATCATTATCTTCTTTCCTTTTACCCAAGGGAACTCAATTTGGAGGGCAGCACTCCATATTAACTCCTTCCATTACCTAGTAATGCATTTTTTTAATAGTTTATGATCTCTGCTTGACACCCACACAAATGACCAGCATAGTAATCAGTAGACCACAAATGGACCCGTGACTAGATAGTCACTTAGAAACCTGTTGATACAGCCACACCCTTCACCATTAAAGTGTCTTCATATCTTCAAAGGTCCTACATTCTCCTAATATGTTGCACGGCAACACATGACAATGCATATTAATATCAATATTTGTGTATATATAAGAGAGGGTGGAGAATTGAAAGGAAATATTCAGAATGAAAACATTTTCAAGTTGCTTGTCATACGCACACAGAAAAGAAAACAGTACGAGTGTTGGGGACGAGTAACGTATGTTGTTGGCAGCATGGTGATGCTGGGAGTGGGAATGTGCAGTAACAATGTCAGGAATGGGGCACTGGTGTTGGTAGCGGTGATGCTGGGAGTGGGGACATGCAGTAACAATGTCAGGAATGGTGGCACTGGTGTTGGTAGCATGGTGATGCTGGGAGTGGGAACGTGCAGTAACAATGTCAGGAATGGGGGGCACTGGTGTTGGTAGCGGTGATGCTGGGAGTGGGGACATGCAGTAACAATGTCAGGAATGGGGCACTGGTGTTGGTAGCATGGTGATGCTGGGAGTGGGGACATGCAGTAACAATGTCAGGAATGGGGGCACTGGTGTTGGTAGCATGGTGATGCTGGGAGTGGGAATGTGCGTAACAATGTCAGGAATGGGGGCACTGGTGTTGGTAGCATGGTGATGCTGGGAGTGGGGACATGCAGTAACAATGTCAGGAATGGGGGCACTGGTGTTGGTAGCATGGTGATGCTGGGAGTGGGGACATGCAGTAACAATATCAGGAATGGGGGCACTGGTGTTGGCAGCATGGTGATGCTGGGAGTGGGGACATGCAGTAACAATGTCAGGAATGGGGGCACTGGTGTTGGTAGCATGGTGATGCTGGGAGTGGGAACGTGCAGTAACAATATCAGGAATGGGGGACTGGTGTTGGTAGCATGGTGATGCTGGGAGTGGGGACATGCAGTAACAATGTCAGGAATGGTGTTGGTAGCATGGTGATGCTGGGAGTGGGGACGTGCCAGTAACAATGTCAGGAATGGGTGCACTGGTGTTGGTAGCATGGTGATACTGGGAGTGGGAATGTGCAGTAACAATATCAGTACTGGTGTTGGTACCATGGTGATGCTGGGACTAGTGCTAATGGGTAGCAATATGTTGAAAATAGTACAGATGTTCGGAATGGGAAGTAATGATGTTGGAAACTTGGTTACTGGTGTTTGGAATGAGAATGGGGAGTAAGAGCCATATTTCTCATCATTGGCCAGCCCAGACGCTGCATTAGTATTAGTTGATGCCGAGTCATGCTGCATTAGTACTAGTTGTGATGCTGAGTCACGGTGCATTAGTATTATTAGTTGATGCTGAGTCAGGTGCATTATTAGAGTCACGGTGCATTATTATTAGTTGATGTTGAGTCACGGTGCATTAGTATTAGTTGATGCTGAGTCAGGTGCATTATTAGAGTCACGGTGCATTATTATTAGTTGATGTTGAGTCACGGTGCATTAGTATTAGTTGATGCCGAGTCACACTGCTTTATGCAGAGTTAAAACAATGTGCTTACTGAATAAGTCCACAACCAAGGTCCATAATACTATCAAATAATATTGATGAAGGATTCATAATTGTAGACGTGCTCTTTTCAAGAGTTCTCTTAAACAGAAACGCAAACCAGCCGTGGAGTGAGAACAAACACACACACATACATACATTATTAGTGGAACAAATGAAAGTGAATGTTGAATTTAAAGATGATTGAAATGGAGACACTCAAGTATTAATCGCTGTTGCCATGCCTGGAAGTGCACTGTCAGCTGTAATCTGCACAGGAATAACACAACATACAGCTGTTAATACAAGAGGGTAAATGACCCCAATCACCATGACTCTAGCAGGCCACCTTAACTCTTGTGATCTACTGTATGTCCACATGCTTCATTGTGAACTATTTATTGCATTTTAAGCTGCTTTCTCTTGTCTCTAAAAACGTAGACACATCACAGAGTTATGGGCACTCAAAGTTGGAGAGGTTAATGAAATCTCTCATGTGATTGTCATCAGATGTCTTGCACTATAAGCTCTTATAACTCTGCAGGATTAAGGTTGTTAAAACTGCTATTAGGTGGGTACTGAACCCCCGCTATGAAGTACCATTTGTTGGATCCCATAGGGCTATTGCCAACCTACTTCCACCTGCCTCAACCCAGTGTGGTGTTGGTCCAGTGTGTGTCCCCATAGAGCTATTGTTAACCTACTTCAACCTGCCTCAACCCAGTGTGGTGTTGGTCCAGTGTGTGTCCCCATAGAGCTATTGTCAACCTACTTCAACCCCAGTGTGGTGTTGGTCCAGTGTGTGTCCCCATAGAGCTATTGTTAACCTACTTCAACCTGCCTCAACCCAGTGTGGTGTTGGTCCAGTGTGTGTCCCCATAGAGCTATTGTTAACCTACTTCAACCTGCCTCAACCCAGTGAGGTGTTGGTCCAGTGTGTGTCCCCAAAGAGCTATTGTCAACCTACTTCAACCTGCCTCAACCCAGTGTGGTGTTGGTCCAGTGTGTGTCCCCATAGAGCTATTGTCAACCTACTTCAACCTGCCTCAACCCAGTGTGGTGTTAGTCCAGTGTGTGTCCCCATAGAGCTATTGTTAACCTACTTCAACCTGCCTCAACCCAGTGTGGTGTTGGTCCAGTGTGTGTCCCCATAGAGCTATTGTCAACTGTCAACCTGCTTGTGCATGGGTTGGGGCAGGCTGAAGTAGGTCGACAAGGGCTCTAGACACAAGAGACAATGGTAGTTCCACAGACCAACATCCACACATGTATACTATGAGGACGATGTCAGATTACTTGTAGATAATCTGCCACAAATGTCCCCCGACTCATGAATAATGCAGTATTATTCTTATTATTGCTCCCGCAGAAATTATCGGTGCATCGTAAAATACTTCATCACGCAAACACACGCACAAATATTTGTTGACACAAAATTGAAGCACTTTACAAAAATCACACACATGATTGGTGGGGTCGAGAGTTCAGATGAATCGAAGCAAGGAGTAGGAGACAATAGATAGTGAAACAAAAATAACTAAGATTCATGATTAGGCGTGGACCTTCTTGGATAAATCAATGTTGTCATGGTGATGGCATTATTATGGGATGCAATGTGAGGAATCAATTTTTGAACATCACATTTTCCCTCCAAATTTTTGGCTGCATCGGCAGACAGACCTAGAAGGCTGTGGCATAGAGAGTGGCACAGAACAGGGCAAGGACTGCTATCAACTTACACGCAGATTTACTGGATATGACTCTGCCTCCACCTGGACGCCTGGAGCCACCAGTAGTACCCGTAGCTGGGGGGAGACTCTTCTCAGACCTACATACGTTAACAAAGCTTGGTAGTTTCGTGGTTATTGGTTCCAAATTTGCCAGAACAGAAGTGGAACCGTTCACTCGAGGACTTATAATTCCTCTCACACACACATCCAGTAAAATTGCAGACAACCCCACGACCAATTAGGGACATCCCCAGTTCACCCACACCTAGGGTTAGGATTAGGAGGGTTAGGATTAGTCGGGCTAGGGCTAGAATTAGTCGGGCTAGGGCTAGAATTAGGCGGGCTAGGGCTAGAATTAGGCGGGCTAGAATTAAACAGCCGACAATCACAGCTGATCCTGAGATTATCCATGGCAGTGTTACATAACAAGTTTCTCTAGGTGGGGGGAGGGCGAGGAGGCAGAAGGCAATTCACACATCTTAATGACTCTTAAGGTCCAGACAATATGGGTAAAGGGTGAGGAAGGTAAGGTGGGAGGGGCAGCGAGGATGGCTAGACCTAAGGAGGAGAGAGGAAGAATGGAACCACAGCAAGATTTTGTTCATTTCAAGGAGGGACGAGTGGATAGGAAGGAAGAGAAGGGAGAACAGCAGTTGGCTCGGAGACACATGTCTCGTGGCAAAGAGGATTAGAAGGAGCGAAGTAGGGAGGGGAAGATAGTCCAAGTGAAATTAACTAATTGTTTTAGGAAGTTTACTGGTAATTGTGTCTGGCCAGCTACTCTGGGGAATGTAGCAGCCACTTGCGCTGATAGAAACAGGCTCTATATGCTACTTAGTGCTCGACCATGCATTGGCATAGACAGTATTTGTGGTTGCTATGGTATCAAGCTTTGATGCAGACCTTCACTATAAGTTATACTAATACCTTCTTTAACATCAACCAGAAGGCAACCACTACCTTGTAGCCCATGATACTGACGTGTGCCACACTTTAACTCTAACTATATACGATACTGATGTGGGCCACACATTGAGCAGGAAGAGGACGCATCCACTGCCTGGAGCAGGAGGAGGGGACATCTACTGCCTGGAGCAGGAGGAGGAGGAGACATCCACTGCCTGGAGCAGGAGGAGGAGACATCCACTGCCTGGAACAGGGGGAGACATCCACTGCCTGGAACAGGAGGAGGAGGCATCCACTGCCTGGAGCAAGAGGAGGAGACATCCACTGCCTGGAGCAGGAAGAGGACGCATCCACTGCCCGGAGCAGGAGGAGGAGGCATCCACTGCCTGGAGCAGGAGGAGGAGACATCCACTGCCTGGAGCAGGAGGAGGAGGCATCCACTGCCTGGAGAAGGAGGAGGAGACATCCACTGCCTGGAGCAGGAGGAGGAGACATCCACTGCCTGGAGCAGGGGGAGGAGACATCCACTGCCTGGAACAGGAGGAGGAGGCATCCACTGCCTGGAGCAGGAGGAGGAGGCATCCACTGCCTGGAGCAGGGGGAGGAGACATCCACTGCCTGGAGCAGGGGGAGGAGACATCCACTGCCTGGAGCAGGGGGAGGAGACATCCACTGCCTGGAGCAGGAAGAGGAGGCATCCACTGCCTGGAGCAGGGGGAGGAGACATCCACTGCCTGGAGCAGGGGGAGGAGACATCCACTGCCTGGAGCAGGGGGAGGAGACATCCACTGCCTGGAGCAGGAGGAGGAGACATCCACTGCCTGGAGCAGGGGGAGGTGGCAGGTGAGGCAGCACAAGAGATAGGACATCTCACTGTCTAACCAAACAGCGAAGATCTTAAGTCCTTCACCAATCACGACCTACTTACTCTGCCCAGACCCCAGAGTGTCTTGTCACCCACAGGCAGTCAATATTACATACAGGCTTCAGTCAGACAACATGAGATGCCATCGCAATCTTCAAGACTTGTCAAGACAAACCCAAGCGCGATTACTGCGGTCTTTCCAGGCATTCTTAGAGGGATGCAAAGGTCACACGAATGGAAAATGTTCGAGGTCCCTTGCCTCAAGGCAGGTGATTAGTTTTAGAATGTCTGAGCTCTTTTAAAGGATTTTAAGATATTGGGGGGTAGGTAGGTAAAGGGTCAGTGGCTATGGGGCCTTGAACTCCTTCAACATGGACCTCCACATCTGTTGTTCGCTTAGCTCCCACATGGACCTCCACATCTGTTGTTCGCTTAGCTCCCACATGGACCTCCACATCTGTTTTTCCCTTAGCTTCCACATGGACATCCACATCTGTTGTTCCCTTAGCTCCCACATGGACCTCCACACCTGTTGTTCCCTTAGCTCCCACATGGACCTCCACATCTGTTGTTCCCTTAGCTCCCACATGAAACTCCACATCTGTTGTTCCCTTAGCTCCCACATGGACCTCCACATCTGTTGTTCCCTTAGCTCCCACATGGACCTCCACATCTGTTGTTCCCTTAGCTCCCACATGGACCTCCACATCTGTTGTTCCCTTAGCTCCCACATGGACCTCCACTTCTGTGACAAAGAGACAGGATAGTTGTAAGTCATACACGTCCAGCACTGCCACACCCTTTTCCTAGGACATCCAGCGACACTTGGGACTATCCTAAGACGTCTCTCCCTAGTTGACTGTGTAGTATGAATCTTGAAACCAGCACTGTACTGATTTCAAGATCCATGCTGTACATTCTAGGGCTAGAGGTATTCTAGGGCTAGGGGTATTCTAGGGCTAGGGTATTCTAGGGCTAGGGTATTCTAGGGCTAGGGTATTCTAGGGCTATGGCTAGGGTATTCTAGAGATAGGATATTCTAGGGCTAAGGTATTCTAGGGCTAGGGTGTTCTAGGGCTAGGGTATTCTAGAGATAGGATATTCTAGGGCTAGAGATAGGATATTCTAGGGCTAAGGTATTCTAGGGCTGGGTATTCTAGGGCTAGGGTATTCTAGAGATAAGATATTCTAGGGCTAAGGTATTCTAGGGCTGGGTATTCTAGGGCTAAGGTATTCTAAGGCTAGGGTGTTCTAGGGCTAGGGTATTCTAGAGATAGGATATTCTAGGGCTAGAGATAGGATATTCTAGGGCTAAGGTATTCTAGGGCTGGGTATTCTAGGGCTAGGGTATTCTAGAGATAAGATATTCTAGGGCTAAGGTATTCTAGGGCTAAGGTATTCTAGGGCTAGGGTATTCTGGGGCTAGGGTATTCTAAGGCTAGGGTATATTCTAGAGCTAGGGTATTCTAGGGCTAGGGTGTTCTAGGGCTAAGGTATTCTAGAGCTAGGGTATTCTAGGGCTAAGGTATTCTGGGGCTAAGGTTCTAAGGCTAGGGTATTCTAGGGATAGCGTATTCTAGGACTAGGTTATTCTAGGACTGGGTTTGTAGAAGAGCTGTTTCACACCTCTTGCAAATTGCTTCACGCTTGCTAAACAATAAACCATCAAGCTGCTTGCGGATAGTGGGGCTGCTACACGTTCTCTCAGCATGTACTCAACATCTAATACTACACCACGCATGTTTGAGAAGAAGTGGAGCTGCGGGCCTATATATGAGTCCCACCCTGCCCCACCCTCCTGGTAACCCTGGGATACGCCAATGAGTCTAGGACAACATTACAAGTGCATTACAACATCAGACAAATTATCGTACAGAGTTCAGAGTTCTCCTGCTACGAGGCAAATAACAGCCATTAGCTACACTCCTGAGGTCACCAACAGCTGCTTCCGCTCCGTAGGGTGGAGGTTCCCAAGTCTGTTCAAGTCGTCCTGTCTTGGGGTGAGGGTTGCTTGGACTGATGCAGGAACAGCATATGAAATACTTCTTGGACTGATGCAGGAACAGAATATGAAATACTTCTGGCATTTCTCTGCCTTCAGAAGGGCTGCAGGATCTTTAGCTCACCTGACCTGCACCTAATTCACTCCCTTTAGTGTTAATCATGACTCCACCCCCTTCAGGTTCATACCGCACATGGCCCATGCCGAGTATTGGCATGGAAACCAGCTAAAGCCTGTGCTCGGTTCTTGCTTGGCATGGCAGATATAATCACTACAGAGCCACGGGAAGCATGGAATGAGAATGAAACATCACAATGTGTAGAATGTGTGAATGAAAAATGTGTGAATGAAACATCACAAAGTGCAGAATGTGTGAATGAAACATCACAAAGTGCAGAATGTGTGAATGAAACATCACAAAGTACGGAATGTGTGAATGAAACATCACAAAGTGCAGAATGTGTGAATGAAACATCACAAAGTACGGAATGTGTGACTGAAACATCAAAAAGTATGGAATGTGTGAATGAAACATCAAAAGTGCAGAATGTGTGAATGAAACATCACAAAGTGCAGAATGTGTGAATGAAACATCAAAGGTGCAGAATGTGTGAATGAAACATCACAAAGTACGGAATGTGTGACTGAAACATCAAAAAGTATGGAATGTGTGAATGAAACATCAAAAGTGCAGAATGTGTGAATGAAACATCACAAAGTACGGAATGTGTGACTGAAACATCAAAAAGTATGGAATGTGTGAATGAAACATCAAAAGTGCAGAATGTGTGAATGAAACATCACAAAGTGCAGAATGTGTGAATGAAACATCACAAAGTGCAGAGTGTGTGAATGAAACATCACAAAGGGTGCAGAAAGTGTGATCAATGAATGTGTTCTTGTATAACCCACTCACTGAAGCATGACCATAGACAAGAGCAACGAGGGGGTAAATTAATGATGGATTAATCAATGATGGGTTAATCGGGGGCTTAATTAATGATAGATTAATCAGGGAGTATTAAATGGCAGGTTAATTAATCCGGAGTTGATCAATGCGAGTGTTAAAGTTAGGAGCAAACCTATTGCCTCTGCTTCCATGCTCCTCCCAGTGCCTGCATCTAGCTGGACCACTCCTCAGGGAAGAGGAGAACATGTTCCTCCTAGTGCAGTTGGACCACCCCATGAGGAAGGGTGCCTGCATCTCACTGGACCACACCATGGAGAGGTGGAGGAAGAAGTCTGAAATGATGGCTTCAGGTTTCACTATGAAAAGATGTACACACCTATGTCCATACCTTCTAGCTAGCTTGATGGTGCACCCCTCACAGCCATGAGACTGGTAGCCAGCTACCCTCACAGAGGCTTGATGGTGCACCCCCACAGCCATGAGACTGGTAATCAGCTACCCTCACAGCCATGACTGGTAGCCAGCTACACCTCACAGCCATGACTGGTAGCTAGCTTGATGGTGCACCCCCACAGCCATGAGACTGGTAATCAGCTACCCTCACAGCCATGACTGGTAGCCAGCTACACCTCACAGCCATGACTGGTAGCTAGCTTGATGGTGCACCCCCACAGCCATGACTGGTAATCAGCTACCCTCACAGCCATGACTGGTAGCCAGCTACACCTCACAGCCATGACTGGTAGCTAGCTTGATGGTGCGCCCTCACGACTGGCCACCGCATTTGCTGAGATATAAGTGGCACTAGTAGAGGGTATCATTTTGCATTTCATGTTTGGCCTAATTCCAATTCATCATTAACTTTTAGAATGATTTTCCTCGATCTGCTTGGCTCATTCCTTCCGCTGCTCCTCTGCTGGTCCTCTGCTAACAGGTGCACGTCCCTTGGCCTTCTTGGCTCCCGGAGGGGCTGAACCCGCCCTCTCCTTCTCCACGTACACACGGATGCTTTAACCCTCTGAGTGCTGAAGGGGAGGGGCTGAACACGTCCTCTCCTTACTCCACGTGCATACGGATGCTTAACCCTCTGAGTGCTGGAGGGGAGGGGCTGAACACGCCCTCTCCTTACTCCACGTGCATACGGATGCTTTAACCCTCTGAGTGCTGGAGGGGAGGGGCTGAACACGCCCTCTCCTTACTCCACGTGCATACGGATGCTTTAACCCTCTGAGTGCTGGAGGGAGCGTTCAATTTCATCCCACAAATAATAAGATTTGTGAAATGGAATATCAAGCCTAAAGGTACATAACTATATAACACTCAGCATAACACTAAGTGATTCCCTGCATAAGACTATTAGTAATTCCCTGCATAACACTAAGTAATTCCCTGCATAACACTACAGTGATTCCCTGTAGTTAGCCCTCAAACCTGACAGCTTAGAGGGAAGACATCCAGTGCAGTATGGAAGGTATAGCTACACACCACAGCTCCTGAAGGCTATGACAGTGCAGTATGGAAGGTATAGCTAAACACCACAGCTCAGGCTACGACAGTGCAGTATGGAAGGTATAGCTACACACCACAGCTCGGGCTTCGACAGTGCAATAGATACCATCATACCTCATCTCCGCTTCATAATACCAATTCCGAGGATACCATCTGCTTTCCGTGATCACAGAAAATGATTTGCCCCTACAGTAGCAATTCTCAACAAAGTGGGCAAGGCCTATTTCGTCGATTAAGGGGTGTGGTGTGTACCACAAATGATATTGGACTGATCAGGGTCCAGCAGTGGCTAGGCCTCAACAAGTGTGTGAAATTATTCTGACGCTATACCACTCAATTGAGGCATAGCTATGGCCACAAGCACATTTCATCACTAGCTTCATCAGACTAGCGGCTATTTCTTTCACTGCATCTAATGGCATCCAAAGTGCAGTGACTCGTTGCTATTGATCAGGGCCATAGCTTCTCCCAGTTCAGTAGTCTACAGCCTAGCCTGCTTGAGTGCGATAACATTTCTCTCAGCTATTGTGGTTTTGGTGAGGGCACACAGGAAAACCAACAGAGGACTGAAAATACTGAGCAGATTTGGGGCTGCAACTTGTACCTGGTGAGATCCATACCCAGGCTTATAGTTAACAGTTACACTCGCCAAGTGGGCCCATGAAATATTAAAAAAATTATGAACTCTCAGTTGACATAATGAAATTACAATGCCTTCTCAATAATCAACTTCAATTTTACTCTCTCGCTCGACATTTTGGCTACATGCTCTAGCCTTCATCAGGAATAATGACTAGATGCTCTAGCCTTCATCAGGAATAGTGACTAGATGCCCTAGCCTTCATCAGGAATAATGACTAGATGCTCTAGCCTTCATCAGGAATAATGACTAGATGCTCTAGCCTTCATCAGGAATAATGACTAGATGCTCTAGCCTCCATCAGGAATAATGACTAGATGCTCTAGCCTTCATCAGGAATAATGACTAGATGCTCTAGCCTTCATCAGGAATAATGACTAGATGCCCTAGCCTTCATCAGGAATAATGACTAGATGCCCTAGCCTTCATCAGGAATAATGACTAAATGCTCTAGCCTTCATCAGGAATAATGACTAGATGCTCTAGCCTTCATCAGGAATAATGACTAGATGCTCTAGCCTTCATCAGGAATAATGACTAGATGCCCTAGCCTTCATCAGGAATAATGACTAGATGCTCTAGCCTTCATCAGGAATAATGACTACATGCTCTAGCCTTCATCAGGAATAATGACTAGATGCTCTAGCCTTCATCAGGAATAATGACTAGATGCTCTAGCCTTCATCAGGAATAATGACTAGATGCTCTAGCCTTCATCAGGAATAATGACTAGATGCTCTAGCCTTCATCAGGAATAATGACTAGATGCTCTAGCCTTCATCCGGAATAATGACTAGATGCCCTAGCCTTCATCAGGAATAATGACTAGATGCTCTAGCCTTCATCAGGAATAATGACTAGATGCTCTAACCTTCATCAGGAATAATGACTAGATGCTCTAGCCTTCATCAGGAATAATGACTAGATGCTCTAGCCTTCATCAGGAATAATGACTAGATGCTCTAGCCTTCATCAGGAATAATGACTAGATGCTCTAGCCTTCATCAGAAATAATGACTAGATGCCCTAGCCTTCATCAGGAATAATGACTAGATGCTCTAGCCTTCATCAGGAATAATGACTAGATGCTCTAGCCTTCATCAGGAATAATGACTAGATGCTCTAGCCTTCATCAGGAATAATGACTAGATGCTCTAGCCTTCATCCGGAATAATGACTAGATGCCCTAGCCTTCATCAGGAATAATGACTAGATGCTCTAGCCTTCATCAGGAATAATGACTAGATGCTCTAGCCTTCATCAGGAATAATGACTAGATGCTCTAGCCTTCATCAGGAATAATGACTAGATGCTCTAGCCTTCATCAGAAATAATGACTAGATGCCCTAGCCTTCATCAGGAATAATGACTAGATGCTCTAGCCTTCATCAGGAATAATGACTAGATGCTCTAGCCTTCATCAGGAATAATGACTATATGCTCTAGCCTTCATCAGGAATAATGACTAGATGCCCTAGCCTTCATCAGGAATAATGACTATATGCTCTAGCCTTCATCAGGAATAATGACTAGATGCTCTAGCCTTCATCAGGAATAATGACTAGATGCTCTAGCCTTCATCAGGAATAATGACTAGATGCTCTAGCCTTCATCAGGAATAATGACTAGATGCTCTAGCCTTCATCAGGAATAATGACTAGATGCTCTAGCCTTCATCCGGAATAATGACTAGATGCCCTAGCCTTCATCAGGAATAATGACTAGATGCTCTAACCTTCATCAGGAATAATGACTAGATGCTCTAGCCTTCATCAGGAATAATGACTAGATGCTCTAGCCTTCATCAGGAATAATGACTAGATGCTCTAGCCTTCATCAGGAATAATGACTAGATGCTCTAGCCTTCATCAGGAATAATGACTAGATGCTCTAGCCTTCATCAGGAATAATGACTAGATGCTCTAGCCTTCATCAGGAATAATGACTAGATGCTCTAGCCTTCATCAGGAATAATGACTAGATGCTCTAGCCTTCATCATGAATAATGACTATATGCTCTAGCCTCCATCAGGAATAATGACTAGATACTCTAGCCTTCATCAGGAATAATGACTAGATGCTCTAGCCTTCATCAGGAATAATGACTAGATGCTCTAGCCTTCATCAGGAATAATGACTAGATGCTCTAGCCTTCATCAGGAATAATGACTAGATGCTCTAGCCTTCATCAGGAATAATGACTAGATACTCTAGCCTTCATCAGGAAAAATGACTTGATGCTCTAGCCTTCATCAGGAATAATGACTAGATGCTCTAGCCTTCATCAGGAATAATGACTAGATGCTCTAGCCTCCATCAGGAATAATGACTAGATGCTCTAGCCTTCATCAGGAATAATGACTAGATGCTCTAGCCTCCATCAGGAATAATGACTAGATGCCCTACCCTTCATCAGGAATAATGACTAGATGCTCTAGCCTTCATCAGGAATAATGACTAGATGCTCTAGCCTTCATCAGGAATAATGACTAGATGCTCTAGCCTTCATCAGGAATAATGACTAGATACTCTAGCCTTCATCAGGAATAATGACTTGATGCTCTAGCCTTCATCAGGAATAATGACTAGATGCTCTAGCCTTCATCAGGAATAATGACTAGATGCTCTAGCCTTCATCAGGAATAATGACTAGATACTCTAGCCTTCATCAGGAATAATGACTAGATGCTCTAGCCTCCATCAGGAATAATGACTAGATGCTCTAGCCTTCATCATGAATAATGACTATATGCTCTAGCCTCCATCAGGAATAATGACTAGATACTCTAGCCTTCATCAGGAATAATGACTAGATGCTCTAGCCTTCATCAGGAATAATGACTAGATGCTCTAGCCTTCATCAGGAATAATGACTAGATGCTCTAGCCTTCATCATGAATAATGACTAGATGCTCTAGCCTTCATCAGGAATAATGACTAGATGCTCTAGCCTTCATCAGGAATAATGACTAGATGCTCTAGCCTCCATCAGGAATAATGACTAGATGCTCTAGCCTTCATCATGAATAATGACTATATGCTCTAGCCTCCATCAGGAATAATGACTAGATGCTCTAGCCTTCATCAGGAATAATGACTAGATGCTCTAGCCTTCATCAGGAATAATGACTAGATCCTCTAGCCTTCATCAGGAATAATGACTAGATGCTCTAGCCTTCATCAGGAATAATGACTAGATGCTCTAGCCTTCATCAGGAATAATGACTAGATGCTCTAGCCTTCATCAGGAATAATGACTAGATGCTCTAGCCTTCATCAGGAATAATGACTAGATGCTCTAGCCTTCATCAGGAATAATGACTAGATCCTCTAGCCTTCATCAGGAATAATGACTTGATGCTCTAGCCTTCATCAGGAATAATGACTAGATGCTCTAGCCTCCATCAGGAATAATGACTAGATGCTCTAGCCTTCATCAGGAATAATGACTAGATGCTCTAGCCTTCATCAGGAATAATGACTAGATGCTCTAGCCTTCATCATGAATAATGACTATATGCTCTAGCCTCCATCAGGAATAATGACTAGATACTCTAGCCTTCATCAGGAATAATGACTAGATGCTCTAGCCTTCATCAGGAATAATGACTAGATGCTCTAGCCTTCATCAGGAATAATGACTAGATGCTCTAGCCTTCATCATGAATAATGACTAGATGCTCTAGCCTTCATCAGGAATAATGACTAGATGCTCTAGCCTTCATCAGGAATAATGACTAGATGCTCTAGCCTCCATCAGGAATAATGACTAGATGCTCTAGCCTTCATCAGGAATAATGACTAGATGCTCTAGCCTTCATCAGGAATAATGACTAGATGCTCTAGCCTTCATCAGGAATAATGACTAGATACTCTAGCCTTCATCAGGAATAATGACTTGATGCTCTAGCCTTCATCAGGAATAATGACTAGATGCTCTAGCCTCCATCAGGAATAATGACTAGATGCTCTAGCCTTCATCATGAATAATGACTATATGCTCTAGCCTCCATCAGGAATAATGACTAGATACTCTAGCCTTCATCAGGAATAATGACTAGATGCTCTAGCCTTCATCAGGAATAATGACTAGATGCTCTAGCCTTCATCAGGAATAATGACTAGATGCTCTAGCCTTCATCATGAATAATGACTAGATGCTCTAGCCTTCATCAGGAATAATGACTAGATGCTCTAGCCTTCATCAGGAATAATGACTAGATGCTCTAGCCTCCATCAGGAATAATGACTAGATGCTCTAGCCTTCATCATGAATAATGACTATATGCTCTAGCCTCCATCAGGAATAATGACTAGATACTCTAGCCTTCATCAGGAATAATGACTAGATGCTCTAGCCTTCATCAGGAATAATGACTAGATGCTCTAGCCTTCATCAGGAATAATGACTAGATGCTCTAGCCTTCATCAGGAATAATGACTAGATCCTCTAGCCTTCATCAGGAATAATGACTAGATGCTCTAGCCTTCATCAGGAATAATGACTAGATGCTCTAGCCTTCATCAGGAATAATGACTAGATGCTCTAGCCTTCATCAGGAATAATGACTAGATGCTCTAGCCTTCATCAGGAATAATGACTAGATGCTCTAGCCTTCATCAGGAATAATGACTAGATGCTCTAGCCTTCATCAGGAATAATGACTAGATGCTCTAGCCTTCATCAGGAATAATGACTAGATGCTCTAGCCTTCATCAGGAATAATGACTAGATGCTCTAGCCTTCATCAGGAATAATGACTAGATGCTCTAGCCTCATCAGGAATAATGACTAGATGCTCTAGCCTTCATCAGGAATAATGACTAGATGCTCTAGCCTTCATCAGGAATAATGACTAGATGCTCTAGCCTTCATCAGGAATAATGACTAGATGCTCTAGCCTTCATCAGGAATAATGACTAGATACTCTAGCCTTCATCAGGAATAATGACTAGATGCTCTAGCCTTCATCAGGAATAATGACTAGATCCTCTAGCCTTCATCAGGAATAATGACTAGATGCTCTAGCCTTCATCAGGAATAATGACTAGATGCTCTAGCCTTCATCAGGAATAATGACTAGATGCTCTAGCCTTCATCAGGAATAATGACTAGATGCTCTAGCCTTCATCAGGAATAATGACTAGATCCTCTAGCCTTCATCAGGAATAATGACTTGATGCTCTAGCCTTCATCAGGAATAATGACTAGATGCTCTAGCCTCCATCAGGAATAATGACTAGATGCTCTAGCCTTCATCAGGAATAATGACTAGATGCTCTAGCCTTCATCAGGAATAATGACTAGATGCTCTAGCCTTCATCATGAATAATGACTATATGCTCTAGCCTCCATCAGGAATAATGACTAGATACTCTAGCCTTCATCAGGAATAATGACTAGATGCTCTAGCCTTCATCAGGAATAATGACTAGATGCTCTAGCCTTCATCAGGAATAATGACTAGATGCTCTAGCCTTCATCATGAATAATGACTAGATGCTCTAGCCTTCATCAGGAATAATGACTAGATGCTCTAGCCTTCATCAGGAATAATGACTAGATGCTCTAGCCTCCATCAGGAATAATGACTAGATGCTCTAGCCTTCATCAGGAATAATGACTAGATGCTCTAGCCTTCATCAGGAATAATGACTAGATGCTCTAGCCTTCATCAGGAATAATGACTAGATGCTCTAGCCTTCATCAGGAATAATGACTAGATGCTCTAGCCTTCATCAGGAATAATGACTAGATGCTCTAGCCTTCATCAGGAATAATGACTTGATGCTCTAGCCTTCATCAGGAATAATGACTAGATGCTCTAGCCTCCATCAGGAATAATGACTAGATGCTCTAGCCTTCATCATGAATAATGACTATATGCTCTAGCCTCCATCAGGAATAATGACTAGATACTCTAGCCTTCATCAGGAATAATGACTAGATGCTCTAGCCTTCATCAGGAATAATGACTAGATGCTCTAGCCTTCATCAGGAATAATGACTAGATGCTCTAGCCTTCATCATGAATAATGACTAGATGCTCTAGCCTTCATCAGGAATAATGACTAGATGCTCTAGCCTTCATCAGGAATAATGACTAGATGCTCTAGCCTCCATCAGGAATAATGACTAGATGCTCTAGCCTTCATCATGAATAATGACTATATGCTCTAGCCTCCATCAGGAATAATGACTAGATACTCTAGCCTTCATCAGGAATAATGACTAGATGCTCTAGCCTTCATCAGGAATAATGACTAGATGCTCTAGCCTTCATCAGGAATAATGACTAGATGCTCTAGCCTTCATCAGGAATAATGACTAGATCCTCTAGCCTTCATCAGAAATAATGACTAGATGCTCTAGCCTTCATCATGAATAATGACTAGATGCTCTAGCCTTCATCAGGAATAATGACTAGATGCTCTAGCCTTCATCAGGAATAATGACTAGATGCTCTAGCCTTCATCAGGAATAATGACTAGATGCTCTAGCCTTCATCAGGAATAATGACTAGATCCTCTAGCCTTCATCAGGAATAATGACTAGATGCTCTAGCCTTCATCAGGAATAATGACTCATCAGGAATAATGACTAGATGCTCTAGCCTTCATCAGGAATAATGACTAGATGCTCTAGCCTCATCAGGAATAATGACTAGATGCTCTAGCCTTCATCAGGAATAATGACTAGATGCTCTAGCCTTCATCAGGAATAATGACTAGATGCTCTAGCCTTCATCAGGAATAATGACTAGATGCTCTAGCCTTCATCAGGAATAATGACTAGATACTCTAGCCTTCATCAGGAATAATGACTTGATGCTCTAGCCTTCATCAGGAATAATGACTAGATGCTCTAGCCTCCATCAGGAATAATGACTAGATGCTCTAGCCTTCATCATGAATAATGACTATATGCTCTAGCCTCCATCAGGAATAATGACTAGATACTCTAGCCTTCATCAGGAATAATGACTAGATGCTCTAGCCTTCATCAGGAATAATGACTAGATGCTCTAGCCTCCATCAGGAATAATGACTAGATGCTCTAGCCTTCATCATGAATAATGACTATATGCTCTAGCCTCCATCAGGAATAATGACTAGATACTCTAGCCTTCATCAGGAATAATGACTAGATGCTCTAGCCTTCATCAGGAATAATGACTAGATGCTCTAGCCTTCATCAGGAATAATGACTAGATGCTCTAGCCTTCATCAGGAATAATGACTAGATGCTCTAGCCTTCATCAGGAATAATGACTAGATGCTCTAGCCTTCATCAGGAATAATGACTAGATCCTCTAGCCTTCATCAGGAATAATGACTAGATGCTCTAGCCTTCATCAGGAATAATGACTCATCAGGAATAATGACTAGATGCTCTAGCCTTCATCAGGAATAATGACTAGATGCTCTAGCCTCATCAGGAATAATGACTAGATGCTCTAGCCTTCATCAGGAATAATGACTAGATGCTCTAGCCTTCATCAGGAATAATGACTAGATGCTCTAGCCTTCATCAGGAATAATGACTAGATGCTCTAGCCTTCATCAGGAATAATGACTAGATGTTCTTGCCTTCATCAGGAATAATAGCTAGATGCTCTAGCCTTCATCAGGAATAATGACTAGATGCTCTAGCCTTCATCAAGAATAATGACTAGATGCCCTAGCCTTTAATGACTAGATGCTCTTGCCTTCATCAGGAATAATAGCTAGATGCTCTAGCCTTCATCAGGAATAATGACTAGATGCTCTAGCCTTCATCAGGAATAATGGCTAGATGCTCTAGCCTTCATCAGGAATAATGACTAGATGCTCTAGCCTTCATCAGGAATAATGAATAGATGCCCTAGCCTTCATCAGGAATAATGAATAGATGCTCTAGCCTTCACCAGGAATAATGACTAGATGCTCTAGCCTTCATCAGGAATAATGACTAGATGCTCTAGCCTTCATCATGAATAATGACTATATGCTCTAGCCTTCACCAGGAATAATGACTAGATGCTCTAGCCTTCATCAGGAATAATGACTAGATGCCCTAGCCTTCATCAGGAATAATGACTAGATGCTCTAGCCTTCATCAGGAATAATGACTAGATACTCTAGCCTTCATCAGGAATAATGACTTGATGCTCTAGCCTTCATCAGGAATAATGACTAGATGCTCTAGCCTCCATCAGGAATAATGACTAGATGCTCTAGCCTTCATCATGAATAATGACTATATGCTCTAGCCTCCATCAGGAATAATGACTAGATACTCTAGCCTTCATCAGGAATAATGACTAGATGCTCTAGCCTTCATCAGGAATAATGACTAGATGCTCTAGCCTCCATCAGGAATAATGACTAGATGCTCTAGCCTTCATCATGAATAATGACTATATGCTCTAGCCTCCATCAGGAATAATGACTAGATACTCTAGCCTTCATCAGGAATAATGACTAGATGCTCTAGCCTTCATCAGGAATAATGACTAGATGCTCTAGCCTTCATCAGGAATAATGACTAGATGCTCTAGCCTTCATCAGGAATAATGACTAGATCCTCTAGCCTTCATCAGGAATAATGACTAGATGCTCTAGCCTTCATCAGGAATAATGACTAGATGCTCTAGCCTTCATCAGGAATAATGACTAGATGCTCTAGCCTTCATCAGGAATAATGACTAGATGCTCTAGCCTTCATCAGGAATAATGACTAGATGCTCTAGCCTTCATCAGGAATAATGACTAGATCCTCTAGCCTTCATCAGGAATAATGACTAGATGCTCTAGCCTTCATCAGGAATAATGACTCATCAGGAATAATGACTAGATGCTCTAGCCTTCATCAGGAATAATGACTAGATGCTCTAGCCTCATCAGGAATAATGACTAGATGCTCTAGCCTTCATCAGGAATAATGACTAGATGCTCTAGCCTTCATCAGGAATAATGACTAGATGCTCTAGCCTTCATCAGGAATAATGACTAGATGCTCTAGCCTTCATCAGGAATAATGACTAGATGTTCTTGCCTTCATCAGGAATAATAGCTAGATGCTCTAGCCTTCATCAGGAATAATGACTAGATGCTCTAGCCTTCATCAGCTAGATGCTCTAGCCTTCATCAGGAATAATGGCTAGATGCTCTAGCCTTCATCAGGAATAATGACTAGATGCTCTAGCCTTCATCAAGAATAATGACTAGATGCCCTAGCCTTTAATGACTAGATGCTCTTGCCTTCATCAGGAATAATAGCTAGATGCTCTAGCCTTCATCAGGAATAATGACTAGATGCTCTAGCCTTCATCAGGAATAATGGCTAGATGCTCTAGCCTTCATCAGGAATAATGACTAGATGCTCTTGCCTTCATCAGGAATAATGACTAGATGCTCTAGCCTTCATCAGCTAGATGCTCTAGCCTTCATCAGGAATAATGGCTAGATGCTCTAGCCTTCATCAGGAATAATGACTAGATGCTCTAGCCTTAATCAGGAATAATCTATCGTTAAATATTCTGGAACACCGGGCAGACAATTGGCTCCACCTCCTTGATTAGGCTGGGAGCCTCCAGCAAAGCTAGTGTAGAGCAGCGGGCAAGAGTTGTGCCCCCCACTTGGGGTAAGTGGCACCTCCACTCCGTGGTCCAGGAAAATCCTTGTAAATTTAATTAATTTATTAATGAGCTCACAAGGCAGCTGCATTCCAAGCCTTAAAAGGAGAAACTGAAACAGCTAAAATGCAAATTTGGAACTCAGTGCAGTTATAAATGAGCCAGTAAAGGATCATCTAACAAGCGAACAAGTCGCGCTATTTTAGCTCTTCAAAGGCGGCCAATAGGACATGTCGATGACCAAGTAGGGCACTTGTGGAGTCCTCAAGAAGGCCTTATTAGGTAGCCAAAACCTCCAGTGGTCAGAAACTCTTAATGAATTTGTCGACCAAGACAGTTCCAACAGAGCTGAAACACACTGTGGCTAGGTTCTTGTTAGCCCTCACTAGCAACTACACTATCTCAGTGGACTCCACTAAGCAACTTAAGACTTCAGTAAATTATACGCCCACACAGAAGGGGTGTGGCATCTTGACTTTGGGCTGGCGAGATTCCCCACACAATGCACAAGGGTTGAAACAGCACGGAATTCTCCGCTGTGGTCTGGCTGAACCCTGTGGCCTGGCTGAACCCTGTGGCTAGTCCCATCAAAATTAGCATGTGAAACAGCCGTGCTCATATTCTGAGAGAGCTTCCTAGTGTCCGCAAGTTGACACACTCCTCCCTCCGTATATCTACGAGTTCCCTTTACGTTTGTGCATGTGCAGAGCTCGTCCCGGCTGGAGACACCTCCCGGCAGAGCAGTCACACGCTGGCATTGCAGTATATATCACCTTATTAGGATTTCAGAGGGAGTCGTTCATTAAGCTCGTTTGGGTGGGAAAGAGCAGAACTCTCCCACGGCCTAGGGTCAGTAATTTACAGCACATGCTCATTAGATGCCATTATCGTGTTGTTGCACTGAGAAGGGCTTCTCTCCTAACCACACAGAGGGATACCGACCACGCCCCTTAAAAGGATGGCTCCAAGCCGAAGGGTGGACAGTGAATATTTCCCTCACAGTAAGGACTGGCAAGAGAAGCTCCTCCACCCCCCCCCCTCCCCCCCTTGGGGGATAAGCTCAGAGACACTGCTTTGCTAACTCGTAACTAAGGACAAGGCCCTGAGGCCATTAGCCGAGAAATCGTGGCATTTGGAATGAGTGAAAGTGGCAAGAGAAACGAGTTTAAGTGACCATATTTGGTCACAAATTCTGTAGAGTACATTATGTTTTTTAGGAAGAAAATCATTGAGGTTATCGTCAGTGGACATTTCAAGAATAAGCCATCAAGGAAGCTTTCTCCGGACAACTACCTCTAAGGTCATGCACATATAAAGTTTGGGGGGGGCCTGCAAACCACGAATTGTCCCAAAATTTTCAGCCTCAAAGCATTCCTGCTATCTCTTCATGTTCAGGGAGCAGTGCTAATGGCTGAGAACCACAAGCATTTGTTGTTGACAAGCATGAAGCCACTCCCAACTACAACCATCCGATCAGTAAGTGGGACAGCATGCACCTCTACTCCTGCACATGCCCAGTAGACTGCTGAGTCATCATAAAATAGTCACTGGTTTGCAGGAGAGAGGCCCTTAATTGTTGTTATTATTATATATTGTTGTTGTTATTATTGTTGTTATTATTATATGTTGTTGTTGTTGTTGTTAGAGTCGTAATGAACCTAACAAACTGAAGGCTAGAGCTTCTAGTCAAAACGCCGAGAGAGTAAAATTGAAGTTGATTATTGAGAAGGTCATTGTAATAATTAATTCCCCCCCCCCCCCCCAATAATGGAGAACAATGTCAACCAGTACCTTTCATCTCAATCTATCCTGAAGTGTCTGGAAGAGTTACTGTTCCTACTGCTGCTGCTGTTCCTACTGCTCCTGCTGTTCCTACTGCTCCTACTGCTGCTGCTGTTCCTACTGCTGCTACTGTTCCTACTGCTCCTACTGCTGCTGCTGTTCCTACTGCTGCTACTGTTCCTACTGCTCCTGCTGTTCCTACTGCTCCTGCTGTTCTTACTGCTCCTGCTGCTCCTACTGCTCCTGCTGCTCCTACTGCTCCTGCTGTTCCTACTGCTCCTGCTGTTCCTACTGCTCCTGCTGTTCCTACTGCTGCTACTGTTCCCACTGCTGCTGCTGTTCCTACTGCTCCTACTGTTCCTACTGCTGCTGCTGTTCCTACTGCTGCTGCTGTTCCTACTGCTGCTGCTGTTCCTACTGCTGCTACTGTTCCTACTGCTCCTGCTGTTCCTACTGCTGCTGCTGTTCCTACTGCTGCTGCTGTTCCTACTGCTGCTGCTGTTCCTACTGCTGCTGCTGCTGTTCCTACTGCTGCTGCTGCTCCTACTGCTCCTGCTGTTCCTACTGCTCCTACTGCTCCTGCTGTTGCTACTGCTGCTGCTGTTCCTACTGCTCATGCTGTTCCTACTGCTGCTGCTGTTCCTACTGCTGCTGCTGTTCCTACTGCTCCTGCTGTTCCTACTGCTCCTGCTGTTCCTACTGCTCCTGCTGTTCCTACTGCTCCTGCTGTTCCTACTGCTGCTGCTGTTCCTACTGCTCCTGCTGTTCCTACTGCTGCACTGCTGCTACTGCTGCTACTGTTCCTACTCTACTGCTGCTGCTGTTCCTACTGCTGCTGCTGTTCCTACTGCTCCTGCTGTTCCTACTGCTCCTGCTGTTCCTACTGCTCCTGCTGTTCCTACTGCTCCTGCTGTTCCTACTGCTGCTGCTGTTCCTACTGCTCCTGCTGTTCCTACTGCTGCACTGCTGCTACTGCTGCTACTGTTCCTACTGCTGCTACTGCTCCTATTGCTGCTACTGCTCCTATTGCTGCGGGTGTACACATATCAAGAGATACTGGCAAACACGCTCAACCAATTCACTGTTGAGAAAGAAGGTGCTCCTGTATGTAGTAGTTCATTCTCCTGAAACCAGCCATAGCATGTAGATGCATTCTCTATCACACCCATGTCCTGAAGGGGCATGTCCTGAAGTAGCCTGTCCTGAAGTAGCCTGTCCTGAAGTAGCCTGTCCTGAAGTAGCCTGTCCTGAAGTAGCCTGTCCTGAAGTAGCCTGTCCTGAAGTAGCCTGTCCTGAAGTATGTAGCTGCTCCACAACTAAATAAATAATTAGCTGGAGAGGGACTGATCGGTTAGTAATTATTTTTGTGGTTAGAACATTACACACCCACAACCACAACCCTCCAACTAACCACACCCACTTCCCTCCAACTAACCACTCCCACTTCCCTCCAACTAACCACTCCCACATTGCAAGTTATTACCAGTACCCAACTGTAAAATAACTCCACCCATTTTCTACAGTGCACATGACGATGAGATGGATGCAATACCAACACTGACACTGAATTCAAACTCTAGCAACAACAACAGCAACAACAACAACAGCAACAAAGCAACAGCAACAACAACAACCTTACACGACGCTCAGCTGCGAAGGCTTTGGTCTCTGTCCGATGAGAGCCACACCTGCCACAGCAACCAACCTCTCTCGAGAAGAAAAGCTAGCGTCTGCGCTGTACCTTCGGGGGACAGGGCGGGCTGGGAGAGGAAGGGAGGAGAGGAAGACACAGAGAGAGGAGATGAAGGAAAGGGGAGAAATAGGAAATGGCGGAAGACAGACCGAATAAAAGGGGGGAAATGAGAGGTAGCGGAAGACAGACAGCATAGGAAGAGGAACAGAGCTGAGGAAGAAAGAGAGACTGTCATGGCAACCCAAATACCCACAGTTACATGCCACACAGGATACATAAAGTCACCTCAACAGAAGTGTGGGTAGACTACTGCACATTTAATTAGCTGCCTGGCCAATGGCCAAGAAGTCACCCATCAAACACCACCACAAGCCAGGGCCTTATCTGTCTCCATCTGCTAGCCCTCGGGAACATCTGCTGCACGCTGGAGGAAGGACCTCCACTCCCAGCTCTGCCAAGTGACGATGATGTTCGCTACACGCTGGAGGTCATGTCACTTATGCAGAACAATGAGTTGTTGGACCGAGCTATAGAATGCGCCAGCCTGGACCCAGTCAGCAACTTTGGAATGACCCAGGATTTCCCGTCACAGCACCATGGATGGTCACCGAAGGTACTTTACCCAATCTATCATCTCTCTACCAATTGTCACATTCTCTTCACAATTAGCAAGTGGTACACAGAAACAAGCTAAATGACGGAGAGAGAGAACTGGCTGCATAGTCAGTAGAGGAGCGAGAACTGGCTGCATAGTCAGTAGGAGAGAGAAGTGGCTGCATAGTCAGTAGAGGAGAGAGAACTGGCTGCATCGTCAGTAGAGGAGAGAGAACTGGCTTTATAGTCAGTAGAGGAGAGAGACCTGGCTGCATAGTCAGTAGAGGAGAGAGAACTGGCTGCATAGTCAGTAGAGGAGAGAGAACTGGCTGCATAGTCAGTAGGAGAGAGAAGTGGCTGCATAGTCAGTAAAGGAGAGAGAACTGGCTGCATAGTGAGTAGAGGAGAGAGAACTGGCTGCACAGTCAGTAGAGGATAGAGAACTGGCTGCATAGTGAGTAGAGGAGAGAGAACTGGCTGCACAGTCAGTAGAGGATAGAGAACTGGCTGCACAGTCAGTAGAGGAGAGAGAACTGGCTTCATAGTCAGTAGAGGAGAGTGAACTGGCTGCATAGTCAGTAGAGGAGAGAGAACTGGCTTCATAGTCAGTAGAGGAGAGAGAACTGGCTGCATAGTCAGTAGAGGAGAGAGAACTGGCTTCATAGTCAGTAGAGGAGAGTGAACTGGCTGCATAGTCAGTAGAGGAGAGAGAACTGGCTTCATAGTCAGTAGAGGAGAGAGAACTGGCTTCATAGTCAGTAGAGGAGAGAGAACTGGCTGCATAGTCAGTAGGGGAGAGAGAAAAGGCTGCATAGTCAGTAGAGGAGAGAGAAGTGGCTGATGATGAGGAGGAGATGGAGTAAAGAAGATGCACATGCATTATATGTGATTGCTGCCCAACTTGCAAGGGAACTAGAAGAGTCCTACATGTACTTTACTAGAATTAGAGATAGGGCTAGGAAAGGCAAGGGCTAGGTCAAGAATTAGAGATAGGAATAGGGCTAGATTTGGGACAAAAACGAAGTCTTGTGAATACCACTCGTCTCCTGACCATTTTATGTATGACAGGGTCTGGTGCTGCCAAGAACAGCCACCTAGTAGCAGGCTTGGCAAGATGCTCTAGCTCTCTGTCCTGCACTGTGCCTGGTGCTAAGAACAGCCACCTGGTAGCAGGCTTGGCAAGCTGCTCTAGCACTGTCCTGCACTGCGACTAGTGCTAAGAACAGCCACCTAGTAGCAGGCTTGGCAAGCAGCTCTAGCTCTCTGTCCTGCTCACAAGAACAGCCACAGCAACACTAGAAAGAATCAGGTAGCAAACGAAATTATGCTTTTCTCCAAACAAAACAACTTTAGTAACAGCTGTGGCCATCAGCAAAAATCCTATTTCTCACTGGCTTGCATCTCCCCCACCATAAGCAATTTCCTCATCAGCAGAATGCAGTTAGTTTACAAGAAGTTCAGTAACAATGCCGCAAGAGAAGTGGAAGAGAAGATACGGAGTGCAAAAATATGCTTGAGCATGTTGTGCACGTCATTAATTTTAATGATCATGTCAGCAAAAATCTTCACATGCAAAAAATGGTCAAGAGACAAAGCGCATGCCCAAACTTTATTTTTGTCCCAAATCAAGCCTTAGCCGTGTCTCTAACTCTAGTATCTACTGTAGCCCTTGCCTTCCCTGGCCCTAACTCTAATTCTAGTTCCTTGTCTTGCCATCTTAATTCTAGTACCTAGCCTCTACCTTGCCCTGGCCCTGTCTCTAATTCAGTAACTAGCTCTTGCCTTGGCCTATCTCTAATTCTAACCAAGCCATTGCCCTGTCTCTAATTCTAGTACCTATCTCTTGCCTTGGCCTATCTCTAATTCTAGTACCTAGCCTTGCCCTATCTCTAATGCTAGTATCTAGCCCTTGCCTAGCCCTACCCCAGCCATGAGGCTACTGCTGCTGGTGGGGGTGCCATGCCTTATGAGGTGCAAGGTGGCACCCACAAGCATATTAGCTACGAGTGCACTCTATTTCAAGTCCCTCAACACCCAATAGCACCACAGCTGCTCAAATAAGTTGGCTTTTTGATTTTTTTAATACACCAAACAATGCTGCTTAATTATTCATTTAGTCAGACCACTTTCATCCTCAACCACTTTTTGGCAGACATCTCCACTCTAATTATGGTGCACCTCTGAGACACACACATTCTAGATAAGCATTCTAGATAAGAAACCAGATAAAAAATAATTTCTGGTTTCCAAACTGGCGTACTCAGCCACGACTGCCCACTTAAATGGCAAGCCAATGGTTGAGGTTTGAAAGCCAAGAGCTGTGTACAGCCATGTGTAGTATCGTCTTGGCAACGAGATATTTTCTAGTGGGCGGGTGGGTGACTGTGGTTCTTGATGAGCATGTCTTGCTCGACAATCTTACCAGATTTCTTTGCATGAATGTTTGAACCAACAAAAATACATGAGGGCTTTGGCCACTCCCTGGACAGGGATGGTGATGGATCAATTTCCAGACCACATACATGGTCATATTGCCACAGCCTTCCCTAGATTCTTGGGATGCTTGGGACTATCCAGGATCTCTCTAGTGAAGCTAATACTAGTAACCCCTACTAATCCTAGTAATCTCTAGCTCTATCCTAGTAATCTCTAGCTCTAGCCCTAATAATCCCTAGCTAGCCCTAGTAATCCCCATCTCTAGTGCTAGTAATCCCGAATTCCAGCCTTAGTAATCCCCAGTTCTCCAGCCTTAGTAATCCCCAGTTCTCCAGCTAGTAATCCCTAGTTCTATCCCTAGCTTTAGCCCTAGTAATCCCTAGCTCTAGTCCTTATAATACTTCTAGTAATCCCTAACTCTAGTCCTAGTAATTCCTAGCTCCAGCTCTAGTATCCCTACTCTAGGTTTAGTAATTCTTAGCTTAAGCCTTACCAGCTCTCCAGCACTAACATAAAATTCAGCTAGTCCCAACATATGGATAGATTGTGATATCTCGCTCCTGTCGTTGTCAATGGTGATATTACTATATTCCTTAGAGGAACTGGTACCCACCATAATTATACCCATAGTCCAGAGGTCACAAAACGACTCACCGAAAGTTGGTCCTGGTCTTCTAATAGCTCTTTCCTCATGCATCATTAACCCCGTCACCTGATCTACACACATAGATTACAATGAAAAAATAGTTAATATAAGATAAAATAAGGGGTTAAGTTAGTCGAAGAGAAAATAAAAGGCTAAATGCAAGGAAGAAAAAATAAAGGGTTAAGCTTGTGAAAATAAAGGATTAAATTTAAGGAAGAGAAAATAAAGGGTTAAATTTGCTGCCTGTAGCACTAGGACAAGATATATAACAGGGCAATTCAAACAAATTAATGTAGGCCTCACAAGTAGATAAATTACCTCGTTAAAAATAAAATTGGTAAGGGTCGTCAATTTAACAGGTGCTTTTGCATTAACAAATGGGTTGATTATGAATGCTTCTGTGCCTCACCAACTACACGAGGCTCTCGCGAACCAGATTGCACCAAGCCAGTCAGAGGGTCAGTAACTGCAGAAGTTGGTAAAGGATCGTTAAAGGTGTGTGTGTGTTGTGTTTTTAAAAAAAACACATTGGGTGTGTAAGCTGACAAAGAGAGGGAATGGGGTGCAGTCAGCAACTTTGTGTCTCAACATTAATAAACTGCACCCTTAAAACTCTGCAGGGATGATAGTGGACATTATCCATGCACATGGAAGACAATAGCTCACAGATACATCACCAACAAGCTTCGCTAGAGTTAGCACAGTGAAATCACTCCAACTGTTGACTAGCAAGACTGCATCTAACCTACTAAAGCTGTTGACTAGCAAGGCTGCATCTAACCTACTAAAGCTGTGACTAGCAAGGCTGCATCTGACCTACTAAAGCTGTGACTAGCAAGGCTGCATCTAACCTACTAAAGCTGTGGCTAGCAAGGCTGCATCTAACCTACTAAAGCTGTGGCTAGCAAGGCTGCATCTAACCTACTAAAGCTGTTGGCTAGCAAGGCTGCATCTAACCTACTAAAGCTGTTGAGTAGCAAGGCTGCATCTAACCTACTAAAGCTGTTGAGTAGCAAGGCTGCATCTAACCTACTAAAGCTGTGGCTAGCAAGGCTGCATCTAACCTACTAAAGCTGTTGGCTAGCAAGGCTGCATCTAACCTACTAAAGCTGTTGAGTAGCAAGGCTGCATCTAACCTACTAAAGCTGTTGAGTAGCAAGGCTGCATCTAACCTACTAAAGCTGTGGCTAGCAAGGCTGCATCTAACCTACTAAAGCTGATAGCTAGCAAGGCTGCATCTAACCTACTAAAGCTGATAGCTAGCAAGGCTGCATCTAACCTACTAAAGCTGATAGCTAGCAAGACTGCATCTAACCTACTAAAGCTGTTGACTAGCAAGGCTGCATCTAACCTACTAAAGCTGTTGACTAGCAAGGCCTACTAAAGCTGTGGCTAGCAAGGCTGCATCTAACCTACTAAAGCTGTTAGCTAGCAAGGCTGCATCTAACCTACTAAAGCTGTTGACTAGCAAGGCTGCATCTAACCTACTAAAGCTGTTGACTAGCAAGGCTGCATCTAACCTACTAAAGCTGTGACTAGCAAGGCTGCATCTAACCTACTAAAGCTGTGGCTAGCAAGGCTGCATCTAACCTACTAAAGCTGTTAACTAGCAAGGCTGCATCTAACCTACTAAAGCTGTTGAGTAGCAAGGCTGCATCTAACCTACTAAAGCTGTGGCTAGCAAGGCTGCATCTAACCTACTAAAGCTGTGACTAGCAAGACTGCATCTAACCTACTAAAGCTGTAACTAGCAAGGCTGCATCTAACCTACTAAAGCTGTTGGCTAGCAAGGCTGCATCTAACCTACTAAAGCTGTTGACTAGCAAGGCTGCATCTAACCTACTAAAGCTGTGGCTAGCAAGGCTGCATCTAACCTACTAAAGCTGTAACTAGCAAGGCTGCATCTAACCTACTAAAGCTGTTGGCTAGCAAGGCTGCATCTAACCTACTAAAGCTGTGGCTAGCAAGGCTGCATCTAACCTACTAAAGCTGTTAGCTAGCAAGGCTGCATCTAACCTACTAAAGCTGTAACTAGCAAGGCTGCATCTAACCTACTAAAGCTGTTGGCTAGCAAGGCTGCATCTAACCTACTAAAGCTGTTGGCTAGCAAGGCTGCATCTAACCTACTAAAGCTGTTAGCTAGCAAGGCTGCATCTAACCTACTAAAGCTGTTGGCTAGCAAGGCTGCATCTAACCTACTAAAGCTGTTAACTAGCAAGGGTGCATCTAACCTACTAAAGCTGTAACTAGCAAGGCTGCATCTAACCTACTAAAGCTGTTAACTAGCAAGGCTGCATCTAACCTACTAAAGCTGTTAACTAGCAAGGGTGCATCTAACCTACTAAAGCTGTAACTAGCAAGGCTGCATCTAACCTACTAAAGCTGTAACTAGCAAGGCTGCATCTAACCTACTAAAGCTGATAGCTAGCAAGGCTGCATCTAACCTACTAAAGCTGTGGCTAGCAAGGCTGCATCTAACCTACTAAAGCTGTTGACTAGTAAGGCTGCATCTAACCTACTAAAGCTGTGACTAGCAAGGCTGTATCTGACCCTACTCTACCACAGTTGCTGAAGTAGAGAGGGTCTTAGCCGCAAGCAATGTCATTGAAATGATAAGGTTTACAGCGCAAGCGTCTTCATCTGCAAAGGCTAAAAAAAGTGATAGTCACAGGTTTGGCTAGCTCTATATATGGAGCTGAAGGCAGAAAATGATTCCATATGTAAAGTGAAGGTGCACTGAGAGAGAATCTTTGCCTGCCATACTAGAGCTTGAGGACTGAGGCACCAGCTTGCTAAGAGTTAAAATGGCTGCTATGTTAGTGAGTTAGAGAAAGAAAGAGAAAAGGCATTCTCCTCCTGCCTTGTTTACTTGTAGTTAAGCATACCAACAGTGCTTGCCTGATAGAGCCCTCCTTAAAGCCAAAGAAGACACACTTGACTCTTGCTGTTACTGCGTCTCATGACTTTAAATAAAGTCGGCACACGCGTGCTTCGCACTATTTCAATTTTTGGTTCTAAAAGAGTTAAAACAAAGATCGACTGCGCACACTCGAGTGAAAGCTTCGCGTTCTCGTTGTTGCCTAGCACACGTGCTTATTTCCACTAGCAACTACACACATTGTGTGCTTAGAAAAGAGTTACGGCCTATGCACAGGCACAGATGTGCCTACTCCTCGGGCAAGCTGGTGGAGGGGTTGAACAGCAGCAAAGCACAGCCTGGAGAGTGGACATCACAGCTACAGGCCTGCCTGGGCTCCAGTATGGGGGAAACATTGGCTCACTTGCAGGGGGAGAGACATTATCATGAAGGCAAGAACCAACAGTGAAGCAAGCCAGGCTCAACTGGAGAAGACCTCCTGACCACAGGCAATGGGACAGATCTCACGCAAACAATGTACTACTGTAGTATGCACAGATCTTATTCCTGGAAATATGGAACCTCGATGCCAACTCGATGCCAACAACAACAAGAACAAAGCAAACAGTAACTATAGCAACAATAACAAAGCAAACAGTAACTATAGCAACAATAATAACAAAGCAAACAGTAACTATAGCAACAATAATAACAAAGCAAACAGTAACTATAGCAACAATAATAACAAAGCAAACAGTAACTATAGCAACAATAATAACAAAGCAAACAGTAACTATAGCAACAATAATAACGCAAACAAGTTATAGCAACAACAACAAAGCAAACAAGTAACTATAGCGACAACAAAGCAAACAAGTAACTACAGCAATAAGCAAACAGTGACTATAGCAACAACAAAGCAAACAAGTAACTAGCAACAAAGCAAAAGTGACTATAGCAACAACAAAGCAAACAAGTAACTATAGCTACAACAAAGCAACAAGTAACTATAGCAATGCCAAAGCAAACAAGTAACTATAGCAGCAACAACAAAGCAAACAGTAACTACAGCAACAGCAACAAAGCTAACAGTAACTATAGCAGCAACAACAAAGCAAACAGTGACTATAGTAACAGCAACAAAGCTAACAGTAACTATAGCAACAACAACAAAGCAAACAGTGACTATAGCAGCAACAACAAAGCAAACAAGTAACTATAGCAACAGCAACAAAGCAAACAGTAACTAAAGCAACAACAGAGCAAACAGTAACTATAGCAACAACAACAAAGCAAACAGTGACTATAGCAACATCAACAAAGCAAACAGTGACTATAGCAACAGCAACAAAGCTAACAGTAACTAAAGCAACAACAACAAAGCAAACAGTAACTATAGTAACAGCAACAAAGCTAACAGTAACTATAGCAACAACAACAAAGCAAACAGTGACTATAGCAGCAACAACAAAGCAAACAAGTAACTATAGCAACAGCAACAAAGCAAACAGTAACTATAGCAACAACAAAGCTAACAGTAACTAAAGCAACAACAACAGAGCAAACAGTAACTATAGCAACAACAACAAAGCAAACAGTGACTATAGCAGCAACAACAAAGCAAACAGTGACTATAGCAACATCAACAAAGCAAACAGTAACTAAAGCAACAACAGAGCAAACAGTAACTAAAGCAACCACAACAAAGCAAACAGTGACTATAGTCACAACAACAAAGCAAACAGTAACTAAAGCAACAACAGAGCAAACAGTAACTATAGCAACAACAACAAAGCAAACAGTGACTATAGCAACATCAACAAAGCAAACAGTGACTATAGCAACATCAACAAAGCAAACAGTGACTATAGCAACATCAACAAAGCAAACAGTGACTATAGCAACATCAACAAAGCAAACAGTGACTATAGCAACAGCAACAAAGCAAACAGTAACTAAAGCAACAACAACAGAGCAAACAGTAACTATAGCAACATCAACAAAGCAAACAGTGACTATAGCAACATCAACAAAGCAAACAGTGACTATAGCAACAGCAACAAAGCAAACAGTAACTAAAGCAACAACAACAGAGCAAACAGTAACTATAGCAACAACAACAAAGCAAACAGTGACTATAGCAACAACAACAAAGCAAACAGTGACTATAGCAACAGCAACAAAGCTAACAGTAACTAAAGCAACAACAACAAAGCAAACAGTGACTATAGTCACAACAACAAAGCAAACAGTAACTATAGCAATGCCAAAGCAAACAAGTAACTATAGTTACAACAAAGCAACAAGTAACTATAGCAATGCCATTTGTAAGCAAACAAGTAACTATAGCAACATCAAAGCAAACAGTGACTATAGCAACAACAAAGCAAACAGTAACTATAGCAACAACAACAAAGCAAACAGTAACTATAGCAACAACAACAAAGCAAACGGTGACTAGTCACAACAACAAAGCAAACAGTAACTATAGCAACAACAACAAAGCAAACAGTGACTATAGCAAAACAATAATGCTTACTGATACCCGCAGATCTTCTTCTAGGTCTCTGCCCATGCTGAGCTGGAGACAGCAGAAGTCAGACAGAGAGAGAGAGAAGTAGAGGGGAAAATGAAACAAAGACAAACCGTATCAACATAGCAACAAACACAGCAACAACATAACAAACACAGCAACAACATAACAACAAACACATAGCAACAACATAACAACAAACAACAAACACAGCAACAACATAACAACAAACAACATAACAACAAACACATAGCAACAACAACAACTTTTTTCACAGTAAAGACTCAATTTCAATACAAACAGTTTCTCTCTGACCCTCACTTTCTCTCTCCTTTTCCTTGAGCTTTGCCATGAAGCTATTCTTTGTCTGTTCAAGCTCCAAGCGAAGCTTCTCGTACTCCAAGTTCGCTGCTTCCCTCGTCTCTCCAATCATGTGTTCCAACTGACCAATCCGCTTGCTCTTGTTGGCCAGGATGCTAAGCAGTCTGGGAATTTCCCTCGACATTTCTGCATTCTCTGATATGGTCTACAGCATTAGATTTAGGAGGAGTAGGAGGAGGGAGAGGCGGAGGGGGAGGAGGAGGAGGAATATAAAATGAGTAAATGTGAGATGACCAACACAACCAGTTGGTGGTGGTTGTTGTCAAGGCAACGACTTCACTCACCATCTTGTAGGCACGGTCCAGCTCTTCCAAATTCTTCTCAAGGAACTGGTACTCTTTGTTGGTCTGGGAGTGCCAGAGCGTCTCCTCATCACTTGACTTGTTCTGCAGTCGCGAGGTCACATGATGCAAGTAGAGGTCACGCAGTTCAGTCAGACATTCCATCTCCTGTGACTAAGGTGTAGGAGAAGATGGCAGCCCATCAAGAAAGCATCGGAACTACACTTCCTCCTACACACCTTAAACCTCCACCTCCACCACCCCTCAAAGTTCAATCATCCTTCTTCCTTCAAACTTCTACCCCCTGAAACTTGCACCACCAATTTTCACCACCACACCCCCTCAAATTCACCCCCCTCCTTCCCCACTCCAACTTCCACCACTCACCCTCAAGCCCGTCTCTTGCCTCCCATCTGACTGCCTCCCACCCCCTCCCCCCCCAGGACAGACTTATTCACGGAAAAGAAGTGCCTGGTTAATGCATAGAACCTGCCTAGTCAGCACTTTTGAGTTATGTATGACTGTGCATACTTCATTAGAACATCATGCCTATGCATACATGTCATGTGACCAAGGTGCTCTCAATGCATTCACAATCTCTACTTGTGCGTAGAATAGTCGCAACATTCTGGTGTGTATGACCACACCCCTTTCCCTTCATTCGTGTACGCATCAGAAGAGGCCTGCCAGTGGCACCAGCTCATCACCAGTGCATCAGTGAGTCCTCACCAGTGCATCAGTGACTCCTCACCAGTGCATCAGTGAGTCCTCACCAGTGCATCAGTGACTCCTCACCAGTGCATCAGTGACTCCTCACCAGTGCATCAGTGACTCCTCACCAGTGCATCAGTGAGTCCTCACCAGTGCATCAGTGACTCCTCACCAGTGCATCAGTGACTCCTCACCAGTGCATCAGTGACTCCTCACCAGTGCATCAGTGACTCCTCACCAGTGCATCAGTGACTCCTCACCAGTGCATCAGTGAGTCCTCACCAGTGCATCAGTGACTCCTCACCAGTGCATCAGTGACTCCTCACCAGTGCATCAGTGACTCCTCACCAGTGCATCAGTGAGTCCTCACCAGTGCATCAGTGACTCCTCACCAGTGCATCAGTGACTCCTCACCAGTGCATCAGTGACTCCTCACCAGTGCATCAGTGACTCCTCACCAGTGCATCAGTGAGTCCTCACCAGTGCATCAGTGACTCCTCACCAGTGCATCAGTGACTCCTCACCAGTGCATCAGTGACTCCTCACCAGTGCATCAGTGAGTCCTCACCAGTGCATCAGTGACTCCTCACCAGTGCATCAGTGACTCCTCACCAGTGCATCAGTGACTCCTCACCAGTGCATCAGTGACTCCTCACCAGTGCATCAGTGACTCCTCACCAGTGCATCAGTGAGTCCTCACCAGTGCATCAGTGACTCCTCACCAGTGCATCAGTGACTCCTCACCAGTGCATCAGTGACTCCTCACCAGTGCATCAGTGACTCCTCACCAGTGCATCAGTGACTCCTCACCAGTGCATCAGTGACTCCTCACCAGTGCATCAGTGACTCCTCACCAGTGCATCAGTGACTCCTCACCAGTGCATCAGTGAGTCCTCACCAGTGCATCAGTGACTCCTCACCAGTGCATCAGTGACTCCTCACCAGTGCATCAGTGAGTCCTCACCAGTGCATCAGTGACTCCTCACCAGTGCATCAGTGACTCCTCACCAGTGCATCAGTGACTCCTCACCAGTGCATCAGTGAGTCCTCACCAGTGCATCAGTGACTCCTCACCAGTGCATCAGTGAGTCCTCACCAGTGCATCAGTGACTCCTCACCAGTGCATCAGTGACTCCTCACCAGTGCATCAGTGACTCCTCACCAGTGCATCAGTGACTCCTCACCAGTGCATCAGTGACTCCTCACCAGTGCATCAGTGACTCCTCACCAGTGCATCAGTGACTCCTCACCAGTGCATCAGTGACTCCTCACCAGTGCATCAGTGAGTCCTCACCAGTGCATCAGTGACTCCTCACCAGTGCATCAGTGACTCCTCACCAGTGCATCAGTGACTCCTCACCAGTGCATCAGTGACTCCTCACCAGTGCATCAGTGACTCCTCACCAGTGCATCAGTGACTCCTCACCAGTGCATCAGTGACTCCTCACCAGTGCATCAGTGACTCCTCACCAGTGCATCAGTGACTCCTCACCAGTGCATCAGTGACTCCTCACCAGTGCATCAGTGACTCCTCACCAGTGCATCAGTGAGTCCTCACCAGTGCATCAGTGACTCCTCACCAGTGCATCAGTGACTCCTCACCAGTGCATCAGTGAGTCCTCACCAGTGCATCAGTGACTCCTCACCAGTGCATCAGTGACTCCTCACCAGTGCATCAGTGACTCCTCACCAGTGCATCAGTGACTCCTCACCAGTGCATCAGTGACTCCTCACCAGTGCATCAGTGACTCCTCACCAGTGCATCAGTGACTCCTCACCAGTGCATCAGTGACTCCTCACCAGTGCATCAGTGACTCCTCACCAGTGCATCAGTGAGTCCTCACCAGTGCATCAGTGACTCCTCACCAGTGCATCAGTGAGTCCTCACCAGTGCATCAGTGACTCCTCACCAGTGCATCAGTGACTCCTCACCAGTGCATCAGTGACTCCTCACCAGTGCATCAGTGACTCCTCACCAGTGCATCAGTGACTCCTCACCAGTGCATCAGTGACTCCTCACCAGTGCATCAGTGACTCCTCACCAGTGCATCAGTGACTCCTCACCAGTGCATCAGTGACTCCTCACCAGTGCATCAGTGACTCCTCACCAGTGCATCAGTGACTCCTCACCAGTGCATCAGTGACTCCTCACCAGTGCATCAGTGAGTCCTCACCAGTGCATCAGTGACTCCTCACCAGTGCATCAGTGACTCCTCACCAGTGCATCAGTGACTCCTCACCAGTGCATCAGTGACTCCTCACCAGTGCATCAGTGACTCCTCACCAGTGCATCAGTGAGTCCTCACCAGTGCATCAGTGACTCCTCACCAGTGCATCAGTGACTCCTCACCAGTGCATCAGTAAGTCCTCACCAGTGCATCAGTGACTCCTCACCAGTGCATCAGTGACTCCTCACCAGTGCATCAGTGACTCCTCACCAGTGCATCAGTGACTCATCACCAGTGCATCAGTGACTCCTCACCAGTGCATCAGTGACTCCTCACCAGTGCATCAGTGACTCCTCACCAGTGCATCAGTGAGTCCTCACCAGTGCATCAGTGACTCCTCACCAGTGCATCAGTGAGTCCTCACCAGTGCATCAGTGACTCCTCACCAGTGCATCAGTGACTCCTCACCAGTGCATCAGTGAGTCCTCACCAGTGCATCAGTGACTCCTCACCAGTGCATCAGTGAGTCCTCACCAGTGCATCAGTGACTCCTCACCAGTGCATCAGTGACTCCTCACCAGTGCATCAGTGACTCCTCACCAGTGCATCAGTGAGTCCTCACCAGTGCATCAGTGACTCCTCACCAGTGCATCAGTGACTCCTCACCAGTGCATCAGTGACTCCTCACCAGTGCATCAGTGACTCCTCACCAGTGCATCAGTGACTCCTCACCAGTGCATCAGTGACTCCTCACCAGTGCATCAGTGACTCCTCACCAGTGCATCAGTGAGTCCTCACCAGTGCATCAGTGACTCCTCACCAGTGCATCAGTGACTCCTCACCAGTGCATCAGTGACTCCTCACCAGTGCATCAGTGACTCCTCACCAGTGCATCAGTGACTCCTCACCAGTGCATCAGTGACTCCTCACCAGTGCATCAGTGACTCCTCACCAGTGCATCAGTGACTCCTCACCAGTGCATCAGTGAGTCCTCACCAGTGCATCAGTGACTCCTCACCAGTGCATCAGTGACTCCTCACCAGTGCATCAGTGACTCCTCACCAGTGCATCAGTGAGTCCTCACCAGTGCATCAGTGACTCCTCACCAGTGCATCAGTGACTCCTCACCAGTGCATCAGTGACTCCTCACCAGTGCATCAGTGAGTCCTCACCAGTGCATCAGTGACTCCTCACCAGTGCATCAGTGACTCCTCACCAGTGCATCAGTGAGTCCTCACCAGTGCATCAGTGACTCCTCACCAGTGCATCAGTGACTCCTCACCAGTGCATCAGTGACTCCTCACCAGTGCATCAGTGAGTCCTCACCAGTGCATCAGTGACTCCTCACCAGTGCATCAGTGAGTCCTCACCAGTGCATCAGTGACTCCTCACCAGTGCATCAGTGAGTCCTCACCAGTGCATCAGTGACTCCTCACCAGTGCATCAGTGAGTCCTCACCAGTGCATCAGTGACTCCTCACCAGTGCATCAGTGACCCCTCACCAGTGCATCAGTGACTCCTCACCAGTGCATCAGTGAGTCCTCACCAGTGCATCAGTGACTCCTCACCAGTGCATCAGTGAGTCCTCACCAGTGCATCAGTGACTCCTCACCAGTGCATCAGTGAGTCCTCACCAGTGCATCAGTGACTCCTCACCAGTGCATCAGTGAGTCCTCACCAGTGCATCAGTGACTCCTCACCAGTGCATCAGTGACTCCTCACCAGTGCATCAGTGACTCCTCACCAGTGCATCAGTGAGTCCTCACCAGTGCATCAGTGACTCCTCACCAGTGCATCAGTGACTCCTCACCAGTGCATCAGTGAGTCCTCACCAGTGCATCAGTGACTCCTCACCAGTGCATCAGTGACTCCTCACCAGTGCATCAGTGAGTCCTCACCAGTGCATCAGTGACTCCTCACCAGTGCATCAGTGAGTCCTCACCAGTGCATCAGTGACTCCTCACCAGTGCATCAGTGACTCCTCACCAGTGCATCAGTGACTCCTCACCAGTGCATCAGTGACTCCTCACCAGTGCATCAGTGACTCCTCACCAGTGCATCAGTGACTCCTCACCAGTGCATCAGTGACTCCTCACCAGTGCATCAGTGAGTCCTCACCAGTGCATCAGTGACTCCTCACCAGTGCATCAGTGACTCCTCACCAGTACATCAGTGACTCCTCACCAGTGCATCAGTGACTCCTCACCAGTGCATCAGTGACTCCTCACCAGTGCATCAGTGACTCCTCACCAGTGCATCAGTGACTCCTCACCAGTGCATCAGTGACTCCTCACCAGTGCATCAGTGACTCCTCACCAGTGCATCAGTGAGTCCTCACCAGTGCATCAGTGACTCCTCACCAGTGCATCAGTGACTCCTCACCAGTGCATCAGTGAGTCCTCACCAGTGCATCAGTGACTCCTCACCAGTGCATCAGTGACTCCTCACCAGTGCATCAGTGACTCCTCACCAGTGCATCAGTGAGTCCTCACCAGTGCATCAGTCCCTCACCACTGTATCAGTGACCCCTCACCAGTGCATCAGTGACTCCTCACCAGTGCATCAGTGACTCCTCACCAGTGCATCAGTGAGTCCTCACCAGTGCATCAGTCCCTCACCACTGTATCAGTGACCCCTCACCACTGCATCAGTCCCTCACCACTGTATCGGTGAGTCCTCCAAGATCGTGCTGCAGCCTCTGCTTCACCATGCTCTCCTTCCGTGCCTGCATCAGCTGCTCTTGGTCCTCTCCATACCTCTCGTGCATCACTTCTAACTCCCTCAACACTGCTGCCGTGGCAACCTGCTGGCTCTCCTGCTGCCTGCACATGTGCAGTAACAACAACAGTAATCTATTGTGACTGACCTATCAAATATCTCCTTACTTTGTGATGTTCTCAATCTCCACCTCCTTCTCCACTATTTCCTGACGCAGATGATGAACTTCGACCTCATTACCAGCCACTCCCCCTTCCTCCCCACTTAGCCACTTGCTTGACTCAGTTGCTTTATTGACAGGGACTTCCCCTTCCTCCTCTTCCTGAAGTTTCTTCCAAAGACCATTCAGCTGTGCTTTGAGGTCAGTCATGGTGTCCTCCAGGTCTTCCTTCTTCTCTTCCATATCTTGGAGGGTGCAGTGCAAGAGCTTGTTCTGAGACTCGTACTGCATGTGGTGATGTCATAAAAGGTAAGGTATCGTCATCATTGGTTTTGTTTGGTTAGGTAAGGTAAGGTCATAATTTTAAAAAACGCTTCACAAGACATGCAGTTGTGGCATCATTGCTTTGGCCAAAAGCATATGGAGGTGAGGGTCGTCAAAATAGAAAACTCTTTGTTCATATGGAGCCAACTACAACATAAAACACACACACATACACATCACACCTGTGCTATCTTTGTCTTGCAAGTGTTGAGTTCTCCCATGGCTGCATGCACCTTCTCTCTAGCCTCCTTCTCTGCCTGTTCCAGGACCTCTCTATGCTTGGCCAGAGAACGCACTTCATACCTGAAATACAAGTGAGATATCTGCTGATTAATAATAATAATAATAATAATAATAATAATAATAATAATAATAATAATAATAATAATAATAATAATAATAATAATAAATAATAATAATAATAGTAGTAGTAGTAGTAGTAGTCGTAATAATAATACGTAATAGTAATAACATAATAATACTAATTATTATTATTTAATTTAAGAAATAATGATAGTCAGGTACTGAGCGCACTGCAGCAGTGTTTCCTCATTGGATTGCAACTGCAATTCTTTGCAGCAGGAAATGGTAGGCACGAGGGTCGCCAGACTCAGTTTTGAGGCGTGCACCTAGCTCTTGGAGAACTCTTTGCCTCAGACCCAAATACTCTAGAGGTCTCGATACCAATAGGTACAAAATAATGTGTAGCCTCTATATTTGCATACTTCCCATTCTTCAGAAACTCGGCCCTGTCAGCAATGCACCCTGGACCATCAGGTAACATAGTGGCATACGAAGGAGCAAAAGTGTCCACACATGTAGCATCCCACACAAGAACTCGGCCATTCCTCCAGGGAACAATGGAAGCCCCATCTGGACGCTTGCCATCTGAGCGACAGATCCCAGAGGGCTCCAGATGTGAAGGAACCTTGATGGATGCAAGTGATCGTCTAACAAGGTCGTTGATAGCTGCATGCCTTGAATGACGACCCTAACTCTTTGAGCAACTGAGACCATGAGTCCCTAGCTGGTCCACCTGAGATCCACACTGATGGCAACTGTGAGGATGACAGAGAGGTGTACCCAACCGCAAACCAATGGCTACCCTGATGACATCATCATCCATACGGAGGCCTAATGAAGACATGGGGAGGGTATGAATCCAAGCGCCTGACTCCTTTCTAGCTGCTGCCTGAATCCGTATTCGAGAAGTAGGATTTGTAGCCGAATTCAGGAGAGAATTGAAAGCAGCCTTCACGAGCGGACCATCCCAGGACTTTTGCTTGGAATACTCAGACTCAGATGGTAGTGGACTGCTATGCCCTAGACGCCAGACTTCAAGGCCTGCATCAAATGAAGGATAGTTAGCTTGGTGTAAACTGTCAGGCAGAATCTGGTCAATGAGATCACAAGCACCACTTGTAGATGCCAGTAAAGCAGATGGTGCAAGCATTACAGCACTTCTGATTCCCAAGCCACCTGATTTCACTGGAAGGGATGCCTGACACCAAGCAGCAGGGGTGTATTTAGGGGGGGGCGGGCATTCGCCCCCCCTTGTATCATTCTCGCCCCCCCCCCCTTGAAATTAGAGATATTTTTTAAAATAATGTCAAGAAAGGTGTAATACAAGAAAGGTGTAATAAGCTTATGATATCAGGTTCAAATGATAGGAATGTCAAACTGAGGTTCTTCTTGGTTTTCTCTGCCATACGTCCACAATCTCTTCAAGGTCGCTCTCAGAGAGTACTTCTGGTGCCTCTATAGCAATCCTCATAAGGTGAGAAAGGCTGCAGTCACTTAGAGAATTACGCAAACGAGTCTTGATCATCTTCATCTGTGAGAAGCTTCTCTCCACAGAAGCAGTAGAAACTGGAATCGATAAGCAGATGGAGGCAATCTTGTGCAAATTGGGAAACATGGCCTTGAGCATGTCGTTTGAAACAAGTTCTTTCAGCTGTGATGCAGTAGTATCCCGTGGTTGCTTGACTAACAGCTGGCGGAATGTTTTCCACTCTGTAAGTATTTCAGTGGAAATCATGGCTGTCTTCACTGTTTCTTCTCCATCCAATGTTTCTGCATCTCTATCTTCTCCGTAGTGAGCAATCAGTTTCTCAACAGACGTGTCTCCATAAGTGGGAAAAGATACTGAATCTGGTTTTGGAACTTTCCGTGGATCGAATATAGACAATGCTGATACAACAGCGTTGGATGAAGAAAATCGGCTTGTTATGTTGGCCTTTAAATCAGCAACAAAAGGCTTACCAACAACATTCTGGAACGAAAGTATTTTATCAGCGTCAATAGACACCTTTGTAGATGACTTCAAGTCTTCAACGTTTTCAAGAAGCTCCAACACCCAGTTCGCTCCAGGCAAAACTGCATCATCCAAGGATTTAACAGTAGCATCAACAAGGAATGATATCAACGAGAGGTCAAGCTGCTCTGCCTGAAGTGCTTTGCTGAGCTTGGCTACTTGTGGTAGAGTGAAATCAAGCAAATATATAGCTGCAATCGTAGACAATTTGCAGAGGGCACCATGGATTCCAAGAGCTTCTGGCTCGTGGGACGTCTCGTAGATGTTCCCAATGGTGATTACAATTGCAGAATAACTTGCTTTGACAGCTTTGACACACCTTTCATGTGCCAGCCAGCGTGTGTCAGATGGCTTGATCACTTTCATTTCTGGAAGTTCAAGAACGTGCTGTACCTCCTTCAGACACTCTGCTCGCTTGGGGGAATTGCGAAAATGCTTCCAAAGAGTAGTCAATGTTCTGTAAACATGAGCAATTCCAGGAGTTTTATTGGCAGCTTGCACACAAGCCAACTGCAGTAAGTGACAGTGGCAGTGTATAAACAGAGCGTGAGGAGTATGTTTCTTGATACGTGCCTGAACCCCGGTCTTTCGTCCAGAAAAAGTTGCAGCTCCATCAAATCCCAATCCAACTATTCTTCCGACTTGTAGACCTTTCTTCTTTAAACAATCGATGAGATTAGAATAGATGGTCTCTGCATCAGCCTTCTTCAATGGAATAAGCTCCAGAAAGCACTCTACTGGTATACCATCTTCCTCCCAGCGGCAAAACACAGACAATTCTTCTACGTTGGTGACATCTGTGCACTCATCTGCCATGAGGCTGTACATAGGTGCCTTTTGAAGTCGCTTCAGAATCGACTCCTCCACCCATGTCCCCAATGATTCGATGAATTCAACCACAGCCACTCTTGATGTGTACACAGCATTTCTTGGTGCAGTTTCTAAGAATTGCTTCAAATGTTGGCTGCCACATCGAACCACCACGTCAACCAGCTTCTCAAATTTTGTCGAATGTGCAACTTGTTCTTTCGTAAGAAAATGAGTGAGTAGGATCAGGCACTTCACTGCAGCTCTGTTCTGAGCTCTTTTGCGAGCTAAAACATTCTGGAGTTGCTGTACAACTGTTCCACCTTTGGCTGCTCCTTTAGCTGCAAAAAGAGCTTGAGTTGCATGGATATGGAAGTCACTTCTCGCATGAGCTTTCATTTTTTCAACAGCTTTCTTCCAATTTCTGCAAGGTTGTGTGACCCACACTCCTCCAGTATGCTGCAGACCAGATTGCTTGCAAACCTTGCAAAAGGCACCATCGCTATCCTCGTCATAATAGAGCCAACTGAAATCTTTCTCCCAGCTCTTAGAGTATTTTCTCTTCGTGGATACAGAAGAGCGGTGTTTGTTTTGCTTGCTTTTCTTTGAAGGTGGAGGACTAAGGCTAGGACTAGATGCCTCGACATGCTCAGAGCTATCTGTTCTGCTATCTTCGCTATCGCTGCTATTAGCATGAGAAGAGGCTTGAGAAGTACTTGCAAAGTATGAGCGAATATCCATATTAATATGAAGAGAAATCAGCTAGTAAGGTTTCTTTTATAGAGACTTTAAGACCATGACATAATGGACTGAGTTAAAAATACTGAGAGAGAGTGGGAAAGAAGGAGGGAACTGAAGAAGTGACAAACCTACAAAGGAGAACACGTGGTGGTGTGTGATGACTTTAAGACCATGACATAATGGACTGAGTTAAAAATACTGAGAGAGAGTGGGAAAGAAGGAGGGAACTGAAGAAGTGACAAACCTACAAAGGAGAAGAACACGTGGTGGCGTGTGATGACATCATGTCTAAGATTAGACTTGAAGACCATGACATAATGGACTGATACTGAGAGAGAGGGAGTGGGAAAGAAGGAGAAACAAAAGAAGTGACAAACCTACAAAGGAGAGCACGTGGTGGTGTGTGATGTCATCGTGTCATGACACATGCTCTCCTTTTTCCAAGCAGCTACAATATCATGAGAAATATATACAGTCTAGCCATAGTTCGGTATAGCATAATGCCATTGGTAGTCAGTCAAAATAGCTATCCTCAGACATTGTAAAAGCAAAAAAAAATATGGGGGGATCTTCCCCCCAGACCCCCCTTTTACGACTTATGAACATGTTAAGAAAATATTAACAAAAATTAGGGCACCAAGTGACCAACCATTTCCACCCCCCCCCCCCCCCCCCTAGAGAACTAGAGAAAAATTGTGTATGAAACCTGTTGTCCATGATTTTGTAAGAAAATGCATGGAATGCAACATAATTCGATTTCACAAAAGCCCACCTCCATTATACGAGTGACAAGCGACTATATCTAATCTATATATGCTGATTGCCGTAGCATGCAACTTCAGCAAATATTTAAGATGGAATGTTGTACTAAAGATTTTAGAAAAAGTGCATGCCATCATAAGTAGCAGCTATATATACAGTTAGTACTGCAAAAATACCTGTGGGTAAAACACTTTCGTACTCCACGCGGAAGCCCAGGGTGCACGTCCCCTTTCCGCACCATCCAGGCTCTCCGCCCCCCCCTTATTTTTCCATATCTCAAGTTCGCCCCCCCTTGGCAAAATTTCTGTATACAACCCTGGCTGCAGAATCGCTAACGTGGAGTTGGGTGTTAGTAATCTCACCCAGGAGATTGAACATTGGAGGGAGTCAAACTCTTGAAGTTTACTAGAGGAAAAACAGGGAGAAGAACGTAATGAAAATACAATTTTTGGGATGGCGAATGCATTCTTGAGGAGGCTGAAGGCATCGTGTGTCTGAAGATGTTTAAGCCTGCTACCCAGAAATTTCAGCGTATCAATTTTGGTAGCAATCAATTCTTCGATTCCTTCTATACCCCCAATAGGGGAACCTAGCAAAGTGGCGACCTCGGGATTGACAACACGAATACCTGGGACGGCACAGATAAACTTCCCTAATGTCTCTGGGTCAGAGCAAATTACCTCACACTTTGCACGATTAAGTTGTAAACCCAACTCTCCAGCAGCATTCTCCACCGTGTTAAGATCGTGGAGCACATCATCCAAACTACCCCCCAAAGTACCATCATCCAGATAAAACACACGAAACTCGGAGAGTAATTTAAGAGTAATCTTGTGAACTGAAAGACAGAGGGCCCAAAGGGTCACCCTGCTGAACTCCCTCAGATGATTGAATGATCTTACTTCCAAAAAAGAGGGAGGATGGAGCACTATAAGCAGATAATAATAATAATAATAATAATAATAATAATAATAATAATAATAATAATAATAATAATATACTAATAATAAATACTACTAATAATAAAATTAATAATAAAATATATAATAATGATAATGATAATAATAATTATTATTAATAATAATAATAATAATTACATGTATAATGATAATAATAATTATTATTATCTTTATTATTATTATTATTATTATTATTATTATTATTATTATTATTATTACTATTATTATTATTATTATTATTATTATTATTATGGAAATTCAAACAACAACAACAACAACAATAACAACAATAATAATTACACAAGACTGTCCATGCCCGAGCCTCCCATTGCCCCCATGTGCAAGAGCATAGCCTCTCTGTACCGCCACAGACAATTGTTGTATCAAAAATTGGTGTGAATTCTCTTCCCCGGTGTGTTGCTTTATTTTCCTTCCGAGTTCCTTCAGGAAGGCCAATGATTTTGGGCCAATGGCACCTAGGGTCTCTACCGCAACTGGCACAAAAAAATAATTCCTGGTAAGGCAGTCCTCCTTTTTCTCTTCAGCCAATGGCAGCTACCGCACCTGAGCTCCTGGTAGCTTGAGCACAATAGGACTGTGCCGCCAGAGTGTTGGGGGGTCTTATTATTATTATGATGATGATAATACTACTACTACTAATAATAATAATGAAAATGCACCCACTCACCAATGAATGTGACAAACTCCCACGCACGTGCCCCCTCACTAAAGAATGTGACAAACTCCCCCTCACTAAAGAATGTGACAAACTCCCATGCACGTGCCCCACACTAATGGAACGTGACAAACTCCCACGCATGCATAGAATGTACAATAAAACTACACAGAGGAAATTCTGGGAGTCATTTGCTTGGTACTCCAGGCCCTTTCGATCCTGGGCGGAATATTATTTTCCTTCCCCCGCCTTTCTATGGGACGGCTTCATTATTATTATTTTAATGGCATTATTATTAATGAGCACCCACATGATGGCTAGCTGTGTCTGTCTGTGCATGTACGTATTTAGTGGCTTTGGGTTGCACAGCAGCTTGAAAGCACTCCCAGCAACAGAGTGCGGCCAGTGATTTATAAATTCATGTTTACATTTGGTTCTGCAGAGGGTTAAAATGAGTATGCTGATGTGTATATATGCATGCCTGTAAAGTGTTATATAATAAATAGCGCAAGTTATTTTTGAAAGGTAAAGGGTCATCTAGCTGGGCAATATAAACGGTAAAGGGTCGTCATATATTGGTGGCACCTTCTCTTGTCTACCAGTGCTTGTACACAGGAAACAGACCTCAGGTTGGAGAGATGAATCCGAGCTTTAGTGAAATCAGCGTCACTCAGCTCCAGAGAAGAGTCCACTCGTCTGAGGGGGTGCTCCATCTTGGCTCCGAGAATAGTCCCCATGTCTCCCAGCTCCAGCAAGAGGATGGAGAGCCTTTCCTGGCTCTTCATCTTCTCCGAGTGGCTGGAGTCCTGAAGGAGGTTCAGCTCACGACACTTGCACTCCACGGATTGCTGCACGTGCGCGGAGATGCAGCATAAACAACAACAAACATCCCATACATGGACATGGGTGTGGCATAAACAACAACAAACATCCCATACATGGACATGGGTGTGGCATAGACAACAACAAACACCCTATACATGGGTGTGGCATAAACAACAACAAACATCCTATACATGGGTGTGGCATAAACAACAACAAACACCCTATACATGGGTGTGGCATACACAACAACAAACATCCTATACATGGGTGTGGCATAAAAACAACAAACATCCTATACATGGGTGTGGCATACACAACAACAAACATCCCATACATGGGTGTGGCATAAAAACAACAAACATCCCATACATGGGTGTGGCATACACAACAACAAACATCCCATACATGGACATGGGTGTGGCATAGACAACAACAAACATCCCATACATGGACATGGGTGTGGCATAAACAACAACAAACATCCCATACATGGACATGGGTGTGGCATAAACAACAACAAACATCCCATACATGGGTGTGGGTGTGGCACAAACAACAACAAATCATGACATCATCTGCACTGATGCAGCATCAACAAACAGATAAACACAACACAACAACAACGAGAGCTACCCGAGACTGCAGACCTCCACTACTCACAACAACAACAACAAGAGCTACCCGAGACTGCAGACCTCCACTACTCACAACACAACAACAACAAGAGCTACCCGAGACTGCAGACCTCCACTACTCACAACACAACAACAACAAGAGCTACCCGAGACTGCAGACCTCCACTACCCACAACAACAACACAACAACAACAAGAGCTACCCGAGACTGCAGACCTCCACTACTCACAACAACAACAACAACAACAAGAGCTACCCGAGACTGCAGACCTCCACTACTCACAACAACAACAACAACAAGTGCTACCCGAGACTACAGACCTCCACTACTCACAACAACAACAACAACAACAACAAGAGCTACCCGAGACTGCAGACCTCCACTACTCACAACAACAACAACAAGAGCTACCCGAGACTGCAGACCTCCACTACTCACAACACAACAACAACAACAACAAGAGCTACCCGAGACTACAGACCTCCACTACTCACAACAACAACAACAACAACAAGAGCTACCCGAGACTGCAGACGTCCACTACTCACAACAACAACAACAACAAGAGCTACCCGAGACTGCAGACGTCCACTACTCACAACAACAACACAACAACAAGAGCTACCCGAGACTACAGACCTCCACTACTCACAACAACAACACAACAACAACAAGAGCTACCCGAGACTGCAGACGTCCACTACTCACAACAACAACAACAACAACAACAACAAGAGCTACCCGAGACTACAGACCTCCACTACTCACAACAACAACAACAACAACAAGAGCTACCCGAGACTGCAGACCTCCACTACTCACAACACAACACAACAACAACAAGAGCTACCCGAGACTGCAGACCTCCACTACTCACAACACAACAACAACAACAACAAGAGCTACCCGAGACTACAGACCTCCACTACTCACAACAACAACACTACAACAACAAGAGCTACCCGAGACTACAGACGTCCACTACTCACAACAACAACAACACAACAACAAGAGCTACCCGAGACTGCAGACCTCCACTACTCACAACAACAACAACACAACAACAAGAGCTACCCGAGACTGCAGACCTCCACTACTCACAACAACAACAACAACAAGAGCTACCCGAGACTGCAGACCTCCACTACTCACAACACAACAACAACAACAAGAGCTACCCGAGACTACAGACCTCCACTACTCACAACAACAACACAACAACAACAACAAGAGCTACCCGAGACTGCAGACCTCCACTACTCACAACAACAACAACAACAGCTACCCGAGTCTGCAGACATCCACTACACACAACAACAACAACAACAACAAGAGCTACCCGAGACTACAGACCTCCACTACTCACAACAACAACAACAACAACAAGAGCTACCCGAGACTACAGACCTCCACTACTCACAACAACAACAACAACAACAAGAGCTACCCGAGACTACCGACCTCCACTACTTACAACAACACAACAACAAGAGCTACCCGAGACTACAGACCTCCACTACTCACAACAACAACAACAACAAGAGCTACCCGAGACTGCAGACCTCCACTACTCACAACACAACAACAACAACAACAAGAGCTACCCGAGACTGCAGACCTCCACTACTCACAACACAACAACAACAAGAGCTACCCGAGACTGCAGACCTCCACTACTCACAACACAACAACAACAATAACAAGAGCTACCCGAGACTACAGACGTCCACTACTCACAACAACACAACAACAAGAGCTACCCGAGACTGCAGACCTCAACTACTCACAACAACAACACAACAACAAGAGCTACCCGAGACTGCAGACCTCCACTACTCACAACACAACAACAACAACAACAAGAGCTACCCGAGACTACAGACCTCCACTACTCACAACAACAACAACAACAACAAGAGCTACCCGAGACTGCAGACGTCCACTACTCACAACAACAACAACAACAACAAGAGCTACCCGAGACTGCAGACGTCCACTACTCACAACAACAACACAACAACAAGAGCTACCCGAGACTACAGACCTCCACTACTCACAACAACAACACAACAACAACAAGAGCTACCCGAGACTGCAGACGTCCACTACTCACAACAACAACAACAACAACAAGAGCTACCCGAGACTACAGACCTCCACTACTCACAACAACAACAACAACAACAAGAGCTACCCGAGACTGCAGACCTCCACTACTCACAACACAACACAACAACAACAAGAGCTACCCGAGACTGCAGACCTCCACTACTCACAACACAACAACAACAACAACAATAGCTACTCGAGACTACAGACCTCCACTACTCACAACAACAACACTACAACAACAAGAGCTACCCGAGACTACAGACGTCCACTACTCACAACAACAACAACACAACAACAAGAGCTACCCGAGACTGCAGACCTCCACTACTCACAACAACAACACAACAACAAGAGCTACCCGAGACTACAGACCTCCACTACTCACAACACAACAACACAACAACAAGAGCTACCCGAGACTGCAGACCTCCACTACTCACAACACAACAACAACAAGAGCTACCCGAGACTGCAGACCTCCACTACTCACAACACAACAACAACAAGAGCTACCCGAGACTGCAGACCTCCACTACTCACAACAACAACAACAACAACAAGAGCTACCCGAGACTGCAGACCTCCACTACTCACAACACAACAACAACAACAAGAGCTACCCGAGACTACAGACCTCCACTACTCACAACAACAACACAACAACAACAACAAGAGCTACCCGAGACTGCAGACCTCCACTACTCACAACAACAACAACAACAACAAGAGCTACCCGAGACTGCAGACATCCACTACACACAACAACAACAACAACAACAAGAGCTACCCGAGACTACAGACCTCCACTACTCACAACAACAACAACAACAACAAGAGCTACCCGAGACTACAGACCTCCACTACTCACAACAACAACAACAACAACAAGAGCTACCCGAGACTACCCACCTCCACTACTTACAACAACACAACAACAAGAGCTACCCGAGACTACAGACCTCCACTACTCACAACAACAACAACAACAAGAGCTACCCGAGACTGCAGACCTCCACTACTCACAACACAACAACAACAACAACAAGAGCTACCCGAGACTGCAGACCTCCACTACTCACAACACAACAACAACAAGAGCTACCCGAGACTGCAGACCTCCACTACTCACAACACAACAACAACAATAACAAGAGCTACCCGAGACTACAGACGTCCACTACTCACAACAACAACACAACAACAACAAGAGCTACCCGAGACTGCAGACCTCAACTACTCACAACAACAACACAACAACAAGAGCTACCCGAGACTGCAGACCTCCACTACTCACAACAACAACAACAAGAGCTACCCGAGACTGCAGACCTCCACTACTCACAACAACAACAACAACAACAAGAGCTACCCGAGACTGCAGACCTCCACTACTCACAACACAACAACAACAACAAGAGCTACCCGAGACTACAGACCTCCACTACTCACAACAACAACAACAACAAGAGCTACCCGAGACTGCAGACCTCCACTACTCACAACACAACAACAACAACAACAAGAGCTACCCGAGACTGCAGACCTCCACTACTCACAACACAACAACAACAAGAGCTACCCGAGACTGCAGACCTCCACTACTCACAACACAACAACAACAATAACAAGAGCTACCCGAGACTACAGACGTCCACTACTCACAACAACAACACAACAACAACAAGAGCTACCCGAGACTGCAGACCTCAACTACTCACAACAACAACACAACAACAAGAGCTACCCGAGACTGCAGACCTCCACTACTCACAACAACAACAACAACAAGAGCTACCCGAGACTACAGACCTCCACTACTCACAACAACAACACAACAACAACAAGAGCTACCCGAGACTGCAGACCTCCACTACACACAACAACAACACAACAACAACAACAAGAGCTACCCGAGACTGCAGACCTCCACTACTCACAACAACAACAAGAGCTACCCGAGACTGCAGACCTCCACTACTCACAACACAACAACAACAACAACAAGAGCTACCCGAGACTGCAGACCTCTACTACACACAACAACAACACAACAACAACAAGAGCTACCCGAGACTGCAGACCTCCACTACTCACAACACAACAACAACAAGAGCTACCCGAGACTGCAGACCTCCACTACTCACAACAACAACAACAACAAGAGCTACCCGAGACTACAGACCTCCACTACTCACAACAATTTTTTACGGAGTTATTGATAGAAATATGAAAAAGTGCATAATTGTGAGCTATCATGGCCAGTTAGAAAGATCATGTGAGACAGGTATAAATGGCCAAGTGCCGTGTGTTTCCCAGCAACGGTGGCCTCCAGCATCGTGGATCACTTCCCAGCCTACCCGGCCATAAAACGCTGTGAAAATTCTTCTGTATATTTATGTAATCCTTCATCAGACGGGCAAGCAAACCCGGATAAAACCCCGGAGAAGAACAATATTTTACCACACACGGACTGGTCACTTTGTATCAACCACAAATGTTTATCGACCACAAATATTAACAGACCATGCCCACGGATATTTATTGACCACACCCACACATTTATTGTCCACTCACACAAATGTTTGTTAGTCACACCCACAAATACGACCACACCCACCTGTAACTTGTTGACTTGCTCTTCCAGAATTTGTTTAGCGCTGATGCTGCGCTCGATCTCCTTGTCCTTCACATCGTAAGAGACGGCCAGCTCCTCCAGGGCCTGCATGACCTCACGTACTTCCGCCTTCACCAGAAGTCACACCGAGCAGCGTACATGTGCATAACAACAGCAGCAGCGATGCCTGTTAAATCAGACCTCGTAGCAACAATAGTGATGAGTTCCTAATCTTCTAGTCTTGTTGTGCGATTGTTAAACTTAACCACTCCTTACCTATCTGGGAAGGTTTAAAGTGCATTCAACATTAATTAAGTGGGTGTTGTTGGTATGTGTGTTCGTCAATGAGTCCGCCATGATCTGGCATGTGCTAAGGTGAAAGTCTCCGGATCCAACCTCATGAGACTCCAGCAAGAAGGAAGTGGGCCTTGTAGGAGGAGAGTTTGATACCAGGTATGTGTGTGTGTGTGTGTGTGCAGTGTGTGCAGTGTGTGTGTGCTGTGTGTGTGCGAGCGTTCTCTCTGTGTGTGTGCATGCTGTTTGTGTGCATGATGTGTTGTGTGTATGTATGTACAGTGTGTGTGCTGTGTGTGTGTGTGCATGCGTGTATGTGTGTTGTGTGTGTGTACAGTGTGTGTGTGTGTATGTGTGTACAGTGTGTGCATGTGTGTGCTGTGTGTGTGCTGTGTATGTGTGTATGTGCATGCATGTATGTGTATGTGTGTTGTGTGTGTGTGTACAGTATGTGTATGTGTGTTGTGTGTGTGTGTACAGTATGTGTATGTGTGTTGTGTGTGTGTGTACAGTGTGTGTGCTGTGTATGTGTGTGTGTATGTGTGTACAGTGTGTGCTGTGTATGTGTGTATGTGTGTGTGTATGTGTGTTGAGTGCTGTGTGTGGAGTGGGGGATGAGACAGGTGGAGGGTGGGGATGTATCTATACCTGCGAGGTGTTCAGAGCGAAGGAGACCTGCGACATGTCTTGTCTGAGGGTGTGGTTCTCCTCCTCGCTGGCTTGGTGGACAGCGTCCAGAGAGCGCAACTGCTGAGTGAGCCGCTCCAGCAGTTCTGCCTGGCTCCTCAACATCTCATCCTAGGGGGAGGGGCCATGGGAGGGGTCAGTGTTAGATGCATCATACAGTGTCAGGTTGGCTGGGGAGGGGAGGGGTCACAGAGGAGCTGGGGACAGTCCCATGTTGAGCTAGGTAAGGATCTGAGCACATTTGACCAGATGTTTATATCATATCTTTGCACACATTCATGCTATGGACCTGATTTATATAGCAAAATGCAGCCAGTGCAGATGCTTTCTGATGGCTCTGCCATACATGTTTATCTTTTGGAACTGCAGGTTGGAATGTGAAGTGAAATCACCTCCTTTGAAAACGCTACCATCCAGCATCAAGTCTTGAGTGGCTATGACAACCTTGATTGATAGAGCAATACAAAATACCACATTGAGCTTGATGGAAGTTAATTTTGTTGTGTTCATGTGAATGAGGTCCACACAAGACTTTGTGTTCATGACTTTGGAGCTCCACTGGATGTAAAAGCTCAAAAGATAAGTCTCTCTGTGTGCTCTCTTTTGATACTAAAATATTTCTATAGGCAAGTTACTAGACCTAAAGTAGAGGGACCTCAAAACCTGAATGCCTGAAACCTCCACATAAATATCTCCAGATTGCAAAGTGCTAGAGAGTTGAAATTAGCACCAGTGGCTAGAGGAAGCCCTACTCTATGCAACGACTGTTTTCATTAGGCGCCAAAATGTAAGTATGTGGTCAAGCGCGCTGGTGGAAAATGAATTTCGTTAAAATTCCATAAAATTTCAAAATCATGATTGGAAGGTGTTAATGGCAGCAATTGCTATCTGCGGTGAGAGGAAGCCCTACTCTAATGAGCGTGCTCATTAGGCGTTCGCTAAAACGTGACGATGCAGGCAAAGGGAGGGGCTCAAAATCATTTTTTTGCAACTGGAAAATAAATAAATAAAAAACATATTAAAAATCCACTTCCATCATATTGCAACTCAGACTTGATGCTATAGGGACACACATAGAGCTAGGGCTAAGGCAAGGGACATAATTATATAGAGCTAGGGCAAGGGTAAGGGGCACTGTAGAGTTAGGGCTAGGGCAAGGGACATATATAGAGCTAGGGCTATATATAGAGTATGGCTAGGCATATAGAGGGCTATAACTATAGTTATATGATATTATATGTTGAGCTAGGGCTAGGGCTGTAGGGCTAAGGGCTAGGGCTGAAGAGTTAGGGGGTTAGGTTTAGGTGGGCAGCAACTTTGAATGTGGACCACCATAACCCCCTGGGATTGTGTGTGGCAAGACTGGATCATCTTAGAGGCAGATTTTATGCTATTAAAAAAAGAAGCTCTACCTCTTCCTACCTTCCTACGCAAGAAGCTTCATGCTCAGCAACAACCAACCCAAGTTGCCAGCACACCAAGCTTCAGTTCTGAGAAGTCCCATTCCAGTTCTAATGATTTCCATTTCAGCACACCTAACATCAGTGCTGACATGTCCCCATTCCAGTTCCGATAATTCCTACTGCCCTAGCCCGGAGTGCTTGCCCTAGCCTCTGCAGCAGACCAGGAATTAGACCTCTTAGAACTGATGTTTGGTGGGCTGGAATGGGTATTATCAGAGCTGGAATTGGACCTTCCAGAACTGATGTTTGGTGGGCTGGAATGGGAATTATCAGAACTGGAATTGGACCTTCCAGAACTGATGTTTGGTGGCTGGAATGGGAATTATCAGAGCTGGAATGGGACCTTCCAGAACTGATGTTTGATGGGCTGGAATGGTACCGAATACCTAGAAACTCACTTGGCAACTTCATACCCTCCTAGACAATGGTACTGGCCATACGATTATATTGAGCCTAACTCATCAGCTGCAAGTTCTCACAGATGTGAAAGGTTAGTTGATTTCCTGAGAAGTTTCCTCTTGTGCGAAGGGCCAAGTTGTTTTTAACAAAACCAGGTCGACTACTTGCGATCCACATGTAGCGAGTGTGTGCGCATGTGTTTTATACACATATGTGGTGTGTGCGTGTGTATTATACACATGTGTGGTGCATGGTGTATGTGTGTGTGTTTAGCAACAACCATCTGCTATAATTGTTAACATCTGCTACGATCAGTTAAGCTGCTCAGCCACTGGCGAGTGCAGTAGCACACTTCCTGCATTAGTTGACCTTGATTTAAAACTCCCCGCATTAGTTGACCTTGATTTAAAACTCCCTGCATTAGTTGACCTTAATTTAAAACTCCCTGCATTAGTTGACCTTAATTTAAAACTCCCTGCATTAGTTGACCTTAATTTAAAACTCCCTGCATTAGTTGACCTTAATTTAAAACTCCCTGCATTAGTTGACCTTAATTTAAAACTCCCTGCATTGGTTGACCTTATTAAAACTCCCTGCATTAGTTGACCTTAATTTAAAACTCCCTGCATTAGTTGACCTTAATTTAAAATGGTGGATGACATTACACAACACCAAATAAACAAAGTCTTCATTTAGGCAGCTGCTTAGCACCCTAACCACAAGAGTTGGGTTCCGCCATACATGCTTCCTGGAATCGAGTGCTGTGGCTATTGGTGTGATACTTCACACTTATTTGTGTAATTAGACATCACTGATTAGCAGTCACCCTAATAAGCATGCCCTAATAAGCACGCCCTAATAAGCATGCCCTAATAAGCACGCCCTAATAAGCATGCCCTAACAAGCTTGCCCTAAAAAACTTGCCTTAACAATGCCCTAACAATATGCCCTAACAAGCATGCCCTAATAAGCATGCCCTAACAACATGCCCTAACAAGAGCCCTAACAAGCATGCCCTAATAAGCATGCCCTAACAACATGCCCTAACAAGAATGCCCTAACAAGAATGCCCTAACAAGCATGCCCTAACAACATGCCCTAATAAGCATGCCCTAACAACATGCCCTAATAAGCATGCCTGACAACATGCCCTAACAAGCATGCCCTAACAATATGTCCTAACAAGCATGCCCTAACAACATGCCCTAACAACATGCCCTAACAACATGCCCTAACAACATGCCCTAACAACATGCCCTAACAACATGCCCTAACAACATGCCCTAACAACATGCCCTAACAACATGCCCTAACAACATGCCCTAACAACATGCCCTAACAACATGCCCTAACAAGCATGCCCTAATAAGCATGCATGACAACACAAACTCCCACTTCAATCCACACCCACTGCCGATGCTAAGCTAATAATGAACACGCCCACCTTCTCGTCGATGATCCCGCATAGCTTGTTGCGTTCCTCTTGGTCCTGCTGGATGGAGGGGCTATAAGCTCGGGTGGGTACGTCCAAGGGTGTGATGGTCCCTGTGCTGCGGATGCCACTAGAGTCCAGCAAGAGATCGCTGGAGGCACAGGAGAAAGACTTCTGCTGCTCAATGGTGACCTCACCTCCGCCACGCCACACGGCCAGCTCCGACTCGTACCTGGGGAGGTGGGTGGAGAGGAGGACAATGGGGGGAGAGGGAGGAGCAGTAGTGCTTGACGTGGGCCAACCAATCGCAGAGTTTGGCTTATTGGATGGAGGTTCTGGGATACTTGGGATATCCTGGGACGTCCCTAGTTAGGGTGACTGAATACACAGCATGCATATTGGAATATATATATCCCGGGGCAGGGGCGTAGGAAGCAATTTTAGTGCTGATGGTTGTAGTTCCAGTTTGGGAGTGAGTAAAGGGAGGTATATATTGTATGTACTTAATTGTAATTATATATAATAATCATAACAAAACAAAAAAGTATCACCATTTCTTATTATAAATTGCTGGTCTGTGTAGTAAGAACTCCTCACCCCCAGCAATTTATAAGAGAAATTGTCCATCAACCTGGACACATCAGGACACATCAGCATCAAGTCAACTGAAATTATTTTCTCTTTTACCAACTGTGTATAATAATAATGTATTATATAATTTATAGTATTCTTTTCTTAAAAAATTAAATTAGTGCCAAATAATTGTGTAAAATTAGGAACAGTAAAAGATTGATAGAATTATTAATTCATAGTGATCGAGTTCTATAGGTCACTGGGTTTGAATGTGCCAAAAATTGATATGCGATGTTCACTTTCAGAAACAAATCATTGGCAACTGAAATTAGTCCAACCCATTAGTCGCATCTTTATGAATGTGCAGAATCATGAGATGATTTAATCGGACTTCAGTCATGGTGGACCTCAAATACGATTTTATTCTCCTTAAAGCACTGAAGGACTAACAGCATTTGATGCAGGCATAACTAAAAGTAACATTAGCAATTTACAAACTTCAGATAGCAATTCACGTTCAGCAGGTGAAGCGGTCTTGAAATGGTCAATGATGTCATTTAATAGTACAACCTCATCTGAGCAGAAAATTGTTGATAAATTTCAAGTTGGGTTTTCAATAACTGACCATTGAAGTCTGAGCCATAAAAGCTGAGAACTAAATCAAACTGAGTTTTATAGTCACTTGAGTTCACTACATTTATTAATAGATCTTGAAATCTTAAACCCAGGCTGATCGGTTATACATGTGGTAATCAGATCAATAGCTTCAATGTAGATTTGTTTGTAATAATCTGCAGGAGCTTCTGGAAATGAATGGCTTTCTGTGCTCCCGATTTCAAATCTTTTTGGAGTTTTTCTTCGGCGTGGGAGGTGGAGATCATCAACACACAAATTTTCAGCTTTTTTTGTTATATCTTCCCCAAAAAGCGCAAAATTCTCATCTGATCTTAGTTTACTTAGTGTTTTCTGTCAATTCTGCAACAATTTGGCCTTCTGCTGCTGATATATCAGATTTTTGTAATGTACGACTCAAGTTATCACTATGGCTAAGAATTAACTTCCCTAAACACACCCCAAAGAAGTTTTCATCTGCGATGACACACTAAGAATACGGGCCTTCATCTCAGTATCCTTGACCACTTCAAGAGACACAACCCACAACTCATTTAATACTTCATAGTTATCAATGATACTTTTCAGTGCTTCAGCTTTAAGGTCCAGCGTGTTGGACACAAGACCCGCACCCCAGGTGTGTCAGGAGCCATATCTCTAGAGCATCCTTCATCACATTGCAGTGTTTTATTGTATCACTGCAAGCTAGATTCAGTGAATGGCCATAGCAATGGCTTTTGGCTCCTCATCTAAGAGTTTCTTTGCAACACCTGACTTGGAACCAGCCATAGAAGCAGCTCCGTCATAACATTGACCTCTTAGTTTGCTGAGAGAGAGATTTAATCTTTGGAGTACATATTTGTTAACAGTAACCAAGGTTTGTGCATTTATTTTTCCGACCACATATACACCAATAAACTCCACGTGCACTTCAAACTTCTCACTCACCCATCAAATACAAATGACCACTTGCTCTTGGTTGCTCACATCTGCAGTCTCATCTGCCATGATAGTGTAGAATGGAGCTGCATGCAGGGAGGTTGCTATTTTACGCAGAACCTTCAGAGCCATGACTTTTAGCATCTCGTTTTGGATTTCAGCAGAGGTGTATTTATTTGCTCTGCGCTTTAGCCATTCGAATACTCTTTTGTCATCATATTCACGAAGCCTAAACAATTGAATAAAGTTGGAGTCAGATTCATCGCCACAACCACGCAGTGGCAAAGATTGTCTAGCCAAGAACACAACATTAGATAGAATTTTGAGTAAGCACTGCCGATTTTCCTTCATTTCCCGAGCATGAAAGGAGGAAAGACTCTCACCAATTTTCGGACATGTCTGGGGGAGAGTAATGACTCTCAAAATAGCATCCTTATGACAATTGCTAGCTTCATGGGCAGAAAATCTTAGAGAAGCATCCTTCCAGTTTGTATATCCAGTTGATATATATGGAGTCTCAATAGTTGCGACAGAAAAAAGCAGTTTTTCTTTGTAAGCCTTCACACAAATATAACAGAAGACTGAATCATGGCCCTCATCATAATGAAGCCATGTCCAGCATGTAAACCATTGTGGCTGGAAAGATCTTTTAACAAGTTTTTTTCCAAACTCACGCTTTGGAAAACTGAAAGATGGTTGATGTGGCTTCTCACCAATAGAGGGAATGGGTAAGTCCTTGGAGAGTGACATGTCGTCTCGATGATGACTTCGAAAACAAAGCTAACACTAAGTGACTTTCAGCAGGCTAGCTACACAAACTATTAACGAGCATGCTTTAGGCTCAGGCTAGTAGTCAACCCTTTACCTTCCCAACCATTGGAAGGTAAAGATTTCACCACGCAAGACTAGATTTAGGCATGCGCAGGTTTTTGCCAATAATATTAATTTTGTTGATCTCCTGCTCTGGATTCTGCCACCAATTCCCTTGGCCGCTCTCTCAGAAAGTGGTAAGGCCATGTCCTCACTGGTCGCACCGCTTCCTACGCCCTTGGGGGGGGCTTGGGACTACCCCGTGCCCTAGAATTAGCCCTAGCCCTGATCCAGGGGTCAGTGATGCACTGCCCTGTGATAGCAAAGGACTACATATATCACACAGGGTAGTCACATGATATACAGAGAGATCATATGACTTCTAATATCGATTACTGTATGATCCATTGTGACCATGGATCCAAAGCCTCAATTAACTGGGTGTGTAACACAGCTTTACTTGATGTAACATCGTTCACAAGAACTCAGTACTGCTCACCAGGGTAATTGCCGAGCATCTCCAGCCAAGCTATGTATAACATGTAGCACATGCTTCACTACACACTGTGAGGCCACATGTAGCAGGCATGCTTCACTACACACTGAGAGGCCACATGTAGCAGGCATGGAGGCCACATGTAGCACATGCTTCACTACACACTGTGAGGCCACATGTAGCACATGCTTCACTACACACTGTGAGGCCACATGTAGCACATGCTTCACTACACACTGTGAGGCCACATGTAGCACATGCTTCACTACACACTGTGCGGCCACATGTATGTAGCAGGCATGCCTCACTACATACTGTGAGGGCACATGTAGCACATGCTTCACTACATACTGTGAGGGCACATGTAGCACATGCTTCACTACACACTGTGAGGCCACATGTAGCACATGCTTCACTACACACTGTGAGGCCACATGTAGCACATGCTTCACTACACACTGTGAGGCCACATGTAGCAGGCATGCCTCACTACACACTGTGAGGCCACATGTAGCAGGCATGCTTCACTACACACTGTGAGGCCACATGTAGCACATGCTTCACTACACACTGTGAGGCCACATGTAGCACATGCTTCACTACACACTGTGAGGCCACATGTAGCACATGCTTCACTACACACTGTGAGGCCACATGTAGCACATGCTTCACTACACACTGTGAGGCCACATGTAGCACATGCTTCACTACACACTGTGAGGCCACATGTAGCAGGGCATGCTTCACTACACACTGTGAGGCCACATGTAGCAGGCATGCTTCACTACACACTGTGAGGCCACATGTAGCAGGCATGCTCTGTGAGGCCACATGTAGTACATGCTTCACTACACACTGTGAGGCCACATGTAGCAGGCATGCTCTGTGAGGCCACATGTAGCACATGCTTCACTACACACTGTGAGGCCACATGTAGCAGGGCATGCTTCACTACACACTGTGAGGCCACATGTAGCACATGCTTCACTACACACTGTGAGGCCACATGTAGCAGGCATGCTTCACTACACACTGTGAGGCCACATGTAGCACATGCTTCACTACACACTGTGAGGCCACATGTAGCACATGCTTCACTACACACTGTGAGGCCACATGTAGCACATGCTTCACTACACACTGTGAGGCCACATGTAGCACATGCTTCACTACACACTGTGAGGCCACATGTAGCAGGGCATGCTTCACTACACACTGTGAGGCCACATGTAGCAGGCATGCTTCACTACACACTGTGAGGCCACATGTAGCAGGCATGCTTCACTACACACTGTGAGGCCACATGCAGCAGGCATGCTTCACTACACACTGTGAGGGCACATGTAGCAGGCTACACACCGTGAGGCCACATGTAGCAGGCATGCCTCACTACACACTGTGAGGCCACATGTAGCACATGCTTCACTACACACTGTGAGGCCACATGCAGCAGGCATGCTTCACTACACACTGTGAGGCCACATGTAGCAGGCATGCTTCACTACACACTGTGAGGCCACATGTAGCACATGCTTCACTACACACTGTGAGGCCACATGTAGCACATGCTTCACTACACACTGTGAGGCCACATGTAGCACATGCTTCACTACACACTGTGAGGCCACATGTAGCACATGCTTCACTACACACTGTGAGGCCACATGTAGCACATGCTTCACTACACACTGTGAGGCCACATGTAGCAGGGCATGCTTCACTACACACTGTGAGGCCACATGTAGCAGGCATGCTTCACTACACACTGTGAGGCCACATGTAGCAGGCATGCTCTGTGAGGCCACATGTAGTACATGCTTCACTACACACTGTGAGGCCACATGTAGCAGGCATGCTCTGTGAGGCCACATGTAGCACATGCTTCACTACACACTGTGAGGCCACATGTAGCAGGGCATGCTTCACTACACACTGTGAGGCCACATGTAGCACATGCTTCACTACACACTGTGAGGCCACATGTAGCAGGCATGCTTCACTACACACTGTGAGGCCACATGTAGCACATGCTTCACTACACACTGTGAGGCCACATGTAGCACATGCTTCACTACACACTGTGAGGCCACATGTAGCACATGCTTCACTACACACTGTGAGGCCACATGTAGCACATGCTTCACTACACACTGTGAGGCCACATGTAGCAGGGCATGCTTCACTACACACTGTGAGGCCACATGTAGCAGGCATGCTTCACTACACACTGTGAGGCCACATGTAGCAGGCATGCTTCACTACACACTGTGAGGCCACATGCAGCAGGCATGCTTCACTACACACTGTGAGGGCACATGTAGCAGGCTACACACCGTGAGGCCACATGTAGCAGGCATGCCTCACTACACACTGTGAGGCCACATGTAGCACATGCTTCACTACACACTGTGAGGCCACATGCAGCAGGCATGCTTCACTACACACTGTGGGGCCACATGTAGCAGGCATGCTTCACTACACACTGTGAGGCCACATGTAGCAGGCATGCTTCACTACACACTGTGAGGCCACATGTAGCACATGCTTCACTACACACTGTGAGGCCACATGTAGCACATGCTTCACTACACACTGTGAGGCCACATGTAGCACATGCTTCACTACACACTGTGAGGCCACATGTAGCACATGCTTCACTACACACTGTGAGGCCACATGTAGCACATGCTTCACTACACACTGTGAGGCCACATGTAGCACATGCCTCACTACACACTGTGAGGCCACATGTAGCACATGCTTCACTACACACTGTGAGGCCACATGTAGCAGGCATGCCTCACTACACACTGTGAGGCCACATGTAGCACATGCTTCACTACACACTGTGAGGCCACATGTAGCAGGCATGCCTCACTACACACTGTGAGGCCACATGTAGCACATGCCTCACTACACACTGTGAGGCCACATGTAGCACATGCTTCACTACACACTGTGAGGCCACATGTAGCACATGCTTCACTACACACTGTGAGGCCACATGTAGCACATGCTTCACTACACACTGTGAGGCCACATGTAGCACATGCTTCACTACACACTGTGAGGCCACATGTAGCAGGCATGCCTCACTACACACTGTGAGGCCACATGTATCAGACATGCTTCACTACACACTGTGCGGCCACATGTAGCACATGCTTCACTACACACTGTGAGGCCACATGTAGCACATGCTTCACTACACACTGTGAGGCCACATGTAGCAGGGCATGCCTCACTACACACTGTGAGGCCACATGTAGCAGGCAGCTTCACTACACACTGTGAGGCCACATGTAGCACATGCTTCACTACACACTGTGAGGCCACATGTAACAGGCATGCCTCACTACACACTGTGAGGCCACATGTAGCACATGCTTCACTACACACTGTGAGGCCACATGTAGCACATGCTTCACTACACACTGTGAGGCCACATGTAGCACATGCTTCACTACACACTGTGAGGCCACATGTAGCACATGCTTCACTACACACTGTGAGGCCACATGTAGCAGGGCATGCTTCACTACACACTGTGAGGCCACATGTAGCAGGCATGCTTCACTACACACTGTGAGGCCACATGTAGCAGGCATGCTTCACTACACACTGTGAGGCCACATGTAGCACATGCTTCACTACACACTGTGAGGCCACATGCAGCAGGCATGCTTCACTACACACTGTGGGGCCACATGTAGCAGGCATGCTTCACTACACACTGTGAGGCCACATGTAGCAGGCATGCTTCACTACACACTGTGAGGCCACATGTAGCACATGCTTCACTACACACTGTGAGGCCACATGTAGCACATGCTTCACTACACACTGTGAGGCCACATGTAGCACATGCTTCACTACACACTGTGAGGCCACATGTAGCACATGCTTCACTACACACTGTGAGGCCACATGTAGCACATGCTTCACTACACACTGTGAGGCCACATGTAGCAGGGCATGCTTCACTACACACTGTGAGGCCACATGTAGCAGGCATGCTTCACTACACACTGTGAGGCCACATGTAGCAGGCATGCTCTGTGAGGCCACATGTAGTACATGCTTCACTACACACTGTGAGGCCACATGTAGCAGGCATGCTCTGTGAGGCCACATGTAGCAGGGCATGCTTCACTACACACTGTGAGGCCACATGTAGCACATGCTTCACTACACACTGTGAGGCCACATGTAGCAGGCATGCTTCACTACACACTGTGAGGCCACATGTAGCACATGCTTCACTACACACTGTGAGGCCACATGTAGCACATGCTTCACTACACACTGTGAGGCCACATGTAGCACATGCTTCACTACACACTGTGAGGCCACATGTAGCACATGCTTCACTACACACTGTGAGGCCACATGTAGCAGGGCATGCTTCACTACACACTGTGAGGCCACATGTAGCAGGCATGCTTCACTACACACTGTGAGGCCACATGTAGCAGGCATGCTTCACTACACACTGTGAGGCCACATGTAGCACATGCTTCACTACACACTGTGAGGCCACATGCAGCAGGCATGCTTCACTACACACTGTGGGGCCACATGTAGCAGGCATGCTTCACTACACACTGTGAGGCCACATGTAGCAGGCATGCTTCACTACACACTGTGAGGCCACATGTAGCAGGCATGCTCTGTGAGGCCACATGTAGTACATGCTTCACTACACACTGTGAGGCCACATGTAGCAGGCATGCTCTGTGAGGCCACATGTAGCACATGCTTCACTACACACTGTGAGGCCACATGTAGCAGGGCATGCTTCACTACACACTGTGAGGCCACATGTAGCACATGCTTCACTACACACTGTGAGGCCACATGTAGCAGGCATGCTTCACTACACACTGTGAGGCCACATGTAGCACATGCTTCACTACACACTGTGAGGCCACATGTAGCACATGCTTCACTACACACTGTGAGGCCACATGTAGCACATGCTTCACTACACACTGTGAGGCCACATGTAGCACATGCTTCACTACACACTGTGAGGCCACATGTAGCAGGGCATGCTTCACTACACACTGTGAGGCCACATGTAGCAGGCATGCTTCACTACACACTGTGAGGCCACATGTAGCAGGCATGCTACACTACACACTGTGAGGCCACATGTAGCACATGCTTCACTACACACTGTGAGGCCACATGCAGCAGGCATGCTTCACTACACACTGTGGGGCCACATGTAGCAGGCATGCTTCACTACACACTGTGAGGCCACATGTAGCAGGCATGCTTCACTACACACTGTGAGGCCACATGTAGCACATGCTTCACTACACACTGTGAGGCCACATGTAGCACATGCTTCACTACACACTGTGAGGCCACATGTAGCACATGCTTCACTACACACTGTGAGGCCACATGTAGCACATGCTTCACTACACACTGTGAGGCCACATGTAGCACATGCTTCACTACACACTGTGAGGCCACATGTAGCAGGGCATGCTTCACTACACACTGTGAGGCCACATGTAGCAGGCATGCTTCACTACACACTGTGAGGCCACATGTAGCAGGCATGCTCTGTGAGGCCACATGTAGTACATGCTTCACTACACACTGTGAGGCCACATGTAGCAGGCATGCTCTGTGAGGCCACATGTAGCACATGCTTCACTACACACTGTGAGGCCACATGTAGCAGGGCATGCTTCACTACACACTGTGAGGCCACATGTAGCACATGCTTCACTACACACTGTGAGGCCACATGTAGCAGGCATGCTTCACTACACACTGTGAGGCCACATGTAGCACATGCTTCACTACACACTGTGAGGCCACATGTAGCACATGCTTCACTACACACTGTGAGGCCACATGTAGCACATGCTTCACTACACACTGTGAGGCCACATGTAGCACATGCTTCACTACACACTGTGAGGCCACATGTAGCAGGGCATGCTTCACTACACACTGTGAGGCCACATGTAGCAGGCATGCTTCACTACACACTGTGAGGCCACATGTAGCAGGCATGCTTCACTACACACTGTGAGGCCACATGTAGCACATGCTTCACTACACACTGTGAGGCCACATGCAGCAGGCATGCTTCACTACACACTGTGGGGCCACATGTAGCAGGCATGCTTCACTACACACTGTGAGGCCACATGTAGCAGGCATGCTTCACTACACACTGTGAGGCCACATGTAGCACATGCTTCACTACACACTGTGAGGCCACATGTAGCACATGCTTCACTACACACTGTGAGGCCACATGTAGCACATGCTTCACTACACACTGTGAGGCCACATGTAGCACATGCTTCACTACACACTGTGAGGCCACATGTAGCACATGCTTCACTACACACTGTGAGGCCACATGTAGCACATGCCTCACTACACACTGTGAGGCCACATGTAGCACATGCTTCACTACACACTGTGAGGCCACATGTAGCAGGCATGCCTCACTACACACTGTGAGGCCACATGTAGCACATGCTTCACTACACACTGTGAGGCCACATGTAGCACATGCTTCACTACACACTGTGAGGCCACATGTAGCACATGCTTCACTACACACTGTGAGGCCACATGTAGCACATGCTTCACTACACACTGTGAGGCCACATGTAGCACATGCTTCACTACACACTGTGAGGCCACATGTATCAGACATGCTTCACTACACACTGTGAGGCCACATGTAGCAGGCATGCCTCACTACACACTGTGAGGCCACATGTATCAGACATGCTTCACTACACACTGTGCGGCCACATGTAGCACATGCTTCACTACACACTGTGAGGCCACATGTAGCACATGCTTCACTACACACTGTGAGGCCACATGTAGCAGGGCATGCCTCACTACACACTGTGAGGCCACATGTAGCAGGCAGCTTCACTACACACTGTGAGGCCACATGTAGCACATGCTTCACTACACACTGTGAGGCCACATGTAACAGGCATGCCTCACTACACACTGTGAGGCCACATGTAGCACATGCTTCACTACACACTGTGAGGCCACATGTACATAGCAGGCATGCTTCACTACACACTGTGAGGCCACATGTAGGAGGCATGCTTCACTACACACTGTGAGGCCACATGTAGCACATGCTTCACTACACACTGTGAGGCCACATGTAGCAGGCATGCTTCACTACACACTGTGAGGCCACATGTAGCACATGCTTCACTACACACTGTGAGGCCACATGTAGCACATGCTTCACTACACACTGTGAGGCCACATGTAGCAGGCATGTTTCACTACACACTGTGAGGCCACATGTAGCACATGCTTCACTACATACTGTGAGGCCACATGTAGCACATGCCTCACTACACACTGTGAGGCCACATGTAGCACATGCTTCACTACACACTGTGAGGCCACATGTAGCACATGCTTCACTACACACTGTGAGGCCACATGTAGCACATGCTTCACTACACACTGTGAGGCCACATGTAGCACATGCTTCACTACACACTGTGAGGCCACATGTAGCAGGGCATGCTTCACTACACACTGTGAGGCCACATGTAGCAGGCATGCTTCACTACACACTGTGAGGCCACATGTAGCAGGCATGCTTCACTACACACTGTGAGGCCACATGTAGCACATGCTTCACTACACACTGTGAGGCCACATGCAGCAGGCATGCTTCACTACACACTGTGGGGCCACATGTAGCAGGCATGCTTCACTACACACTGTGAGGCCACATGTAGCAGGCATGCTTCACTACACACTGTGAGGCCACATGTAGCACATGCTTCACTACACACTGTGAGGCCACATGTAGCACATGCTTCACTACACACTGTGAGGCCACATGTAGCACATGCTTCACTACACACTGTGAGGCCACATGTAGCACATGCTTCACTACACACTGTGAGGCCACATGTAGCACATGCTTCACTACACACTGTGAGGCCACATGTAGCAGGGCATGCTTCACTACACACTGTGAGGCCACATGTAGCAGGCATGCTTCACTACACACTGTGAGGCCACATGTAGCAGGCATGCTCTGTGAGGCCACATGTAGTACATGCTTCACTACACACTGTGAGGCCACATGTAGCAGGCATGCTCTGTGAGGCCACATGTAGCACATGCTTCACTACACACTGTGAGGCCACATGTAGCAGGGCATGCTTCACTACACACTGTGAGGCCACATGTAGCACATGCTTCACTACACACTGTGAGGCCACATGTAGCAGGCATGCTTCACTACACACTGTGAGGCCACATGTAGCACATGCTTCACTACACACTGTGAGGCCACATGTAGCACATGCTTCACTACACACTGTGAGGCCACATGTAGCACATGCTTCACTACACACTGTGAGGCCACATGTAGCACATGCTTCACTACACACTGTGAGGCCACATGTAGCAGGGCATGCTTCACTACACACTGTGAGGCCACATGTAGCAGGCATGCTTCACTACACACTGTGAGGCCACATGTAGCAGGCATGCTTCACTACACACTGTGAGGCCACATGTAGCACATGCTTCACTACACACTGTGAGGCCACATGCAGCAGGCATGCTTCACTACACACTGTGGGGCCACATGTAGCAGGCATGCTTCACTACACACTGTGAGGCCACATGTAGCAGGCATGCTTCACTACACACTGTGAGGCCACATGTAGCACATGCTTCACTACACACTGTGAGGCCACATGTAGCACATGCTTCACTACACACTGTGAGGCCACATGTAGCACATGCTTCACTACACACTGTGAGGCCACATGTAGCACATGCTTCACTACACACTGTGAGGCCACATGTAGCACATGCTTCACTACACACTGTGAGGCCACATGTAGCACATGCCTCACTACACACTGTGAGGCCACATGTAGCACATGCTTCACTACACACTGTGAGGCCACATGTAGCAGGCATGCCTCACTACACACTGTGAGGCCACATGTAGCACATGCTTCACTACACACTGTGAGGCCACATGTAGCACATGCTTCACTACACACTGTGAGGCCACATGTAGCACATGCTTCACTACACACTGTGAGGCCACATGTAGCACATGCTTCACTACACACTGTGAGGCCACATGTAGCACATGCTTCACTACACACTGTGAGGCCACATGTAGCAGGCATGCCTCACTACACACTGTGAGGCCACATGTATCAGACATGCTTCACTACACACTGTGCGGCCACATGTAGCACATGCTTCACTACACACTGTGAGGCCACATGTAGCACATGCTTCACTACACACTGTGAGGCCACATGTAGCAGGGCATGCCTCACTACACACTGTGAGGCCACATGTAGCAGGCAGCTTCACTACACACTGTGAGGCCACATGTAGCACATGCTTCACTACACACTGTGAGGCCACATGTAACAGGCATGCCTCACTACACACTGTGAGGCCACATGTAGCACATGCTTCACTACACACTGTGAGGCCACATGTACATAGCAGGCATGCTTCACTACACACTGTGAGGCCACATGTAGGAGGCATGCTTCACTACACACTGTGAGGCCACATGTAGCACATGCTTCACTACACACTGTGAGGCCACATGTAGCAGGCATGCTTCACTACACACTGTGAGGCCACATGTAGCACATGCTTCACTACACACTGTGAGGCCACATGTAGCACATGCTTCACTACACACTGTGAGGCCACATGTAGCAGGCATGTTTCACTACACACTGTGAGGCCACATGTAGCACATGCTTCACTACATACTGTGAGGCCACATGTAGCACATGCCTCACTACACACTGTGAGGCCACATGTAGCACATGCTTCACTACACACTGTGAGGCCACATGTAGCACATGCTTCACTACACACTGTGAGGCCACATGTAGCACATGCTTCACTACACACTGTGAGGCCACATGTAGCACATGCTTCACTACACACTGTGAGGCCACATGTAGCACTACACACTGTGAGGCCACATGTAGCACATGCTTCACTACATACTGTGAGGCCACATGTAGCACATGCCTCACTACACACTGTGAGGCCACATGTAGCACATGCTTCACTACACACTGTGAGGCCACATGTAGCACATGCTTCACTACACACTGTGAGGCCACATGTAGCAGGCATACTTCACTACACACTGTGAGGCCACATGTAGCACATGCTTCACTACACACTGTGAGGCCACATGTAGCAGGCATGCTTCACTACACACTGTGAGGCCACATGTAGCACATGCTTCACTACACACTGCGGGGTTGAGGGAGATGTACAAGTACGAGTAGGACCATAGCCAACTGTTGTTCCCACGGCTGGAGTCCAACCCACTAATGGGGTAGACGAAGAGTAACAGAGCAATGGGTTGCTTCCACTATTCACAAATATTTCCCAAGGAAATTCTTGTTAGTGTGTTAGTATAAACATCTCGCATTCCATATTTCTAAGTGTGCAAATAAGGTGCACAAGGTTCGTCTATGAATAATGTTACTCGCAAACTTATTAATTGTCGTAGAACCCACAAAAAATTCATCATGATCGTGTGCTCACATGACTATACTATGTGATCATGTGCTCACAGCAAATGATCACATGACTATATTATGTGGTCATGTGATCCTCATAATTTTTACGTACATTTCCACCGTTTTCCTAAGCTTCCCGTGAGCGTCTTTCAACCGGTCATACCTCCTGCGCCACTCCTCTGCTGTCAGCTCTACGTTAATCACCACCTGCACAACCATCACTTATCACACTGCATCACATATTACACACCATCACATATTACACACCATCATGTATCAGACACCCACATCATCACATATCACACGCCATCACGTATTACACACCATCACATATTACACACACACATCATCACATATCATACTCACACAGCCAACACAGAATACACAAGCACACATCAAACCCAAACACTCCTACTCAATACAATCAACTTTTGAATATTTACCCCCCCCCCTCCCTCCCACATACACACCAACTGCTGTCAGTCACATGACATACACCTGACCTTATTCTTGATGGACTTTGCCCTGTCACCGAACATCAATGTGGTTTTGGTCTCCTGCTCGTTGTAGGAGCTCGGGGAGCAGCAGATGACCAGCGTAGTCCTCGCGTTACCCCCCAGGCTCTCCTGCAGGACGCGAGTCAACTTGCTGTCCCGATACGGGATGAAGGGCTTCTGTAGCAACACAAAGTTAGGACAGTCGTGATTACATGTACATGCATGTGTCGGTGGAAACAAGGTTAGGTGTTAGAACACCAGCACACAGCACCAAGAACACCAGCACCAAGAACACCAGCAACAAGAACACCAGCACCAAGAACACCAGCACCAAGAACACCAGCACCAAGAACACCTGCACCAAGAACACCAGCACCAAGAACACCTGCACCAAGAACACCAGCACCAAGAACACCAGCACCAAGAACATCCAGCACCAAGAACACCAGCACCAAGAACACCTGCACCAAGAACATCCAGCACCAAGAACACCAGCACCAAGAACACCAGCACCAAGAACATCCAGCACCAAGAACACCAGCACCAAGAACACCAGCACCAAGAACATCCAGCACCAAGAACAAAACACCAAGAACACCTGCACCAAGAACACCTGCACCAAGAACACCTGCACCAAGAACACCAGCACCAAGAACACCAGCACCAAGAACACCAGCACCAAGAACACCAGCACCAAGAACACCAGCACCAAGAACACCTGCACCAAGAACACCTGCACCAAGAACACCAGCACCAAGAACACCAGCACCAAGAACACCAGCACCAAGAACACCAGCACCAAGAACACCAGCACCAAGAACACCAGCACCAAGAACACCAGCACCAAGAACACCTGCACCAAGAACACCAGCACCAAGAACACCTGCACCAAGAACACCAGCACCAAGAACACCAGCACCAAGAACACCAGCACCAAGAACACCAGCACCAAGAACACCAGCACCAAGAACACCAGCACCAAGAACATCCAGCACCAAGAACACCAGCACCAAGAACACCAGCACCAAGAACATCCAGCACCAAGAACACTAGCACCAAGAACATCTAGCACCAAGAACACTAGCACCAAGAACACCAGCACCAAGAACATCCAGCACCAAGAACATCCAGCACCAAGAACACTAGCACCAAGAACACCAGCACCAAGAACACCAGCACCAAGAACACCAGCACCAAGAACACCTGCACCAAGAACACCAGCACCAGGAACACCAGCACCAAGAACACCAGCACCAAGAACACCAGCACCAAGAACATCCAGCACCAAGAACACCAGCACCAAGAACACCAGTACCAAGAACATCCAGCACCAAGAACACTAGCACCAAGAACATCTAGCACCAAGAACACTAGCACCAAGAACACCAGCACCAAGAACATCCAGCACCAAGAACATCCAGCACCAAGAACACTAGCACCAAGAACACCAGCACCAAGAACATCCAGCACCAAGAACATCCAGCAAGCATCCACATACAAGTGATAGCTGAAGGCAAAGCTTTCCTGCCTCTGACCATAAGCATGACTTATGCTAGGCAAGATAGTTTTGACACAAAGCTGTAGGTAAAGGGTCACTCAAACTCAAAATGCAGAAAAATCAAATTTGTAATTGGTTACCACTAGTATTATGGACGCATAAGTTGTCTCTAACGTACGTTGCCTTCCGAGAGAGCGGATATGACATTGCTAAGAGCCAACAGAGACTTGTTAATGGTCTTGGCCTCCTCGAGGGTAAGGCCCTGGGCATTAGTCTTATCGACCTTCTCTGACCCAGCCAAGTCAACTAAGTATAGCTTCCCAAAGATGGTCTTGTGGTTTTCCTTGTGCTCCTGCTTGACGCTGATCAGGAAGACAGCGTGACTACGTGAGCTGTGAGCATTCATATCTGGGGAGGGAGACAGGGCAGAGAGGGGTTAGTGGAGAGAGGGGGTAGGAGAAAGAGGGTTGGGTTGGGAGAGGGGTAGGAGAGAGGGGTAGGAGAGAGGGGTAGGAGAGAGGGGTAGGAGAGAGGGGTAGGAGAGAGGGGTAGGAGAGAGGGGTAGGAGAGAGGGGTAGGAGAGAGGGGTAGGAGAGAGAGGTAAGAGAGAGGGATAGAAGAGAAGGGGTAGGAGAGAGTGGTAGGAGAGAGTGTAGGAGAGAGTGTAGGAGAGAGAAGGGGTAGGAGAGAGGTAGGAGAGAGGAGGTAGGCGAGAGGAGGTAGGAGAGAGGAGGTAGGAGGGAGGGGAGAGATGGGTGGAGGAGAGGGGAGAGTAGGATGGGGTGGAGAGGGTCCAGGAAAGAGGAGGAAGTCAAAACCGAGAGAACTAATGAACGAGTCACGGAGGAAGAGCAAGGGAAGAAGCGAGGCAGAGGAGAGGGAAGGAGTGAGAGGAGAGAGGATGACGAGGTCGATGGGTCAAGCAAAACAGAGGGGAAGAACTAGCAAAACAGAGGAAGAACTAGCAAAAATGACTGAGCAACAGAAAGAGGAGCGAGATGGTCGTGTGAAGATGTGTGATGGATCAGGTGTGGCAGCATCATGCACACTCAACTGGTCACGGCAACGCTTCTGTTGGCCTTTCCCTCCTCAATCATCTCCAGAACCTCCTCCGGCATGGTGACAAACCTCTCAGTCACCCCCTGAGGGAATAAAGAATTCACATAAATAGAGCAGCTGCCAGGGGTGTGCGGTTTCCTTGGAGGAAACAAGAATGAACTGGTTGTGCCAGGAGGTATGCAATACAGTTAAAGACACTGCACAATTTATTTGCAAGGCTCTGACCCAGGCAGTACCTTCCCTTCCCCAACACTTCATCACTACTAAACATACACACAGAGAGAGAGATATCATCTTTCCACACTAAAATAGCAAGCATAAGGTTGAATAGGAAACTACTACACGTCTCCTAGAAGAGTAATTACTGAGTTAATGGGTTTTCAATCTGCAACCAGAGCTGTGTGCGTGCGTGCGTGGGTTATACTGTACATACATCACACACACCTTCACGTAAGGCACCTTCCTCTTCGTCTCTCCAATAGGGAGGTTGACTTTAGATACTGCGGGGGAGGAAAATAATAAAGATGGATAGCAAGGGAAAGGAAGAGAATGAGAGAGAGAGAAGGGGAGCAGAGGTTAATGGAGTCAGAGAGAGACTGCAAAGAGAAAGGGTTTGCAAGATAGTCGAGTACTGCAGAGAAGAAAACCCTCTTCTTATAATGGACAGGAAATGAAGAGAAAAGGCTGTCATTATCTGCTTGCTAATCATGTGACAAAGGGAGGGAGGGGCAGCGGGGGGTAAAGTGAAAGTAGGGGGATAAGATAAGGTAAAAATAAGGGGTATGGTAAAAATAAGGGGGAAAGGTAAAAATAAGGGGGAAAGGTAAAAATAAGGGGGATAAGGCAGACGTTCCAGCCCTTCCGATTTTTGGGGGAGTCTCCCGAATTTGGACCCAATCTCCCGATATCCCGATTCTCATAAAATTCTCCCGATTTTTAAAAATCCAGAGACTAGCAGCTACAGTAACACAAATCCACAAATCCATAGACTATCACAAATCCTACAGACTGTTGTTCTTTCCTTCAATCTCCTTCAATCACCGCGACCGTGGCAGTTGTACGCAGACTTTGAACCCTGGAGGAAATCAAAAATGGCACTAAGAAGACTAAGAGAAAGTGGAAGTTCAAGTAGCGAGGAAGAAACGGAATTAGAAATCAGCACTGTTAGTGTTAGTAGTGTCTCTTCCTTTAAACCAAGAAAGAAGAAATATAAAACAAGATACAGCAAAGATTGGGAGAATAAATATCCCTTTCTGATCAGCTCTTATGCCGAGTTGAGCCAATGTTGCTGTTCCGTTATATATATATATTATTCCTATTGATTTTGCTACCTATATACTGCTACATTTCACTGATTTTATTCTAGTTGGATGAAGTGAATTTTATCATTATATTTATGAATATTTACATTTCTTCTATAACTATATAGTACATGTATACACAAGAATTGGGAGAAATCTCCCTAATTTATGCAAAATCTACCGAATTTTCTTAATTTAGGCGAAGCCTCCCTAATTTTCATCTCTGGGGTAAGGGAAATAAGAGGAAAGGGGATAAAAAGAACAGGGAGGGGAGTACAAAGGGGTTAAAAGAGGGAAGAGTACGTAAGTACAATGGGGAGGGGAAGAGGAGTGCAAGAAGGTCGCTGCAAGTATCTCCTCACTGTCTAGCAGATCTCGTATCTTATCCATGTAGATCTCGAAGAAGGACACCTTGATATGCACCTCCACACTGGAGTCCATGCTGTAGAGCTGCTCAAACATGTCGTCCACAATACGTGGGATGATTCCACTTAGCTGCTCGTCATCTATCTCCCCCTGCACACGCCCACACACGCCCACACACACCCACACACACACCACAGGGTTGAGAGGTAAGGGGTTAAAATGTGTTACTTCTTCAATGTCACACTCCTAGCATTACATCATGATGATGACATCATCAATATTGCTCAGATCAATACCGGGTTACTATTTCATCTAGTGCTAAGACAGTGGCTGGGATCAGGGGAAGTGCTAGGGCTAGGACAGTGGCTGGGATCAGGAGCAGTGGCTGGGATCAGGGGTAGTGGCTAGGGCTAGGACAGTGGCTGGGATCAGGGGCAGTGGCTAGGGCTAGGACAGTGGCTGGGATCAGGGGTAGTGCTAGGGCTAGGACAGTGGCTGGGATCAGGAGCAGTGGCTGTGATCAGGGGAAGTGGCTAGGGCTAGGATAGTGGCTGGGATCAGGAGCAGTGGCTAGGGCTAGGACAGTGGCTAGGATCAGGGGTAGTGGTTAGGGCTAGGACAGTGGCTAGGATCAGGGGTAGTGGCTAGGGCTAGAACAGTGGCTAGGATCAGGGGTAGTGGCTAGGGCTAGGACAGTGGCTAGGATCAGGGGTAGTGGCTAGGGCTAGAACAGTGGCTAGGATCAGGAGCAGTGGCTAGGGCTAGGACAGTGGCTAGGATCAGGGGTAGTGGTTAGGGCTAGGACAGTGGCTAGGATCAGGGTTAGTGGCTAGGGCTAGAACAGTGGCTAGGATCAGGGGTAGTGGCTAGGGCTAGGACAGTGGCTAGGATCAGGGGTAGTGGCTAGGGCTAGGACAGTGGCTGGGATCAGGGGCAGTGGCTAGGGCTAGGACAGTGGTTAGGATCAGGGGTAGTGGCTAGGGCTAGAACAGTGGCTAGGATCAGGGGTAGTGGCTAGGGCTAGGACAGTGGCTGGGATCAGGGGCAGTGGCTAGGGCTAGGACAGTGGCTAGGATCAGGGGTAGTGGCTAGGGCTAGAACAGTGGCTGGGATCAGGAGCAGTGGCTGTGATCAGGGGAAGTGGCTAGGGCTAGGATAGTGGCTGGGATCAGGAGCAGTGGCTAGGGCTAGGACAGTGGCTAGGATCAGGGGTAGTGGTTAGGGCTAGGACAGTGGCTAGGATCAGGGGTAGTGGCTAGGGCTAGAACAGTGGTAGGATCAGGGGTAGTGGCTAGGGCTAGGACAGTGGCTAGGATCAGGGGTAGTGGCTAGGGCTAGGACAGTGGCTGGGATCAGGGGCAGTGGCTAGGGCTAGGACAGTGGCTAGGATCAGGGGTAGTGGCTAGGGCTAGAACAGTGGCTGGGATCAGGGGCAGTGGCTAGGGCTAGGACAGTGGCTGGGATCAGGAGCAGTGGCTAGGGCTAGGACAGTGGCTAGGATCATGGACAGTGCTAGGATCAGGGGTAGTGCTAGGGCTAGGACAGTGGCTGGGATCAGGGGTAGTGCTAGGGCTAGGACAGTGGCTGGGATCAGGGGCAGTGGCTAGGGCTAGGACAGTGGCTGGGATCAGGGGCAGTGGCTAGGGCTAGGACAGTGGCTGGGATCAGGAGCAGTGGCTAGGGCTAGGACAGTGGCTAGGATCATGGACAGTGCTAGGATCAGGGGTAGTGCTATGGCTAGGACAGTGGCTGGGATCAGGGGTAGTGGCTAGGGCTAGGACAGTGGCTAGGATCAGGTGTAGTGGCTAGGGCTAGAACAGTGGCTGGGATCAGGGGCAGTGGCTAGGGCTAGGACAGTGGCTGGGATCAGGAGCAGTGGCTAGGGCAAGGACAGGGCTAGGATCAGGGGTAGTGCTAGGGCTAGGACAGTGGCTGGGATCAGGAGCAGTGGCTAGGGCTAGGACAGTGGCTGGGATCAGGAGCAGTGGCTAGGGCTAGGACAGTGGCTGGGATCAGGAGCAGTGGCTAGGGCTAGGACAGTGGCTGGGATCAGGGGCAGTGGCTAGGGCTAGGACAGTGGCTGGGATCAGGGGTAGTGCTAGGGCTAGGACAGTGGCTGGGATCAGGAGCAGTGGCTGTGATCAGGGGAAGTGGCTAGGGCTAGGATAGTGGCTGGGATCAGGAGCAGTGGCTAGGGCTAGGACAGTGGCTAGGATCAGGGGTAGTGGCTAGGGCTAGAACAGTGGCTAGGATCAGGGGTAGTGGCTAGGGCTAGAACAGTGGCTGGGATCAGGGGCAGTGGCTAGGGCTAGGACAGTGGCTAGGATCAGGGGTAGTGGCTAGGACTAGAACAGTGGCTGGGATCAGGGGCAGTGGCTAGGGCTAGAACAGTGGCTGGGATCAGGAGCAGTGGCTAGGGCTAGGACAGTGGCTAGGATCATGGACAGTGCTAGGATCAGGGGTAGTGCAAGGGCTAGGACAGTGGCTGGGATCAGGGGTAGTGCTAGGGCTAGGACAGTGGCTGGGATCAGGGGTAGTGGCTAGGGCTAGGACAGTGGCTAGGATCAGGGGTAGTGGCTAGGGCTAGAACAGTGGCTGGGATCAGGGGCAGTGGCTAGGGCTAGGACAGTGGCTGGGATCAGGAGCAGTGGCTAGGGCTAGGACAGTGGCTAAGATCAGGGGTAGTGCTAGGGCTAGGACAGTGGCTGGGATCAGGAGCAGTGGCTAGGGCTAGGACAGTGGCTGGGATCAGGGGAAGTGCTAGGGCTAGGACAGTGGCTTGGATCAGGGGAAGTGGCTAGGGCTAGGACAGTGGCTGGGATCAGGGGTAGTGGCTAGGGCTAGGACAGTGGCTGGGATAAGGGGCAGTGGCTAGGGCTAGGACAGTGGCTGGGATCAGGGCCAGTGGCTAGGGCTAGGACAGTGGCTGGAGCAGTGGCTAGGGCTAGGACAGTGGCTGGGATCAGGAGCAGTGGCTAGGGCTAGGACAGTGGCTGGGATCAGGGGCAGTGGCTAGGGCTAGGAAAGTGGCTGGGATCAGGAGCAGTGGCTAGGGCTAGGACAGTGGCTAGGATCAGGGGTAGTGCTAGGGCTAGGACAGTGGCTGGGATCATGGACAGTGCTACAGTGCTATGGCTAGAACAGTGGCTGGGATCAGGGGTAGTGCTAGGGCTAGAACAGTGGCTGGTCAGGGGCAGTGGCTAGGGCTAGGACAGTGGCTGGGATTAGGAGCAGTGGCTAGGGCTAGGACAGTGGCTGGGATAAGGGGCAGTGGCTAGGGCTAGAACAGTGGCTGGGATCAGGGGCAGTGGCTGGGGCTAGGACAGTGGCTGGGATCAGGAGCAGTGGCTGTGATCAGGGGAAGTGGCTAGGGCTAGAACAGTGGCTGGGATCAGGAGCAGTGGCTGTGATCAGGGGAAGTGGCTAGGGCTAGGATAGTGGCTAGGATCAGGGGTAGTGCTAGGGCTAGAACAGTGGCTGGGATCAGGAGCAGTGGCTAGGGCTAGGACAGTGGCTGGGATCAGGAGCAGTGGCTAGGGCTAGGACAGTGGCTGGGATCAGGGGTAGTGGCTAGGGCTAGGACAGTGGCTGGGATCAGGGGCAGTGGCTAGGGCTAGGACAGTGGCTGGGATCAGGGCCAGTGGCTAGGGCTAGGACAGTGGCTGGGATCAGGAGCAGTGGCTAGGGCTAGGACAGTGGCTGGGATCAGGAGCAGTGGCTAGGGCTAGGATAGTGGCTGGGATCAGGGGCAGTGGCTAGGGCTAGGACAGTGGCTGGGATCAGGTGCAGTGGCTAGGGCTAGGACAGTGGCTAGGATCAGGGGTAGTGCTAGGGCTAGGACAGTGGCTGGGATCATGGACAGTGCTACAGTGCTATGGCTAGAACAGTGGCTGGGATCAGGGGTAGTGCTAGGGCTAGGACAGTGGCTGGGATCAGGGGCAGTGGCTAGGGCTAGGACAGTGGCTGGGATCAGGAGCAGTGGCTAGGGCTAGGACAGTGGCTAGGATCAGGGGTAGTGCTAGGGCTAGGACAGTGGCTGGGATCAGGAGCAGTGGCTAGGGCTAGGACAGTGGCTGGGATCAGGGGAAGTGCTAGGGCTAGGACAATGGCTGGGATCAGGGGCAGTGGCTAGGGCTAGGACAGTGGCTGGGATCAGGGGCAGTGGCTAGGGCTAGGACAGTGGCTAGGATCAGGGGTAGTGCTAGGGCTAGGACAGTGGCTGGGATCAGGGGCAGTGGCTAGGGCTAGGACAGTGGCTGGGATCAGGAGCAGTGGCTAGGGCTAGGACAGTGGCTGGGATCAGGAGCAGTGGCTAGGGCTAGGACAGTGGCTGGGATCAGGAGCAGTGGCTAGGGCTAGGACAGTGGCTGGGATCAGGGGTAGTGCTAGGGCTAGAACAGTGGCTTGGATCAGGAGCAGTGGCTAGGGCTAGGACAGTGGCTGGGATCAGGAGCAGTGGCTAGGGCTAGGACAGTGGCTAGGATCAGGGGTAGTGGCTAGGGCTAGGACAGTGGCTAGGATCAGGGGTAGTGGCTAGGGCTAGAACAGTGGCTAGGATCAGGGGTAGTGGCTAGGGCTAGGACAGTGGCTAGGATCAGGGTAGTGGCTAGGGCTAGGACAGTGGCTGGGATCAGGGGCAGTGGCTAGGGCTAGGACAGTGGCTGGGATCAGGGGTAGTGCTAGGGCTAGGACAGTGGCTGGGATCAGGAGCAGTGGCTGTGATCAGGGGAAGTGGCTAGGGCTAGGATAGTGGCTGGGATCAGGAGCAGTGGCTAGGGCTAGAACAGTGGCTAGGATCAGGGGTAGTGGCTAGGGCTAGGATAGTGGCTAGGATCAGGGGTAGTGGCTAGGGCTAGGACAGTGGCTGGGATCAGGAGCAGTGGCTGTGATCAGTGGAAGTGGCTAGTGCTAGGATAGTGGCTGGGATCATGGACAGTGCTACAGTGCTATGGCTAGAACAGTGGCTGGGATCAGGGGTAGTGCTAGGGCTAGGACAGTGGCTGGGATCAGGGGCAGTGGCTAGGGCTAGGACAGTGGCTGGGATCAGGAGCAGTGGCTAGGGCTAAGACAGTGGCTGGGATCAGGAGCAGTGGCTAGGGCTAGGACAATGGCTGGGATCAGGGGCAGTGGCTAGGGCTAGGACAGTGGCTGGGATCAGGAGCAGTGGCTAGGGCTAGGACAGTGGCTGGGATCAGGAGCAGTGGCTAGGGCTAGGACAGTGGCTGGGATCAGGAGCAGTGGCTAGGGCTAGGACAGTGGCTGGGATCAGGGGTAGTGCTAGGGCTAGAACAGTGGCTGGAATCAGGAGCAGTGGCTAGGGCTAGGACAGTGGCTGGGATCAGGAGCAGTGGCTAGGGCTAGAACAGTGGCTAGGATCAGGGGTAGTGGCTAGGGCTAGGACAGTGGCTAAGATCAGGGGTAGTGGCTAGGGCTAGGACAGTGGCTGGGATCAGGGGCAGTGGCTAGGGCTAGGACAGTGGCTGGGATCAGGAGCAGTGGCTGTGATCAGGGGAAGTGGCTAGGGCTAGGACAGTGGCTAGGATCAGGGGTAGTGGCTAGGGCTAGAACAGTGGCTAGGATCAGGGGTAGTGGCTAGGGCTAGAACAGTGGCTAGGATCAGGGGTAGTGGCTAGGGCTAGAACAGTGGCTGGGATCAGGGGCAGTGGCTAGGGCTAGGACAGTGGCTGGGATCAGGGGCAGTGGCTAGGGCTAGGATAGTGGCTGGGATCAGGAGAAGTGGCTAGGGCTAGGACAGTGGCTAGGATCAGGGGTAGTGCTAGGGCTAGGACAGTGGCTGGGATCATGGACAGTGCTACAGTGCTATGGCTAGAACAGTGGCTAGGATCAGGGGTAGTGGCTAGGGCTAGGACAGTGGCTAGGATCAGGGGTAGTGGCTAGGGCTAGAACAGTGGCTGGGATCAGGGGCAGTGGCTGGGCTAGGACAGTGGCTGGGATCAGGAGCAGTGGCTAGGGTTAGGACAGTGGCTAGGATCATGGACAGTGCTAGGATCAGGGGTAGTGCTAGGGCTAGGACAGTGGCTGGGATCAGGGGTAGTGCTAGGGCTAGGACAGTGGCTGGGATCAGGGGTAGTGGCTAGGGCTAGGACAGTGGCTAGGATCAGGAGCAGTGGCTGTGATCAGGGGAAGTGGCTAGGGCTAGGATAGTGGCTGGGATCAGGAGTAGTGCTAGGGCTAGAACAGTGGCTGGGATCAGGAGCAGTGGCTAGTGGCTAGGGCAAGGACAGTGGCTGGGATCAGGAGCAGTGGCTAGGGCTAGGACAGTGGCTGGGATCAGGGGTAGTGGCTAGGGCTAGGACAGTGGCTGGGATCAGGAGCAGCGGCTAGGGCTAGGAGAGTGGCTGGGATCAGGGGAAGTGCTAGGGCTAGGACAATGGCTGGGATCAGGGGAAGTGCTAGGGCTAGGACAGTGGCTGGGATCAGGAGTAGTGGCTGTGATCAGTGGAAGTGGCTAGTGCTAGGATAGTGGCTGGGATCAGGACAGTGCTACAGTGCTATGGCTAGAACAGTGGCTGGGATCAGGGGTAGTGCTAGGGCTAGGACAGTGGCTGGGATCAGGGGCAGTGGCTAGGGCTAGGACAGTGGCTGGGATCAGGAGCAGTGGCTAGGGCTAAGACAGTGGCTGGGATCAGGAGCAGTGGCTAGGGCTAGGACAATGGCTGGGATCAGGGGCAGTGGCTAGGGCTAGGACAGTGGCTGGGATCAGGAGCAGTGGCTAGGGCTAGGACAGTGGCTGGGATCAGGAGCAGTGGCTAGGGCTAGGACAGTGGCTGGGATCAGGAGCAGTGGCTAGGGCTAGGACAGTGGCTGGGATCAGGGGTAGTGCTAGGGCTAGAACAGTGGCTGGAATCAGGAGCAGTGGCTAGGGCTAGGACAGTGGCTGGGATCAGGAGCAGTGGCTAGGGCTAGAACAGTGGCTAGGATCAGGGGTAGTGGCTAGGGCTAGGACAGTGGCTAGGATCAGGGGTAGTGGCTAGGGCTAGGACAGTGGCTGGGATCAGGGGCAGTGGCTAGGGCTAGGACAGTGGCTGGGATCAGGGGTAGTGCTAGGGCTAGGACAGTGGCTGGGATCAGGAGCAGTGGCTGTGATCAGGGGAAGTGGCTAGGGCTAGGACAGTGGCTAGGATCAGGGGTAGTGGCTAGGGCTAGAACAGTGGCTAGGATCAGGGGTAGTGGCTAGTGCTAGAACAGTGGCTAGGATCAGGGGTAGTGGCTAGGGCTAGAACAGTGGCTGGGATCAGGGGCAGTGGCTAGGGCTAGGACAGTGGCTGGGATCAGGGGCAGTGGCTAGGGCTAGGACAGTGGCTGGGATCAGGAGAAGTGGCTAGGGCTAGGACAGTGGCTAGGATCAGGGGTAGTGCTAGGGCTAGGACAGTGGCTGGGATTATGGACAGTGCTACAGTGCTATGGCTAGAACAGTGGCTAGGATCAGGGGTAGTGGCTAGGGCTAGGACAGTGGCTAGGATCAGGGGTAGTGGCTAGGGCTAGAACAGTGGCTGGGATCAGGGGCAGTGGCTGGGCTAGGACAGTGGCTGGGATCAGGGGCAGTGGCTAGGGCTAGGACAGTGGCTGGGATCAGGAGAAGTGGCTAGGGCTAGGACAGTGGCTAGGATCAGGGGTAGTGCTAGGGCTAGGACAGTGGCTGGGATTATGGACAGTGCTACAGTGCTATGGCTAGAACAGTGGCTAGGATCAGGGGTAGTGGCTAGGGCTAGGACAGTGGCTAGGATCAGGGGTAGTGGCTAGGGCTAGAACAGTGGCTGGGATCAGGGGCAGTGGCTGGGCTAGGACAGTGGCTGGGATCAGGAGCAGTGGCTAGGGTTAGGACAGTGGCTAGGATCATGGACAGTGCTAGGATCAGGGGTAGTGCTAGGGCTAGGACAGTGGCTGGGATCAGGGGTAGTGCTAGGGCTAGGACAGTGGCTGGGATCAGGGGTAGTGGCTAGGGCTAGGACAGTGGCTAGGATCAGGAGCAGTGGCTGTGATCAGGGGAAGTGGCTAGGGCTAGGATAGTGGCTGGGATCAGGGGTAGTGCTAGGGCTAGAACAGTGGCTGGGATCAGGAGCAGTGGCTAGGGCTAGGACAGTGGCTGGGATCAGGAGCAGTGGCTAGGGCTAGGACAGTGGCTGGGATCAGGGGTAGTGGCTAGGGCTAGGACAGTGGCTGGGATCAGGGGCAGTGGCTAGGGCTAGGACAGTGGCTGGGATCAGGGCCAGTGGCTAGAGCTAGGACAGTGGCTGGGATCAGGAGCAGTGTCTGGGCTAGGACAGTGGCTGGGATCAGGAGCAGTGGCTAGGGCTAGGACAGTGGCTGGGATCAGGGGCAGTGGCTAGGGCTAGGACAGTGTCTGGGATCAGGAGCAGTGGCTGTGATCAGGGGAAGTGGCTAGGGCTAGGATAGTGGCTGGGATCAGGAGCAGTGGCTAGGGCTAGGACAGTGGCTAGGATCAGGGGTAGTGGCTAGGGCTAGGACAGTGACTAGGATCAGGGGTAGTGGCTAGGGCTAGAACAGTGGCTAGGATCAGGGGTAGTGGCTAGGGCTAGGACAGTGGCTAGGATCAGGGGTAGTGGCTAGGGCTAGGACAGTGGCTGGGATCAGGGGCAGTGGCTAGGGCTAGGACAGTGGCTAGGATCAGGGGTAGTGGCTAGGGCTAGAACAGTGGCTGGGATCAGGGGCAGTGGCTAGGGCTAGGACAGTGGCTGGGATCAGGAGCAGTGGCTAGGGTTAGGACAGTGGCTAGGATCATGGACAGTGCTAGGATCAGGGGTAGTGCTAGGGCTAGGACAGTGGCTGGGATCAGGGGTAGTGCTAGGGCTAGGACAGTGGCTGGGATCAGGGGCAGTGGCTAGGGCTAGGACAGTGGCTGGGATCAGGGGCAGTGGCTAGGGCTAGGACAGTGGCTTGGATCAGGAGAAGTGGCTAGGGCTAGGACAGTGGCTAGGATCAGGGGTAGTGCTAGGGCTAGGACAGTGGCTGGGATCATGGACAGTGCTAGGATCAGGGGTAGTGCTAGGGCTAGGACAGTGGATGGGATCAGGGGTAGTGCTAGGGCTAGGACAGTGGCTGGGATCAGGGGTAGTGGCTAGGGCTAGGACAGTGGCTAGGATCAGGGGTAGTGGCTAGGGCTAGAACAGTGGCTGGGATCAGGGGCAGTGGCTAGGGCTAGGACAGTGGCTGGGATCAGGATCAGTGGCTAGGGCTAGGACAGTGGCTAGGATCAGGGGTAGTGCTAGGGCTAGGACAGTGGCTGGGATCAGGAGCAGTGGCTAGGGCTAGGACAGTGGCTGGGATCAGGGGAAGTGCTAGGGCTAGGACAATGGCTGGGATCAGGGGTAGTGCTAGGGCTAGGACAGTGGCTGGGATCAGGAGCAGTGGCTGTGATCAGGGGAAGTGGCTAGTGCTAGGATAGTGGCTGGGATCAGGGGCAGTGCTAGGGCTAGAACAGTGGCTGGGATCAGGAGCAGTGGCTAGGGCTAGGACAGTGGCTGGTATCAGGGGCAGGGGCTAGGGCTAGGACAGTAGAATAGTGGCTGGGATCAGGGGTAGTGGTTAGGGTTAGGACAGTAGCTGGGATCAGGAGCAGTGGCTAGTGCTAGGACAATGGCTGGGATCAGGGGTAGTGCTAGGGCTAGGACAGTGGCTGGGATCAGGGGAAGGGCTAGGGCTAGGACAGTGGCTGGGATCAGGGGAAGTGGCTAGGGCCTGGGATCATGGACAGTGCTAAGGATCAGGAGCAGTGGCTAGTGCTAGGACAGTGGCTAGGATCAGGGGTAGTGCTAGGGCTAGGACAGTGGCTGGGATCATGGACAGTGCTACAGTGCTATGGCTAGAACAGTGGCTGGGATCAGGCTAGTGCTAGGACAGTGGCTAGGGCAAGGGGACAGAGCAATCTGGCAGGCTCTGTTGTGAGTGCATGTGAAGAATCACCTCAAACTACCAGCACACAAGCAACAAACACAAGACAAGCTACATACATGTAATTAGGAGGTTGCTGGTCCTGAGGCTGAGGGTGGGGGGAGCAAGAACCTGCAGACACTCATCTAGCATTCCACGCCCACTTCCTCCTCCTACCCCCCCCCCCCCCCCCCCCCCCACTCACCTCCATGGTGTGTGTCTTGCCACTGGCAGTCTGTCCATAAGCAAAGATGGTAGCATTATAGCCGTCCAACACATCTGTAAGGAATGGAGGCAGAAATGACCGTCATATCTGAAAGCTCAAATCCCTCTCTCTCACCTCCACAAAACCCTTCCTCCTCTCTCCCACTTCCCCACCACATCCCCTCTCTTCCCGCCACCTCTTCACCCTCCCTCCTCCCCATTCACCCCCTCCCTCTCTCTCCTTTCAGGGTGAGGGGAGCAGGAGGGTTTCTTCCAACCCTCCCCATTGCAATCCCCTCTTTTTGGAAATGAATGCTGACTACATGTATATTCGTGGTTTGTTGTCAACTTTTTAATATTTTTATTAGAATGAGATCTACTAAGCTGCAATTTGGTATAAGAATCAGCTCCATTGAAGTAGGCAAACAAGAGCTACGCAGCACTACATCTGCTACGTCTACAGCAAAACTTACAGCAAAGGAATCCTTCTGGAGCACCTCCTTGCTCAAGAGAGAAGGAATTCAAAATGCTTCCTGGCAAGCACAGATGCCTGTGCAGCTTTCCACCCAAGAACTTATAGAAACAGTAGCAAAAGCCAGGAAGAGATCATTCACAAAGAAAGTTGCTATCATCGTCCATTAAAAAATCTTTCTTGCTCGCCCCACCCACCAGCAGTCGAGTATTTGAAGTCACTAGAGAAGTCTATTTGGAATGTGCATACGAAGAATGGGCATATACAATATATATATACTATTAATTTCCTGACAATCACCGAGATGTGGTGCTTACATATGCTGTTTAAAGTAATAGATCTTTATTTCCAAGTGTGCTGCCCCTCCCTCCTCCCCCCTCCTCTCTCTCTCTCCCCCTCCCATCCCCCTCCCTCCTCCTCCCCTTCTAACTTCCTTAACCTCGTCCTTCTTCGCAGCATGCCAATGAATGAAAATTAAGAGGAGACTTGTGACTGGGCCACTTCCTACAACCATGAATATCTTTAGCAGCAGACACCAAGTTCACAAAAAATTGGGAAAACTGGCTGGGCAGCCTGTGAACTTGTACAACCTCTTCCATTAGTAATTGCTACCGTGTAGGGGATCTCCATAACAAGAAATATTACTACCCTCTGGTAGTAATATTTCACCAAGCAACATGACAGCCCTCCAGAGCTAGTGGTGGCACTCCAGAGCTAGTGGTGGCACTCCAGAGCTAGTGATGGCACTCCAGAGCTAGTGGTGGCACTCCAGAGCTAGTGGTGGCACTCCAGAGCCATTCTCCCATATCACTGTGAGGCACCCAACACTTATAAACTACTCACGAAACACCACCCACCTTTCCAGTGAAGTCCCTCGCATTCTGTGATGCGATGCATAATACCTCAGGGCTCATTTAACTAGAAATAACTCTCCCATCCCAATTAATAGCCATTCATTTCACATCACCTCACCTCCCCTTTTTTATTATCCCAAATGATCGGGGGGGGGAGATTATTTTTTTCTTTTTCCTAAATCCTTCAAAACTCTTCTCCCCCCTTCATTCAAACCTCCCCTTCCCTTGTCCGAAATATCAAACCTCTCTATACGGCCTAACCTTGAACTAGAGGCTTGGCAGAGGTTAGGTAGACATCTTTCTGAGTGGAGTGTGGCTGGAAGACCTTGTCGTAGCTATAGTAACGGCCCTAAACAACACAACCATCTTTAAGCAATCATCATTAACACCTCACTCTCCTCAAAGAAGAGTGCCAGCAAACACACAAAAAATGTGCAAAGGTACTGGACATCAAGTCACACAAGTGGGAGGAGTTACCATCTTCTACAAGTTTCCTATTTAGTCCCCCCCTGTTTGTCTAGAAGCTTCCTCCAGGGACGAAGGTTTGTAAGGAGGCAGAGGAAAGACCCACCAACCCCTTTCTCGGAGTAGTTATAAGCTGTGCCTTTCTCTTTGAGCTGGCACTTTCTACATGTAGCTGCTCACTTGCACACAGATTAAGCGCCTCTGTCAGAGTGCAGCCTTCAAGCCTGTAGCCATCAAGTGTGCAGAGAAGCCGAGGTTTCACATGCATTAATTTTCTTCACGTGCATTAAATTATTTTTCACGTGCATTGATGAATTAATTAAAGGATTTCCCCCCCCCCCCACAATGGCATCAGGTTTGGGGTGCCGAGTTATACTCAGTGTATAGACAAAGAGCATTAAAGCTGACAAAAAGTACTTTGCTAGCTAAGAGTCCATTATGTAGCCAACATGAATTACAGGTGTCCTTGATGAGAGCATGTCAAAATACAAGCTACTACTAGTCAGGTGTGTGTCAATCTCATAACAGGATGGGAAGAAACAGACAAGAAGTTTGATTGCAATTAGGAGTGATTGTTTACCACGAGCACACATCCACTCCTCTGGTCCTGCCACACTCCTCACCACATGCACACATCCACTCCTCTGGTCCTGCCACACTCCTCACCACACACACATCCACTCCTCTGGTCCTGCCACACTCCTCACCACATGCACACATCCACTCCAACTCCTCTGGTCCTGCCACACTCCTCACCACACACACACATCCACTCCAACTCCTCTGATCCTGCCACACTCCTCTACTATATGCAGTAGAACTCTCCTTAGGTTTCTATAGCCACATGGACAGGTCAATGAGGTATGTATGGGCATAGCCACATGGACAGGTCAATGAGGTATGTATGGACATAGCCACATGGACAGGTCAATGAGGTATGTATGGGCATAGCCACATGGACAGGTCAATGAGGTATGTATGGACATAGCCACATGGACAGGTCAATGAGGTATGTATGGGCATAGCCACATGGACAGGTCAATGAGGTATGTATGGGCATAGCCACATGGACAGGTCAATGAGGTATGTATGGACATAGCCACATGGACAGGTCAATGAGGTATGTATGGGCATAGCCACATGGACAGGTCAATGAGGTATGTATGGGCATAGCCACATGGACAGGTCAATGAGGTATGTATGGACATAGCCACATGGACAGGTCAATGAGGTGTATATGGACATACATGTAGCCACATGGACAGGTCAATGAGGTGTGTATGGGCATAGCCACATGGACAGGTCAATGAGGTATGTATGGGCATAGCCACATGGACAGGTCAATGAGGTGTGTATGGGCATAGCCACATGGACAGGTCAATGAGGTGTGTATGGGCACATGGACAGGTCAATGAGGTGTGTATGGGCATAGCCACATGGACATGTCAATGAGGTATGTATGGACATGTAGCCACATGGACAGGTCAATGAGGTATGTATGGACACAGCCACATGGACAGGTCAATGAGGTATGTATGGACATGTAGCCACATGGACAGGTCAATGAGGTGTGTATGGGCATACATGTAGCCACATGGACAGGTCAATGAGGTATGTATGGGCATAGCCACATGGACAGGTCAATGAGGTGTGTATGGGCATAGCCACATGGACATGTCAATGAGGTATGTATGGACATGTAGCCACATGGACAGGTCAATGAGGTATGTATGGACATGTAGCCACATGGACAGGTCAATGAGGTATGTATGGGCATAGCCACATGGACAGGTCAATGAGGTGTGTACGGGTACAGCCAAGGTAGAGGGCAACTGGCACTCGAGGCAGACACAGCCTGGAGAGTGGCATAAGGACAGCATGTCTATGAGTCTGTCCAGCCCCAAGTGACGATAGTAACACTGGTTCTTACGCAGGACCAAGCCTGGTCACTGCAGGCACTACCATCAGAGGACTATAACCTGCAGTGAAGCTGGTCATGCAGGCATCACCATCAGAGGACTATAACCTGCAGTGAAGCTGGTCATGCAGGCATCACCATCAGAGGACTATAACCTGCAGTGAAGCTGGTCATGCAGGCATCACCATCTGAGGACTATAACCTGCAGTGAAGCTGGTCACTGCAGGCACTACCATCAGAGGACTATAAGCTTCACTGTAGGCACCACCATCTGAGGAGTAGAACCTGCAGTGAAGCTGGTCATGCAGGCATCACCATCAGAGGACTACAACCTGCAGTGAAGCTGGTTACTGCAGGCACTACCATCAGAGGAGTAGAACCTGCAGTGAAGCTGGTCATGGCAGGCACTACCATCAGAGGACTACAACCTGCAGTGAAGCTGGTCATGCAGGCATCGTCATCCGAGGACCAGAACCTGCAGCACCTAGCTAAAAAAGTCCCTCATTGGGAGTGCGCGTAACGTCCAGGCTTTACGGTACATCCCATTCCCAAGTCCCCCAGCAGGCACATGCCAAAGCCTCTCTAAGGCACATCAAAGGAAAGTAATGAGCTAATTAGGAACGGTTATCACACCTAAATGTGGACAGCCATATTTAAATGGTTACATGGTTGGGTGGCCAGGCACTGCATTCCAAATCAGCCCAGGACTCACACTTGGGACCAGTAGATGACAGCTCGGCTCCCCCCCCCCCCCCCCCCCCCCCCCCACCCCCACCCCACATACACACACACAAGGAGAGGCACAGAGTAACAGCAGTCTCCTCGTGGCTGGGCTGGGCAAGTCAAGGTTAGAATCAGAACTGGGGCCAGGGCTAAGGCTAGGGCTAGGGCCAGGGCTAGGGACAGAGCTAGGGCTAGGGACAGAGCTAGGGCCAGGGCTAGGGCTAGGGACAGGGACAGGGACGGGGACAAGGCTAGGAACAGGGCTAGACAGAGCTAGGGCTAGGGCCAGAGCTAGGGCTAGGGCCAGAGCTAGGGCCAGAGCTAGGGACAGGGCTAGGGACAGGGCTAGGGACAGGGACAGGGCTAGGGCCAGGGCTAGGGACAGGGCTAGGGACAGGGACAGGGCTAGGGCCAGGGCCAGGGCCAGGGCTAGGGCTAGGGACAAGGCTAGGGACAGGGCTAGGGCTAGGGCCAGAGCTAGGGCCAGAGCTAGGGCCAGAGCTAGGGCCAGAGCTAGGGCCAGAGCTAGGGCCAGGGCCAGGGCTAGGGCTAGGGCCAGGGCCAGGGCCAGGGCCAGGGCCAGGGCCAGGGCCAGGGCTAGGGCCAGGGCTAGGGACAGGGACAGGGCTAGGGCCAGGGCCAGGGCTAGGGACAGGGCTAGGGACAAGGCTAGGGACAGGGCTAGGGCTAGGGACAGGGCTAGGGACAGAGCTAGGGCTAGGGACAGAGCTAGGGACAGAGCTAGGGCCAGGGCTAGGGCCAGGGCCAGGGCTAGGGCTAGGGCCAGGGACAGGGCTAGGGCCAGGGCCAGGGCTAGGGACAAGGCTAGGGACAGGGCTAGGGCTAGGGACAGAGCTAGGGCTAGGGACAGAGCTAGGGACAGGGCCAGAGCTAGGGACAGGGCCAGAGCTAGGGACAGGGCCAGAGCTAGGGACAGGGACAGGGCCAGGGCTAGGGACAGGGCCAGGGCTAGGGCTAGGGCTAGGGCCAGGGCCAGGGCTAGGGCCAGGGCCAGGGACAGGGACAGGGCTAGGGCTAGGAAGGCTAGGGACAGAGCTAGGGCTAGGGACAGAGCTAGGGCTAGGGACAGAGCTAGGGCCAGGGCTAGGGACAGGGACAGGGCTAGGGCCAGGGCCAGGGCTAGGGCTAGGGACAAGGCTAGGGACAGGGCTAGGGCTAGGGACAGGGCTAGGGACAGAGCTAGGGCTAGGGACAGAGCTAGGGACAGAGCTAGGGCCAGGGCTAGGGCCAGGGCCAGGGCCAGGGCTAGGGACAGGGCTAGGGACAGGGCTAGGGACAAGGCTAGGGACAGGGCTAGGGCTAGGGACAGAGCTAGGGCTAGGGACAGAGCTAGGGACAGGGCCAGAGCTAGGGACAGGGCCAGAGCTAGGGACAGGGCCAGGGCTAGGGCCAGGGCCAGGGCCAGGGCCAGGGCTAGGGCCAGGGCCAGGGCCAGGGCCAGGGCCAGGGCTAGGGACAGGGCCAGGGCCAGGGCTAGGGCTAGGGCTGTGGGCTAGGGTCAGGGCTAGGGCTAGAGCTAGGGCCAGGGCCAGGGCCAAATTTGGATAAAAAAGGGGTCTGGGTGGATCTCAGTCTCGCAATTTTTGCGTGACATGCCCATCCTCTCCACAGCTGCCAGTCTGCAGCAAAACAGGGCCACCATTCTTCACTAAATAAGGTCAGATCAACAACAAGGCAGTCCCCTCTATTATGGGATTCATGGGCAACCTTCCTCTTTTAAATTCATCCCATATTTGCTTAAACGCCTGTTACCCACTGAATGATATTCACTGTAAATACGATTACCAATTGTCATATCCGAATGATAGTGCACTCGGCCTAGGATTTTACAGAGCGCATGCACTCAAAGTTTATGGAAAAGACAGACTGTGGTGGCAGATAATGGAACTGCATCACTTGAAGCATGGGGAGGTTGACGGTGAATGCATGGTTCACTGTGAAGTTAGAGATATTTAACGAATCCGACATTGGAAAGGCTGGAAATCAAGAAGTCAGTTCAATTGTGCTGGAAATATGGAATATGGTATAAATATGCATAGCTAATCTCAGAGCAGCCCAGGATGCATAGCAGTCAGTGGTGGCGAACTATCACATCTTTACATACAGAACACAGTGCATTTAACTTTAGCTACGTCAATAATGCTAACCAGTGACTTATTGATGCATGAAAGCTTCTAAGCACAGGAACAAACCTACTATAAACTCACCCCCAAACACACACTCGTGTCAGAAGGGAACCCCACCACGAATAATGAAGTTTCCTTCTCTCTCTGATTGAGAGGACGAACTCGACAAACGACTTTCACTCGACAGTCGCTCCCTGGCGGGGTGGTGGAAGAACTCATATTTGGTCCCCAAGAAAAACTCTTCTAGCCAACCAGTGCAATAAGCTCTGGGTAGATGCGTGGCAAACTACATGCGACAAAACTTCAGGAGGTGGCTAGCGCAGCAGGAGACAAGTTCTTTATATCTAGACCCTTTTTAAAAGATGGCTAAGGCTTTGTCGGTAATGTTCAGGAGAGTTTCTTATGATCTAGGCACTACCCTGCTCACAGCTCTATGGCACCGCTCCAAAAAAATAATAATAGCGAGCCAAGAGAGCACAATACCGTAACTAATTCATGATTAGCAAGAAAACAGAAAACAGTAGTTTTGTACCAATTAAAGCGCAACCCCATGATGTAATGCTAAGCTCGTTTTGGAAGAAGTAGCCCCAGTTGAACTCGTTTATTCGTCTTCTGTAAAAGATGGCCAATTTTGTAAGTGTCTTTGCTGGAATTAGTTTCATGGAAACTGTTTTCTCCCATTGCAGGCAGGGTCATTAATTCTGTATGCGTAACCCCCGTCTTAGCTAGCTCTGGTGGTCCTAATACATACGGCATGAAGCACTGGTACCCTGTAGAAAGACAAGATAATAGGCTAGAGCTGCAACGTGGCTCTTCCAGGAATAACCTAGTCCCTACCACATTGAGATGTGCACTGCAGGAGGTATATGCCATAGCAACAAATGTGGGGCTTAGGGCTTGAATAGTTCATATTTTGAAAAGCCTAGTCCAATTTCTCAGTCCCATCCCTACTTCTAGCCCAAAGGCAGTACAGGTATGTGCTGGTTTACTGTCGAATCTCAACTCTGAATATGGATTGGGTAAAGTATCATCAGATTCACTTTCTTCACACCAATGTCTTTTTGTGATTTGTTTTTTTAGTGGCATATATGGTTATGGCATATATGCCATATATAACCAATATCCTCTTCCTGTAGACAAGAGACCAAGAAGTCTATGAAACACCAGATTATGAGCTGGAACCTTATAACTATGACGTAAGTGTGCTTGAACATTTGGGTGGGGGAGAGGTGATGTTTTTACCACTGCTGCTCTGTCAAGGGGCAGAGTAAATATGCTCACATGGAGCCTCCAGTATTCTTTTGGGAGGAGAGGGTGGAGAATTTTTTTTATAGATGAAGTTTCCTGTCTGACAGTGCTGTGTCCTGATAGAATATTTTATTATTTTATGTGTATGTACAGGTATTATGTGTTTGTACAGGTACACAAGTTCATCTGTCCCGATAGAATATTTTGTGTATCTATCCTGTGCATAAGTTCACATGATGATCCTTACCATACCAACATCTGTACTAAATGTACATGGCGGTTTTGCCCTCCACTGTGGTCCATAAAATCCATGCCAGACCTCTCTATAGAGTATGTCCTCAAGGTGGTCTCTAATCCTCTGTGTAGATGAGTTGCTTTGTTTTGCAGGACGACCAGAAGAGTGCGGCCGTCCAGAAGCTGGACATCACCATGAAGTCTTCTTATAGCAAGTTCGAGGGCAAGTATCTAGACAACAGGAACATTGGCAAGTAGAGTTTGTAGTAGCTTAAGAGCAATGTGTGTATACTAGCAGAGATACCCACTCTTCTTTGTGGGAGTGTTTACAAGCTGGTATGCATCCAGCAGCCTCAAACCTCAAAATAAACACACACACACACACACACACACGCATGCACACATTATGGCTACTTAATTAATTTATTTTTCAATTTGTTGGGTCAGTCGAAAACGATGCTACCCTCTATAAAAGTTGTGCCATTTCAGCCGAGTAGGACTAGAGGCAGCCCAGCTAGCTTAGTTTGTTGGTAATGCCTCCATGTTGCATTATTTGTTGGTGATGCCTCCATGTTGCATTATTTGTTGGTGATGCCTCCATGTTGTTGGTAATGCCTCCATGTTGCATTATTTGTTGGTAATGCCTCCATGTTGCATTATTTGTTGGTAATGCCTCCATGTTGCATTATTTGTTGGTAATGCCTCCATGTTGTATTATTTGTTGGTAATGCCTCCATGTTGCATTATTTGTTGGTAATGCCTCCATGTTGCATTATTTGTTGGTAATGCCTCCATGTTGCATTATTTGTTGGTAATGCCTCCATGTTGTATTATTTGCTGGTAATGCCTCCATGTTGCATTATTTGTTGGTAATGCCTCCATGTTGTATTATTTGCTGGTAATGCCTCCATGTTGCATTATTTGTGGTAATGCCTCCATGTTGCATTATTTGTTGGTAATGCCTCCATGTTGCATTATTTGTTGGTAATGCCTCCATGTTGCATTATTTGTTGGTGATGCCTCCATGTTGCATTATTTGTTGGTAATGCCTCCATGTAGCATTATTTGTTGGTAATGCCTCCATGTTGCATTATTTGTTGGTAATGCCTCCATGTTGCATTATTTGTTGGTGATGCTCCATGTTGCATTATTTGTTGGTAATGCCTCCATGTTGCATTATTTGTTGGTAATGCCTCCATGTTGCATTATTTGTTGGTAATGTCTCCATGTTGCATTATTTGTTGGTAATGCCTCCATGTTGCATTATTTGTTGGTAATGCCTCCATGTTGCATTATTTGCTGATAATGCCTCCATGCTGCATTATTTGTTGGTAATGCCTCCATGTAGCATTATTTGCTGGTAATGCCTCCATGTTGCATTATTTGCTGGTGATGCTTCCATGTTGCATTATTTGCTGGTAATGTCTCCATGTTGCATTATTTGTTGGTAATGCCTCCATGTTGCATTATTTGTTGGTAATGCCTCCATGTCGCATTATTTGTTGGTAATGCCTCCATGTCGCATTATTTGTTGGTAATGCCTTCATGTTGCATTATTTGCTGGTAATGCCTCCATGTTGCATTATTTGCTGGTGATGCTTCCATGTTGCATTATTTGCTGGTAATGCCTCCATGTTGCATTATTTGTTGGTAATGCCTTCATGTTGCATTATTTGCTGGTAATGCCTCCATGTTGCATTATTTGTTAGTAATGCCTCCATGTTGCATTATTTGCTGGTAATGCCTCCATGTTGCATTATTTGTGGTAATGCCTCCATGTTGCATTATTTGCTGGTAATGCCTCCATGTTGCATTATTTGTTGGTAATGCCTCCATGTAGCATTATTTGTTGGTAATGCCTCCATGTTGCATTATTTGCTGGTAATGCCTCCATGTTGCATTATTTGTTGGTAATGCCTCCATGTTGCATTATTTGCTGGTAATGCCTCCATGTTGCATTATTTGTTGGTAATGCCTCCATGTTGCATTATTTGTTAGTAATGCCTCCATGTTGCATTATTTGTTGGTAATGCCTCCATGTTGCATTATTTGCTGATAATGCCTCCATGTTGCATTATTTGTAGGTAGTGCCTCCATGTTGCATTATTTGTAGGTAGTGCCTCCATGTTGCATTATTTGTTGGTAATGCCTCCATGTTGCATTATTTGTTGGTAATGCCTCCATGTTGCATTATTTGTTGGTAATGCCTCCATGTTGCATTATTTGTTGGTAATGCCTCCATGTTGCATTATTTGTTGCCTCCATGTTGCATTATTTGTTGCCTCCATGTTGCATTATTTGTTGGTAATGCCTCCATGTTGCATTATTTGTTGCCTCCATGTTGCATTATTTGTTGCCTCCATGTTGCATTATTTGTTGGTAATGCCTCCATGTTGCATTATTTGTTGGTAATGCCTCCATGTTGCATTATTTGTTGGTAATGCCACCATGTTGCATTATTTGTTGGCAATGCCTCCATGTTGCATTATTTGTTGGTAATGCCTCCATGTTGCATTATTTGTTGGTAATGCCACCATGTTGCATTATTTGTTGGTAATGCCTCCATGTTGCATTATTTGTTGGTAATGCCTCCATGTTGCATTATTTGCTGGTAATGCCTCCATGTTGCATTATTTGCTGGTAATGCCTCCATGTTGCATTATTTGTTGGTAATGCCTCCATGTTGCATTATTTGTTGGTAATGCCTCCATGTTGCATTATTTGTTGGTAATGCCTCCATGTTGCATTATTTGTTGGTAATGCCTCCATGTTGCATTATTTGTTGGTAATGCCTCCATGTTGCATTATTTGTTGGTAATGCCTCCATGTAGCATTATTTGTTGGTAATGCCTCCATGTTGCATTATTTGTTGGTAATGCCTCCATGTTGCATTATTTGTTGGTAATGCCTTCATGTTGCATTATTTGTTGGTGATGCCTCCATGTTGCATTATTTGCTGGTGATGCCTCCATGTTGCATTATTTGTTAGTAATGTCTCCATGTTGCATTATTTGCTGGTAATGCCTCCATGTTGCATTATTTGTTGGTAATGCCTTCATGTTGCATTATTTGTTGGTAATGCCTCCATGTTGCATTATTTGTTGGTAATGCCTCCATGTAGCATTATTTGTTGGTAATGCCTCCCTCCATGTTGCATTATTTGTTGGTAATGCCTCCATGCAGCATTATTTGCTGGTAATGCCTCCATGTTGCATTATTTGTTGGTGATGCCTCCATGTTGCATTATTTGCTGGTGATGCCTCCATGTTGCATTATTTGTTGGTAATGCCTCCATGTTGCATTATTTGCTGGTAATGCCTCCATGTTGCATTATTTGTTGGTAATGCCTCCATGTTGCATTATTTGTTGGTAATGCCTCCATGTTGCATTATTTGTTGGTAATGCCTCCATGTTGCATTATTTGTTGGTAATGCCTCCATGTTGCATTATTTGTTGGTAATGCCTCCATGTTGCATTATTTGTTGGTAATGCCTCCATGTTGCATTATTTGCTGGTAATGCCTCCATGTTGCATTATTTGCTGGTAATGCCTCCATGCTGCATTATTTGTTGGTAATGCCTCCATGTTGCATTATTTGTTGGTAATGCCTCCATGTTGCATTATTTGCTGGTAATGTCTCCATGTTGCATTATTTGTTGGTAATGCCTCCATGTTGCATTATTTGCTGGTGATGCCTCCATGTTGCATTATTTGTTGGTAATGTCTCCATGTTGCATTATTTGTTGGTAATGCCTCCATGTTGCATTATTTGTTGGTAATGCCTCCATGTTGCATTATTTGCTGGTGATGCCTCCATGTTGCATTATTTCTGGTAATGCCTCCATGTTGCATTATTTGTTGGTAATGCCTCCATGTTGCATTATTTGCTGGTGATGCTTCCATGTTGCATTATTTGCTGGTAATGCCTCCATGTCGCATTATTTGTTGGTAATGCCTCCATGTTGCATTATTTGCTGGTAATGCCTCCATGTTGCATTATTTGCTGGTAATGCCTCCATGTTGCATTATTTGCTGGTGATGCTTCCATGTTGCATTATTTGTTGGTAATGCCTCCATGTTGTATTATTTGTTGGTAATGCCTCCATGTCGCATTATTTGTTGGTAATGCCTCCATGTCGCATTATTTGTTGGTAATGCCTTCATGTTGCATTATTAGCTGGTATTGCCTCCATGTTGCATTATTTGTTGGTGATGCCTCCATGTTGCATTATTTGTTGGTAATGCCTCCATGTTGCATTATTTGCTGGTGATGCCTCCATGTTGATCCCTAAACAAAATGGCCGATGATCTCATGTGCTCTTTGTCGTTTCTGGCGATGGAGGCTTCCAGTGAGCTTAGAGTTCAATGTCACCCAACGCATCATTCCTCTATCCATCCCGGGTATAAAAGTATGCCTTCAGGCAAAATTTGAGCTTTCTAACCTCGAAACTGTGCCCATGCATAAAGGTCAAACACACATAATGCTATCTGTATTGGTGTGCATATACAATGAACCTCTCTATTCCAGCCACCTTGGGCAGCGTGAAATTGCCCTGATTCACCAGGTGTTCTCATGTCAGGGCTTAGTAACTCGACACCCGTGAAAATGATCTCATAGAGTATTGGCAATGAATGCGTAATTCATGAAAGTATACCCGTGAAGATAATTTCACACAATTAGGCAATGCATAATTCATGATAGTATACCCGTGAAGATAATCACACAATTACGATTATTGGCAATGCGTAACTCATGAAAATAGCCTTACCGAATGTGAAATTCCATTTCCTGAAGTCCCTACAACAGTGAGGTTTGCCTGGCGTGTGAGAGGTTCGCCGAGTGTAGCCTCGTCAGTGAGCTTATCAGAGACAGTTTCTCTTGCTTCACGAGTATGTCCTTTGTGCTCCGAGAAGTGATGGACATCTTCAAGAATTATGATGGCCTCCATACGTTACAAACTCTTGTATAAAATCAGTGGGTTCTTCATTGGATTCAAATTCCACATCGCTGCTCACACTTATGTATGTCTCCAGTATGTGAGGATTGTTGCTGGATGGACAAATTCCAACAAGAAGGTTTCTTCCCATTCTTCATCACTTCGATCGGCAGAGATTTCCAGGACAGCATCAGCCAAAGCTAGTTCATTAGCTGTGTACGGATTCTTTCCCCGTGGCTGGCTGATCAAGACCTGCACCTCTTCATCTTCCAGCACCTCTTCATCATCGGCAAGATCAAGCAATGGATCCTCAATAGGAGCCAACCTGCTGACAACTTGGGGGGGGGGGAGGTTGATTTATGATACCTGCCATTCTATTAACATCTGTCTGACTTTACCCCAAACCTGAGCAATGGAGAATGGTGAGTTATTTGACAACATCTGAAGCTTGTACGATTACTTTCAACTGACATCAAATACTTGAAAGATTCTCAGCTTTTTGTTGGGGGGACAGGACCATTTTTTAAATTAAAAAACAACAAGTTGTAGTTACAACTTTATAGCTCCATAGATTCTGTAAACTTCATGGTATGGACTTGGTATGGACTTGATAAAGTCCATAGCTCAAAAGATAGGCCTCTCTGTGTGCTCTCTTTTGATACTAAAATATTTTTCATATGTATAACGATAGCCAAGTTACTGGAGCTAAAGTGGAGGGAACTTCAAAACCTGAATGCCTGATTTCTCTGCATAGATATCTCCAGATTGCAAAGTGCTAACGAGTTAAAATTAACACCCGTGGCTAGAGGAAGCCCTACTCTACGCAATGAGTGTTTTCATTAGGCGTTCAAGCGAGTGGGTGAAAAATGAGTTTTATTTATTTTATTTTTTTGCCAGAAGAATGTGTTTAAAAAAAAAAAATTATACAATCAACAATATTGACATTACGTATTGTATTGGTATAGAGTTCAATGGATTTCACTGATGTATTTTATAAGCTGCTCCTAACTGGAGTTGTCGGTAGCTGCGAGCGTTAGGGTTAAACACCTTCACATCAAAGAAAGCCCGCTGGTACCTATTCCCCCAGAATCCCTGTGCACTTACATCTAGCCGGGCTCCATCTTCTGTCAGGGTAGAAGCTAGGTCCATGGACTCTCCAGTGAGTGGCTGCAGTGGTGGTTCTACTCTGACATTGTGACATACCTCTGACATCAGTTTGGCAGTGATATCTCTTAGTTCATTGTGATGTTTAGTCGGATAGCCTCCTGTCGGGCAGTTGAGAGCGTGATCAACGGTGAATGATCTGTCACATATGCAACTAGTTGGTAGTTGAGATGGGAGCCAGTTGTAGCGTAAATACAAGGCATCCCGGAGGAACTATCCCTTGTGCAATGCAAACCCATGCTCCTCAACCGGTATTGCAGACAACCAGGACGATGCACCTTTCTCACTTGCTAATTCCTTGGATCAACGTAATGAATCTGTTAGTCTTGGTTTTAGATGGTCAGCTTTGGTTTCCATGTGCTTTCTCTTGTTCAGTTGAACGGTACATTTCTCATTTGCTTGTTCGACCATGTCATCATGTAGCTCATGTTCTTGCTTGAGGATGCGTGCAACCAATGGACCAGTCACTCTTCTTGAACAGTCGAATTGGAAAGAGGCATCCTCGGTTGGTTTTGTGATCACCCATGCGAACAGGCAGGGCAAAGAGGTCCCTTTCCCCATCTGTAATGGATGGATATTTTTTCCACCCGCACGCTAGACTGCGTACTTACATTTTAGCGCCTAATGAAAACACTCATTGCGTAGAGTAGAGTTTCCTCTAGCCACAGGTGCTAATTTGAACTCGTTAAAACTTTGCAATCTTTGAGATATTTATGCAGAGAAATCAGGCATTCAGGTTTTGAAGTTCCCTCCACTTTAGCTCCAGTAACTTGGCTATCGTTATACCTATGAAAAATGTTTTAGTATCAAAAGAGAGCACACAGAGAGACCTATCTTTTGAGCTATAATTATATCAAGTCCATACCATGAAGTTTACAGAATCTACGGAGCTCTAAAGTGGTAACCACAAGTTGTTGTTTTTATTTTTTTAATGGTGCTGTCATCCCTTGTCAATGTTCCAACTGAAATACTTCGGTCTTCATCAAGGCAAATCATTTATATTTTTATTTGCCCTGCTGAAGACCAAAGTATTTAAGTTGGAATGTTGACAAAATGCTGATTAAAAGAGAATATCTGAAGCTGTTGTGCATTCCTCAGACAAAGCACTTGAGCAACCTGCAGTAATGCTACTTGAAATTCTGCTCCGGCCAAGGGTTGGAGCTTCATATTGGGTGGTGGAACATATTGGGTGGTGGAAACAGAACTTTGATGTTGCTGTATTTCCCTAAGTCAGTGGGCATTGTCCATGAACTTTTTGCTTCCAGCTTACGATCCCATGGACATAAGGATGTCCTGCAAAACTTCCCCAGTCATCCAAGACTTAGCTTGACTGTAATAAATGACTGGAGGACTCTCTTTCTCAACACCTCTAAAGCAGCGAGGATTTTTGGTCCGCCAAATCACAATAGGAAGATATTCAGATTCTCCCGCGACGATGACGAAGAAAGAAATGGTTACCCTATGTTTGCTTTTCTTGCCACCATTCAACCCATCATCATCTGCCCCAATCCCCATCAGGAAGTGCTCTCTAGGAACACCTTGTTACATCAATGTTCAAGATGTCCTCGGCCTTGTAACCTTCAACTAACTCTGGCACTCCCTCCAAGACTTGCCCGAATCACTTCCGACATCTCCACATCCGCCACAAATCTTTCTCTTGTTTCATGTTGTTTGTCAGTTTCCCCTGATGAAGACAGCCATTAGATGCCTTGACATCTGTGTGACCTAGATGTTCTGCAATGGCCAGTGCCTTTTCAGCCAAGAAACTACCATCTGGCTACACATTTTTCCTGATAGCACTGATATAAGGCATCATTGAGGGCAGCATGTTCAGAGTTCCTAATTCTCTTGCATGCTTGGCAGAAATCATCTCTAGCATTTGACTCCTAAAGCTGTGTCAACACCTTGCTCTTCAGAATTCCACTGATTTGAGTCTTGCCACACTGGAAGAGATAAGCTAGTCTTCTCACACCTTCTCTCTCTCAGCCGTCTTGATCACAACAAATTATTTCTTTTTATCTCTCACACACACACACCTGCCTACTTGTACAGCACTTGACAACAACAGCTACTGGACCATACACTACACATCTCACACACACCTGCCTACTTGTACAGCACTTGACAACAACAGCTACTGGACCATACACTACACATCTCACACACACCTGCCTACTTGTACAGCACTTGACAACAACAGCTACTGGACCATACACTACACATCTCACACACCTGCCTACTTGTACAGCACTTGACAACAACAGCTACTGGACATACACATCATGGATGTACAGTAACTAGTGCACGTACGAAGAGTGAGCCTGGGTATGCAAGTACGTTTATTAGCTAGTTGGCCAACCATGTAAAAGTGACATGTTACTGTCTGTGAGGAGATATCATGTTTATATGCGTATCTGGGAGCCTCGGGTTGGAGAGTGTGCATATCTAAGAGCCTCAGGTTGGAGAGTGTGCGTATCTGAGAGCGTCTGGTTGGTGAGTGTGCGTATCTGAGAGCCTCAGGTTGGAGAGTGTGCATATCTGAGAGCCTCAGGTTGGTGAGTGTGCATATCTGATAGCCTCAGGTTGGAGAGTGTGTGTATCTGAGAGCGTCTGGTTGGTGAGTGTGCGTATCTGAGAGCCTCAGGTTGGAGAGTGTGCATATCTGAGAGCGTCTGGTTGGTGAGTGTGCGTATCTGAGAGCGTCTGGTTGGTGAGTGTGCGTATCTGAGAGCCTCAGGTTGGAGAGTGTGCATATCTGAGAGCCTCGCGTTGGAGAGTGTGCATATCTGAGAGCCTCGCGTTGGAGAGTGTGCATATCTGAGAGCCTCAGGTTGGAGAGTGTGCATATCTGAGAGCCTCAGGTTGGAGAGTATGCATATCTGAGAGCCTCAGGTTGGAGAGTGTGTGTATCTGAGAGCCTCAGGTTGGTGAGTGTGCATATCTGAGAGCCTCGGGTTGGAGAGTATGCATATCTGAGAGCGTCGGGTTGGAGAGTGTGCGTATCTGAGAGCCTCGGGTTGGCGAGTGCTGGCACTACAAAGAGAGGCTCACAACCCAATGGATCAGCTAGCAGTATCGGTTGCAGTGGAGGTACAGTTCCTGAAGAGGTCCTTCAACAAGGGAACAAGAGAAGTTTTATTGGTGGGAAAGTAAACCGTGGCGGAGGCTATGGTTGGAGGTGTACCCATGCATCTAGCGTCTCTAAGGGCCAAAAGCCTACATTGAGAGAACCAAGATCATACTCATCAGTGACCCACAAGAAGTGGGGAGGCAGTGTCTTGGTGGGTCTGTGCTATCTCAGAAGTAAGCATTTTATACTGTTACTTCAAGTTTGTGCATAATTGTTTGTACACTTCATGGAATGACGGGGTATCCGCATTTCAGGGGATTAAAATATCTGGAAGTTAATGGAACGCTTGACCAAAAGTCCTGATTGACAAGGGGTCTGCATTTCAGAGGTTCTGATTAGTGACGTTCCACTGGACATATGTATGCAACACAAAGCCACACAAAAGAGTTCAAATATCTACGGCATGCATAAGGAGCATGATTGTTGAGAACCTGCTGTCCTCGCAATGGTATGTTAATAATGTTTCCTGAATAGACCACATGCCGCCTATTCATTCCAACAGCTATCCATGCTATTGGCATGGGAAGATCAAGGGCATGGCCTCACTCAAATCAGTGAACAGCTGGGCCAACCTTTTTTCCTGATAGGGGCTAGAGCACACTAAGCAAGGGCCTTAGCTGTTGGGGTGGGCCTTCAGTTGCAGGTGGCTAGGCTAGAGCACACTACGCATGGGCCTTAGCTGTTGTGGTGGGTCTTCAGTTGCAGGTGGCCAGGCTAGCACACTAAGCATGGGCCTTAGCTGTTGTGGTGGGCCTTCAGTTGCAGGTGGCTAGGCTAGAGCACACTAAGCATGGGCCTTAGCTGTTGTGGTGGGTCTTCAGTTGCAGGTGGCCAGGCTAGAGCACACTAAGCATGGGCCTTAGCTGTTGTGGTGGGCCTTCAGTTGCTGGTGGCCAGGCTAGAGCACACTAAGCATGGGCCTTAGCTGTTGAGGTGGGCCTTCAGTTGCAGGTGGCCAGGCTAGAGCACACTACGCATGGGCCTTAGCTGTTGGGGTGGGCCTTCAGTTGCAGGTGGCCAGGCTAGAGCACACTAAGCATGGGCCTTGGCTGTTGTGGTGGGCCTTCAGTTGCTGGTGGCCAGGCTAGAGCACACTAAGCATGAGCCTTAGCTGTTGGGGTGGGCCTTCAGTTGCAGGTGGCTAGACTAGAGCACACTAAGCATGGGCCTTAGCAGTTGTGGTGGGCCTTCAGTTGCAGGTGGCCAGGCTAGAGCACACTAAGCATGGGCCTTAGCTGTTGGGGTGGGCCTTCAGTTGCAGGTGGCTAGACTCAATGCAATGTAGCTTATAGCAGTTATTTGAACCAAAGGTAGCTCTCGTTAGTAATTTTGTTAACCAGTCATTGCGTCATCTACCACACCTTCATTTCCATCTTAACTCTGCCTCGCCATTGCTGAGGGATCATCATCACTGCCTCTGTGGTAATGGCCTCTTCAACACTAGAGGCTACACCACCAGGTTTCAGACAGTGAATAGAGCCATCACCTGAGGCTCTACAGCACTGTGGGATGCTCCACCAGGCTTCAGGCAGTGAATAGACATCTGAGCCTCTACAGCACTGTGGGATGCTCCACCAGGCTTCAGGCAGTGGATGGAGCCATCGTCTGAGCCATCAGTGGTGCTGGAAATCCCACCAGCCTTGAAAAAATGGGACAAATACATCACAAGTCACCATGCTACAGGCTCTTCAGTGCACTGAACTGCAAAACAGACCGTGAACTAGACCATTAACTATACCATGAACTAGATCATAAACTAGGCCATGAACTAGGCCATGAACTAGATCATGAACTAGACCATGAACTAGGCCATGAACTAGGCCATGAACTAGACCACACAGACAGACAACTTTTACTATCGTTGCAGGGCACAGTTTATTAGGTATTAATCATCAACTAGGGGTAGTACGTAATCAATTCAAGAGTGCATATTTAACCAATGCTGGACTAGGTGTGGGGGTGTGAAGTAATCAAGGATTCTATTTTGAAAGATTAATGAACTTTCAAGTAAGCATGCCTTGACCTTTAGTACTATGTGTTATTTTCTAGCGACGTATTGATTACCTATTCTATTGCTCCTGCGGTGATATAATATACATGTGTGTGTTCCTGGGGTGATATATATACATGTACATGTTGCTCCTGGGGTGATATAATATACATGTGGGATGACTAGTCCTACTATAGTTTCATGTGAATGCAATCATCAGGGACAATGAGCAACTGAGGTGGCATGTGATGTATCTATATTATTGCTCCTGGGGTGATGTATATTATTAGCTCCTGGGATTATATATGTATCTATATTATTACTCCTGGAGTGATATGTATTAGCTCCTGGGATTATATATATATATATATATGTATGTATATTATTATGTTAGTGGGTTTCCTTCTCAGTTGGCAGCTGTCCTAGAACTACCCGCTAACGGTCTTTCTCAGCCCCCTACTAGCTTTGTTGCCCAGGCTGTTTCTAGTCACCTCTTCACTAGTTGTTGATGTCACTTATCTTATAACTTCAATAACTCAACTTCCACTAGATGCTCTTAAATAGCTGGCTGTCCTCCAATGGAAATATCCATACATGGTAATACATTTACTTGCTATACTGGCCAATCAGTGACTCCTGATACGTATGTATGTGTGTGTGTTTACCTATTATGCAAAGTACTGCCTAATTGACAACTTCTAAGTGTCCATGGAATGTTCAATGTTCTACAGGTCTAGCCAGCCTGCAGCTATGGCTGGCTTTAGCTCTAACGTGTTGCTCCTGGGCTGATATAATATATATATGTACATGTATATATATTATTGCTCCCGGGCTGATATAATATATATATGTATATATATTATTGCTCCTGGGCTAATATAATATATATATGTATATGCTCCTGGGCTGATATTATATATATATGTATATATATTATTGCTCCTGGGCTGATATAATATATATATGTATATGCTCCTGGGCTGATATAATATATATATGTACATGTATATATATTATTGCTCCCGGGCTGATATAATATATATATGTATATATATTATTGCTCCTGGGCTGATATAATATATATATGTATATGCTCCTGGGCTGATATAATATATATATGTATATATATTATTGCTCCTGAGGTGATATAATATATATGTGTATATATACAGTATATATATATATATATATGTGTATGCAGTGCAGGAAATTGCAACCAAAATCTGTTTGTCTGAGTACAATCCATTTAGTGTCTGCCATTCTTTAGATCTGCCATCAAATTTGCAACTTGCATGTCACTCATAGCATGAAGTAATGAGTGCAAACAGAATAATACTCTATAATGAACAATGCAAGCAACGGGTTGAGTCTCATCCTGTATCCAGGCATCAACTCCTCCTCATTATTGCCTGTGTCAGAGGTCGGGCATCTGGTGCTTCAATACGGTTGTGCGCATGCGTGTATTCTAGAGCATTCGTTAGTGTTGCTCGGACATTTTGACAGAGTGAATTGATTTTTATTTGGACAAATGCACAAGATGTTCGGGAAATGTCTGATGTCCGACTGAAAGTTACTGCACTGTATATATATATTTATTATTGTTATTATTATTAGACTATAAGTTCCCACACTGTATATGTATATTTATTATTGTTATTATTATTAGACTATAAGTTCCTGCACTGTATATATTTACTTATTATTGTTATTGTTCTTATTATAGATTTCTCAGATTCTATTGTTAGAAAGCCTCAGTGTGGGTTTAAAGTGCAGCCAAGTGAGTTTGGGGGCAAGTCTTCTGAGTGTCCCGTGGAGACTGTGATGGAACGTTACCTACGGCTAAAGGAAGAGGTGGGGCAGTTGGCCTCCGACCTCCAGCGCCTGGAGAAAACGAGGGAAGATTCTGAGAAGCTTCTGGAAGTTTCTCCCTCGGACCTTCTCCAAGATGTGAGGATGGGGGGGGGGGGGGGGGAGGGAAAGGGAAAGGGGAGGAGACATGGAGAGAGAGAGAGAGATTGGCTATGAATGAAATGAGAGACAGAGGAGAGACTCACTCATGCCCAGTACTGCCACTCCCTCTCCTAGGACATCTCCCCCAGATTCCCGAGGTACTTCGGACTTGCCCAGGTGTCTCTAGAGAGGGGACTGGCTGTTCATTGTGGATCCTGGAATTCCATGTATATGGCTTGATTATTCCAGGACTAAAGGATTATCTGGCTAGGTCTCTAGGTTGGGGCCATTCTCTGAGAAGTATTTGAAGCCAGGGCTAGGGACAGAGCTTAAGGACAGAGTTACAGTCAGGGCTAGGGATAGAGCAAAGGCCAGGGCTAGGGACAGAGCTAAGGCCAGGGCTAGGGGCAGAGTTAAGGTCAGGACTAGGGACAGAGTTAAGGTCAGGACTAGGGACAGAGTTAAGGTCAGGACTAGGGACAGAGTTAAGGTCAGGACTAGGGACAGAGTTAAGGTCAGGACTAGGGACAGAGTTAAGGCCAGGGCTAGGGACAGAGCTAAGGCCAGGGCTAGGGACAGAGCTAAGGCTAGGACTAGGGACAGAGCTAAGGTCAGGGCTAGGGACAGAGCTAAGGCCAGGGCTAGGGACAGAGCTAAGGCCAGGGCTAGGGACAGAGCTAAGGCCAGGGCTAGGGACAGAGTTAAGGTCTGGGCTAGGAACAGAGCTAAGGCCAGGGCTAGGGATAGAGCTAAGGCCAGGGCTAGGGACAGAGCTAAGGCCAGGGCTAGGAACAGAGCTAAGGTCAGGGCTAGGGACAGAGCTAAGGCCAGGACTAGGGACAGAGCTAAGGTCAGGGCTAGGGACAGAGCTAAGGCCAGGGCTAGGGACAGAGCTAAGGCTAGGACTAGGGACAGAGCTAAGGCCAGGGCTAGGGACAGAGCTAAGGCCAGGGCTAGGGACAGAGCTAAGGCCAGGGCTAGGGACAGAGCTAAGGCTAGGGCTAGGGCTAGGGTCATGACTAGGGACAGAGCTAAGGCCAGAACTAAGGATAGAGCTAAGGCCAGGGCTAGGGACAGAGCTAAGGCCAGGGCTAGGGATAGAGCTAAGGCCAGGGCTAGGGACAGAGCTAAGGCCAGGGCTAGGGACAGAGCTAAGGCCAGGCCAGGGACAGAGCTAAGGTCAGGGCTAGGGAAAGAGCTAATGTCAGGGCTAGGGACAGAGCTAGGGCCAGGGCTAGGGACAGAGTTAAGGCCAGGGCTAGGGATAGAGCTAAGGCCAGGCTAGGGACAGAGCTAAGGTCAGGGCTAGGGACAGAGCTAAGGCCAGGGCTAGGGACAGAGCTAAGGCCAGGACTAGGGACAGAGCTAAGGCCAGGCTAGGGACAGAGCTAAGGCCAGGCTAGGGACAGAGCTAAGGCCAGGGCTAGGGACAGAGCTAAGGCCAGGGCTAGGGACAGAGCTAAGGCCAGGGCTAGGGACAGAGCTAAGGCTAGGACTAGGGACAGAGCTAAAGTCAGGGCTAGGGACAGAGCTAAGGTCATGACTAGGGACAGAGCTAAGGTCAGGGCTAGGGACAGAGCTAAGGCCAGGGCTAGGAACAGAGCTAAGGCCAGGGCTAGAGGCAGAGCTAAGGCCAGGGCTAGGGACAGAGCTAAGGTCAGGACTAGGGACAGAGCTAAAGTCAGGGCTAGGGACAGAGCTAAGGTCATGACTAGGGACAGAGCTAAGGCCAGAACTAAGGATAGAGCTAAGGTCAGGGCTAGGGACAGAGCTAAGGCCAGGGCTAGGGACAGAGCTAAGGCTAGGACTAGGGACAGAGCTAAGGCCAGGGCTAGGGACAGAGCTAAGGCCAGGGCTAGGGACAGAGCTAAGGCCAGGGCTAGGGACAGAGCTAAGGCTAGGGCTAGGGCTAGGGTCATGACTAGGGACAGAGCTAAGGCCAGAACTAAGGATAGAGCTAAGGCCAGGGCTAGGGACAGAGCTAAGGCCAGGGCTAGGGATAGAGCTAAGGCCAGGGCTAGGGACAGAGCTAAGGCCAGGGCTAGGGACAGAGCTAAGGCCAGGCCAGGGACAGAGCTAAGGTCAGGGCTAGGGAAAGAGCTAATGTCAGGGCTAGGGACAGAGCTAGGGACAGAGTTAAGGCCAGGGCTAGGGATAGAGCTAAGGCCAGGCTAGGGACAGAGCTAAGGTCAGGGCTAGGGACAGAGCTAAGGCCAGGGCTAGGGACAGAGCTAAGGCCAGGACTAGGGACAGAGCTAAGGCCAGGCTAGGGACAGAGCTAAGGCCAGGGCTAGGGACAGAGCTAAGGCCAGGGCTAGGGACAGAGCTAAGGCCAGGGCTAGGGACAGAGCTAAGGCTAGGACTAGGGACAGAGCTAAGGCCAGGGCTAGGGACAGAGCTAAGGCTAGGACTAGGGACAGAGCTAAGGTCAGGGCTAGGGACAGAGCTAAGGTCAGGGCTAGGGGCAGAGCTACTGGGGACAGAGCTAAGGCCAGGACTAGGGACATCCCAGGATAGTTAATAGTATCCCAATATGCGTATATACAGTCAATCACTCTCGTGGGACAGCCCATTAGTCCTAGAGGTAGAGGGTGGAGGAAAAGGAATATAGAAAATATTTGGGGGGAAGAGGTATAGAAAAGATATTGGGGGGAGGAAGAGGTATAGAAAAGATGTTGGGGGGAAGAGGTATAGAAAAGATGTTGGGGGGAAGAGGTATTATATAGAAAAGATGTTGGGGGGAAGAGGTATAGAAAAGATGTTGGGGGGGAAGAGGTATAGAAAAGATGTTGGGGGGGAAGAGGTATAGAAAAGATGTTGGGGGGAGGAAGAGGTATAGAAAAGATGTTGGGGGGAAGATATATAGAAAAGATATTGGGGGAAGGAAGAAGTATAGAAAAGTTGTTAGGGGAAGAGGTATAGAAAATATATTGGGGGGGGGGGGGGGGGAAGAAGCAAGAGAACACAAGACCGTGATGTGTGAAGGGTGTATTTATTTAATCACGTCGCCTTCCTTGTTTTCAGGTTGAGCTTCTGCAGAATCAGCTGCACGGATTGCAGCTAGACCGAGTGTTGGGCTCAGAAACCACCACGGGGGAGGAGCACCCTTACCAGGCCGTCTTGATGCGTGACCTCAAGGCTCAAGTGGAGGCCCTCAAGGTCGAGGATACCAGAGGCAAGCCTTCCGCAGGGGGCCAGGTCATGTACGAAGTCTACACTAGGACTGAAGCAGCCAAATTCTCCCACTTCTCAAAAGTGAGTGAGCAAAGGAATGAATGAGTGGAAGAGATGGTCTTGTGATGGGATGTGTTGTTGCTTGTTGTAGCTGAGTGTGCTGGAAAACCGGTTGACACAGCTGGAGGAGTTGGTCGGCAACAAGGAATCAGAGGTGGTAGGTCACCCATGCATCCACACCATGACTCAGTTGCACCATATGTGCCTGACTATGAGGAATCAGATGTGGTAGGTCACCCATGCATCCACACCATGACTCAGTTGCACCATATGTGCCAGACTCTGAGGAAGCAGATGTGGTAGGTCACCCATGCATCCACACCATGACTCAGTTGCACCATATGTGCCAGACTATGAGGAATCAGATGTGGTAGGTCACCCATGCATCCACACCATGACTCAGTTGCACCATATGTGCCAGACTCTGAGGAAGCAGATGTGGTAGGTCACCCATGCATCCACACCATGACTCAGTTGCACCATATGTGCCACTATGAGGAATCAGATGTGGTAGGTCACCCATGCATCCACACCATGACTCAGTTGCACCATATGTGCCTGACTATGAGGAATCAGATGTGGTAGGTCACCCATGCATCCACACCATGACTCAGTTGCACCGTATGTGCCTGACTATGAGGAATCAGATGTGGTAGGTCACCCATGCATCCACACACCATGACTCAGTTGCACCATATGTGCCTGACTATGAGGAATCAGATGTGGTAGGTCTCCCATGCATCCACACCATGACTCAGTTGCACCATATGTGCCAGACTATGAGGAATCAGATGTGGTAAGTCACCCATGCATCCACACCATGACTCAGTTGCACCATATGTGCAAGACTATGAGTACATGTATGTGCAGAATATAAGACAATCCACTGCTGAATGCTTACATGGTGGGGAGGTTGTACATTATCGTTGATGCTTATTATTATTATTTATTATTATTATTATTATTTATTGTTGTTGTTGTTGTTATTATTATCATTGTTATTATTATTATTATATTATTTATTATATTATTATTATTATTATTATATTATGATCATCATCGTCATCATTATCATCATCATTGTTATTATTATTATATTTTTATTATTATTATTTTATTACAATTATTATATTACAGTTATTATTATTATTATTATTATTATTATTATTGTTGTTATTATTATTATTATATTATATTTTTTATTATATTTTTATTATCATTATTGTTGTTATCATTATTGTTGTTGTATTTTGTATTTGTTGTTGTTGTTGTCCCACATTATTCACACTAGTTGTACATGGATACTTATTTTTACAAGGAACTGGCTTGCTGATGTTAAACTGTCTCAGTGCAATACGAGATGTTAGTGGTGGCCTCTGTCAGAGTTCATAGTCCATGAGGGAATATAGACTTCACTAACAGGACAACCAATAGTCCTTTTTAACTATTGCACGCAGTAAGCAGTCCAAACTAGTAAGCAGTCCAAACTCCACAATGGTCACACAAAAAATATATATATATATATTACGGATTGTGCTAAGCACCGAGGGTTTTTTTTCTTCCTTCCTGCACACGCCCAGTAGACTGCTCTAGTGATATCGAATAGTCCTAATTTTTTAATTCTGGTTTGACGGAGCGAGCGAACAAAATTGGGACAAGTTAAAATGGCTGACGATTTCAATTGCCATCATCAACTGTCTCTTCCTGGCCTCTACTGCTGTTCTGGAAGCATTTCTTTGTAGGAAAGCTACACCAGACAACTATGCTTCCCTTGAATCCCACCAGGCCTATGCTTCCCTTGAATCCCACCAGGCCTATGCTTCCCTTGAATCCCACCAGGCCTATGCTTCCCTTGAATCCCACCAGGCCTATGCTTCCCTTGAATCCCACTAGGCCTATGCTTCCCTTGAATGTCTCTGAATCCCACCAGGCCTATGCTTCCCTTGAATGTCTCTGAATCCCACCAGGCCTATGCTTCCCTTGAATGTCTCTGAATCCCACCAGGCACCTATGCTTTCCTTGAATGTCTCTGAATCCCACCAGGCCTATGCTTCCCTTGAATGTCTCTGAATCCCACCAGGCACCTATGCTTTCCTTGAATGTCTCTGAATCCCACCAGGCCTATGCTTCCCTTGAATCTCTCTGAATCCCACCAGGCACCTATGCTTCCCTTTATCCCACCAGGCCTATGCTTCCCTTGAATGTCTCTGAATCCCACCAGGCACCTACGTATGCTTCCCTTGAATGTCTCTGAATCCCACCAGGCCCATGCTTCCCTTGAATGTCTCTGAATCCCACCAGGCCTATGCTTCCCTTGAATGTCTCTGAATCCCACCAGGCCCAAGCTTCCCTTGAATGTCTCTGAATCCCACCAGGCCTATGCTTCCCTTGAATGTCTCTGAATCCCACCAGGCCTATGCTTCCCTTGAATGTCTCTGAATCCCACCAGGCACCTACGTATGCTTCCCTTGAATGTCTCTGAATCCCACCAGGCCCATGCTTCCCTTGAATGTCTCTGAATCCCACCAGGCCTATGCTTCCCTTGAATGTCTCTGAATCCCACCAGGCCCAAGCTTCCCTTGAATGTCTCTGAATCCCACCAGGCCTATGCTTCCCTTGAATGTCTCTGAATCCCACCAGGCCTATGCTTCCCTTGAATGTCTCTGAATCCCACCAGGCCTATGCTTCCCTTGAATGTCTCTGAATCCCACCAGGCCTATGCTTCCCTTGAATGTCTCTGAATCCCACCAGGCCTATGCTTCCCTTGAATATCTCTGAATCCCACCAGGCACCTACAGTATGCTTCCCTTGAATGTCTCTGAATCCCACCAGGCACCTATGCTTTCCTTGAATGTCTCTGAATCCCACCAGGCCTATGCTTCCCTTGAATCTCTCATGAACAAACTCTTCAGAATACAGTACAGTGGGCTGCTGTTTAGTACTAAGAATTAGCTCCTTTGAGCCAACAAAAGCTACCCATTACTACAGTATGCTGTTCTGTCTACAACAAAGTTCACAGTGCTCAAGGAAATCCACTCAGAAGCAACTCGTCTCTCAAGAGCGAAGGAATTCAGAGAGATTCAAGGGAAACATAGGCCTGGTGGGATTCAGAGAGTTTCAAGAGAAGCGTAGGTGCCTGGTGGGATTCACAGAGATTCAAGGGAAGCATAGGCCTGGTGGGATTCAGAGACTTTCAAGGGAAGCATACAGTAGGTGCTTGGTGGGATTCAGAAGAAAAAGATACACAAATTAAGTTGGCGGTCGTTCTGAGTTTGTTCTGTGGTTTGACTTCCATTCTAGCAAGTCCTGTACTCCAGCACTGTATACAAATAATGATGTAATCCTTTTATTTTGTCATGTGAGCAGAGCGCAGAGTGCACGTGCTTATAAAAAACAGAGTTGACCAGTAAGAGGGCACGTGCTTATAGCAATCAGAGTTGACCAGTAAGAGTGCACATGCTTATAGCAACCAGAGTTCAGTAAGAGAGCACGTGCTTATAGCAACCAGAGTTAACCAGTAAGGTAACACCAGAGTTGACCAGTAAGAGCCAGAGTTGACCAGTAAGATAACGTGCTTATAGCAACCAGAGTTTAAGAGAGCACGTGCTTATCCAGAGTTGACCAGTAAGATGACACCAGAGTTGACCAGTAAGAGAACATGTGCTTATAACAACCACAGTTGACCAGTAAGAGAGCATGTGCTTATAACAACCAGAGTTGACCAGTAAGAGAGCATGTGCTTATAACAACCACAGTTGACCAGTAAGAGAGCATGTGCTTATAACAACCACAGTTGACCAGTAAGAGAACATGTGCTTATAACAACCACAGTTGACCAGTAAGAGAGCATGTGCTTATAACAACCAGAGTTGCCAGCATCAGAGGGCATGTGCTTATAACAACCAGAGTTGCCAGCATCAGAGAGCATGTGCTTATAACAACCAGAGTTGCCAGCATCAGAGAGCATGTGCTTATAACAACCAGAGTTGCCAACATCAGAGAACATGTGCTTATAACAACCAGAGTTGCCAGCATCAGAGAACATGTGCTTATAACAACCAGAGTTGCCAGCATCAGAGAGCATGTGCTTATAACAACCAGAGTTGCCAGCATCAGAGAGCATGTGCTTATAACAACCAGAGTTGACAGTGTCAGAGAGCATGTGCTTATAACAACCAGAGTTGCCAGCATCAGAGAGCATGTGCTTATAACAACCAGAGTTGCCAGCATCAGAGAACATGTGCTTATAACAACCAGAGTTGTCAGCATCAGAGAACATGTGCTTATAACAACCAGAGTTGTCAGCATCAGAGAGCATGTGCTTATAACAACCAGAGTTGCCAGCATCAGAGAGCATGTGCTTATAACAACCAGAGTTGTCAGCATCAGAGAGCATGTGCTTATAACAACCAGAGTTGCCAGCATCAGAGAGCATGTGCTTATAACAACCAGAGTTGCCACTATCAGAGAGCATGTGCTTATAACAACCAGAGTTGTCAGCACAGCATCAGAGAGCATGTGCTTATAACAACCAGAGTTGTCAGCATCAGAGAGCATGTGCTTATAACAACCAGAGTTGTCAGCATCAGAGAGCATGTGCTTATAACAACCAGAGTTGTCAGCATCAGAGAGCATGTGCTTATAACAACCAGAGTTGCCAGCATCAGAGAGCATGTGCTTATAACAACCAGAGTTGCCAGCATCAGAGAACATGTGCTTATAACAACCAGAGTTGCCAGTATCAGAGAGCATGTGCTTATAACAACCAGAGTTGCCACTATCAGAGAGCATGTGCTTATAACAACCAGAGTTGCCAGTATCAGAGAGCATGTGCTTATAACAACCAGAGTTGACAGTGTCAGAGAACATGTGCTTATAACAACCAGAGTTGACAGTAAGAGAGCATGTGCTTATAACAACCAGAGTTGCCAGCATCAGAGAGCATGTGCTTATAACAACCAGAGTTGCCAGCATCAGAGAGCATGTGCTTATAACAACCAGAGTTGACAGTGTCAGAGAGCATGTGCTTATAACAACCAGAGTTGACAGTATCAGAGAGCATGTGCTTATAACAACCAGAGTTGCCAGCATCAGAGAGAGCATGTGCTTATAACAACCAGAGTTTCCAGCATCAGAGAGAGCATGTGCTTATAACAACCAGAGTTGACAGTGTCAGAGAGCATGTGCTTATAACAACCAGAGTTGCCAGTATCAGAGAGAGCATGTGCTTATAACAACCAGAGTTGCCAGTAATAGAGAGCATGTGCTTATAACAACCAGAGTTGCCAGCATCAGAGAGTATGTGCTTATAACAACCAGAGTTGTCAGCATCAGAGAACATGTGCTTATAACAACCAGAGTTGCCAGCATCAGAGAGCATGTGCTTATAACAACCAGAGTTGACAGCATCAGAGAGCATGTGCTTATAACAACCAGAGTTGCCAGCATCAGAGAGCATGTGCTTATTAGATAAGATCCACGATCTATTTGTTCCCCGATTCAACAAGATGTAAAAGTAGTATCACCAGAAAACAATGCACGAAATAATGATCTATATTATTGTGGGCATGCGCGTACATGTAGGTATTGGCGTGTGGGTAAAGGGCCCTTGTTCATTAGGTAAAGGGTCTCTGATCCCATAATTAGCTATCTCCCCCAGGCGGATTAGTCCTTGTAATTCGGCCGATTGTTGGTCACGCAATGCCTTTTGGATCGGCGTACTTTCGTCTGTGGGCGTGAAGGTGCCGGAGTGGTGTGGCGGGCTGGTGTAGAGGGAGGTTCGGGTGGCAGAGGCGTCTCGAGCGTGTCCTGTGTGGGTCGAAGTGGCGGTTCGGGAGGTGCCGGTAGGGTCGGTATAGGATCGGGCACGACTGAGGGAAGGCCCTGGTCGGCTGAGTACGGTAAGTGGTGGATAACGGGAGTGTCCACTAGTTGGGTTGGAGGGTGAGGCGGAGGTGAGGGCAGCCGCTCCATGGGGGTGTCTGAATGCGTGGGCACGGCGCATCTTCGGAGGAATTTCCTGTTCCTTAGAGTAGCACGTCCAGATCCAGACATTCGTATCCAGTACTGATGAAATTGTTTCACCTCAATCACGACTCCAAGTTTGTCCCATCGACGAGGGAATGGGCCAGTTTGGTTCTGGACCCGTACTTGGTCGCCGACTCTGAGGGGTGTGAGTGGATGAGAGTGCTCTGCCCACTTGTCCTGTTCGTTGGCACCTCGTCTGGCCATTGTGGCTTCCCGCTCGTCGAGTAGGCGATCCCAGTAGGCATGGACTTTGAGTTTGCCAGGGATGACGGGTAGCAGGTCCTTGATGGGCCTGGCGAATACAGCTATGGCCGGTGAGATCTTTGTGACTGGGTCCGGGGTGTTGCGGTAGGTCAGCATGGCTCTCTGGAAGCGGTCGGTGTCGAGGTTGCCGTCGTCTCGCGTGTTGCCGGCTAGGACACGCTTGACAGTCTTGACCCCGATCTCCGCGCGAGCGTTGCTGTGGGGGAACGCCACTGAGCAGAGTCGATGGTGAACGCCCCAGTCGGAGAGGAATTGACGTGTTACTGAAGCAGTAAATTCAGGACCCCCGTCCGTGGTTATATCGTCGGGTATCCCGAATGTGACAAATATTGACCGTAGGTTAGAGGTGAGGCCGGTGGCGCCGTTGGTGGAGCGTTCCACGATGGGCCAGCCCGAAAAACGGTCAACAATCACCACATAGGTGTGTCCCTTGTGGTGAAAATAATCGGCGCAGATGCTCTGAAATGGCCGTGTTGGCAGGGCAGGCTGCGTCGGTGGTAGAGATGCTTGGGAGGGTGACATCGTGTTGCACGTTGTCCTGTGGGCAGAGATGTCCGCTGCGATGCCCGGCCAGAAGATGGAGGCATCGGCTTTTGCCATCATGAGGGTCGTCCCTTGATGGGCAGAGTGTAGGGCGTGTAGACAGTCGCTTCTCAGGGAGGAGGGTATAATCACACGGTCTTTGTATACAGCGACGCCGTCGGCAGAGTACAGGTGCGACCTGTGGACATGGAACATGCGAATTTCCTTGGGCACGTCGGCCTGCTTGTCTGGGAATCCTTCCTCGATGGCCGTAAGCAGGAGCTGCATGGCGTCATCAGAGGTAGTCTCCTCTTTGAGGCGTTGCCAGGTGATGGGCAGAGTTGAATGGAGTGTCGAGCACAGGGTGCTGATTAGCTTCTCCTCGTCCGCGTCCCCGGACTGATCGACCGAGAGGCCGGCCATCAGTGTGAGGGGAATTCTTGGGGGTGGTGCCGAAACCGGGTCTGGTAGGGACATCCCGTGGGGTTTGTGTGAACCAGTTGGATACCGCGATAGGGCGTCAGATGTGCGGTTTCGCACACCGGGAATGTAAAGCATTGTGAATGCGAATTTGAGGGTTTTCTCCTTGAGATTTCTGAGTCGCGAGTTTGTTATGTCGGCCAGAGCTCTATCCCCGAATATCTTTACTAGGGGTTTGTGGTCGACGGCAACGTAGAGGTCGGTGCAGCCGAGGACAAAATGTCTGCATTTGTCCAGAGCTTCGGCCACAGCAAGGGCTTCGCCCTCGATGGCCGCGTATCGGGATTCCGCGTCATGCGTGAACCTTGAACCAACGAGGGTGATTCTCCAGCCGTCTTTGCAGCAGAATAGCTCCCTCTGTGGACATGTGCAGTGCTTTTGGAACATCCAATAGCCTATCCCTGTCTTGCTCCAGTCTGTTGCGATGCATGTTGGTCTGTCCCTTTCGAATATCTCGACGCCGTGGTTGATTTGTTCCACGATAGTTTGTTTAGACTCCTCGAACGCTTCTTGGTGATCGGATGTCCAGTTGAACTTCGTGGCTGGCTTGAGCAGATCCCTGAAGGGGGCCATTGTGGCAGCGCGAGAGAACGCATAGGCCACCTGGTTTACCAGGCCGAACCAGGATCTGACATCCGTGGTGGAGGCTGGGGTGGGGAACTCAGCAATGGCCTTGGTGAATTTCCGTGCGGGCTTGACCGTGGTTAAGCCGATCTCAAAGCCGGCGAATTCGACAGTGTCCTGTGCGAATACGAACTTGGATGGGTTTAGTGTTATCCCGTTTGCGCCGCATCTGGTCAGCCAGGCAGCTGCGTCATGGAATGCCTGTTCGATGTCTGAGGACCAGATGAGCGTGTCGTCCACGCACTTAGTCTTGTTCTGTATGTCCTCTATGATGCTGTCGAACCTGGCGGTGTACCCGTCCCCGGACGCCTTGTACCCTTGAGGGGCGGTTAGGTAGCGGTAGCGCCCCCAGGGTGTGATGAATGTTGTGAAGTGCGTGTCCTCCGGGTGAAGTGGAACGGAGTGGTAACCGTTCCACGCGTCGAACACCGACTTCTTCATTCCCTTGGGAACGCCGCGGGCCTGGTGGTAGGGTGACTTCGTGTGGTGAGTCTCCCTTGTGGCGTGGGCGTTGAGGGGTTGAAAATCAATGACGCGTCTCGGTTCCCCATTGGACTTCCCGACAATCAACATGCGGTGACACCAGGTGTCTGGTGTTCCAATGGGTACCTTTTCAATCACTCCGAGGCGTACATCACGGTCCAGGTGTTCCTTGACTGTAGCCTCCCAGTGCACGGTACTGAAGCAGCCTTGTGTGCTGTGACAGGCGTGGCCTCCGGGTCAATGTTGAGCCGTAGGGGTGGGCCTGCCATCATGGGGAGTGTTTGGTGGGTGCACATATTGAATGTTGATGCCTTGAAGATAGTCCGTAGGTGCATTTCCAGGGCTCCCCTGTTTGCATCGGTGGCGGGGATAGGTAGCGGGATCGTACCTGATGGTGGAAGTGACCTCGTCGGACAACTGCATTCGCGTGGCTGCGTAGGACTTGGTGGCTCAGGCCGCTTGGGTAGAGCTATGTTAGATAGTGCTCCCACTGACGTCGATGGAAACCGGGGTGGTATGATGCCGAGGTCTGAGCAGGCTTCCCTGCTCAGGAACAGGCGCGTGACATTGGGGGTTACGTATACCATCTGTTTGGTGGTTGCAGAGGAGTCCGGGAGGGAGAATTCCAGCAGTATCGCCCCCAGAAGCTTGATGCCACTCTTGTTGGCTGCCTGCATCTTCTGTGATACAGGGATGAGGTTGGACCTCGATATCCTGAGCTTGTGAAGGATGTGTGTCCCTGCCAGGCAGCTTTGGCATCCGGTGTCCGGCATGCCTTCAATGGAGCATTGAGTGCGCCGTGGTCGCTGATGGATCCTCAGCATGGCGTAATCGCTCGGGTGTAGTTTGGCCATCAGTTGCCTCGTGGGCTGGGGAAGGGATTGTCTCTTCACCCATCTGCCAGCGGTGCTGTCAAAAACGTGGTGGTCCAGGGTTTTATCTCCTATTGCCTCATGGGTGGAGATGTCGCATACATTGTTAAAATTGTTAAAAATTGCGTTCTCAGTTACCTGAGTAGGTGTTGACTTAGACTTACATACCCTCTCAGAGTGATTGAGTTTTCCGCATTTTCCACACCTATGCCCGAATGCTTTGCATTCGGCGCTCCTTGTTGGGGGCGGAGGGTACTTGCCGTGTCCGGTCCTGCCGCAAAAATAGCACTTCTCGTCGCCTTCTTCCAGATCGGGTTGGGGTCTCCCTTGTCGTGGCAGCTTCTTGTATTTGCTTTTGAGGGCATTTACTGAGCTGTTCGGGTCCAGTTGTGTCACCGATGCCTTTGCTGCCTCCTTCGACTCGACGAATAGCATGGCTCTCTCCATGCTCAGGGGTTGGTTTGGCTCCCCGAGGAGGCCCTGCTTGATCTCGGGGTCTGCTAGCCCTGTAATGAGGGCGTCCGCGACGTTTTCTTCGGTGTAGTCGACGATCAGGCGGCAAGTGCATGGCTTGCTGTATTGGCAAGTTGCTGCCTGTCCCCTCAACCGTGCTCCGAATGCACGCACGCTTTCCTCTCGGTCCTGTGACATGTTGTGAAGCCTGTCCCTGGCCACAGTGCGGGTTTTCAATCCTGACGGCAAGTACCTTGATGGCCTTCATGATGTCACCGATCGGTAGCCCCGATAGGACCACGCCCCCATTGTTTCTTTGTAGGCCCTTCCTCAGGTCCTGGTCACAACATTCTAAGAGCTGGATTGCTCTGTCATCTCCTTCCACTCTCGTGGCCTTGAGGTAATCCCCCCATCGTGACACGAAGTATAGCCAGTCCTGGCTGGTCCCTGCCGCCGATATCGTGGGTCTCCTAACAGCCTCGACCTTTGATCGGTCTTTATTCCGGCCTTCGTGGTTGAGGAGGTGACCTTGCAGATGAGCAGCAGCCAGTACAGGGTTGGCCATCGCTCCCTCGGGTATCTGGTACCCACAACCATCGACAGGGCACTGTCTTTCACCCATGCCTCGCGGAGGTGGGCGCTAATTGGAGAATCGCTTGGCTTGACAGATACTAGACTCAGGTCGCCAGGTACTATACAACTAGACTACAAATGATCTAGATAGACGATTATTTCGTGCATAGATAAGATCCACGATCTATTTGTTCCCCGATTCAACAAGATGTAAAAGTAGTATCACCAGAAAACAATGCACGAAATAATGATCTATATTATTGTGGGCATGCGCGTACATGTAGGTATTGGCGTGTGGGTAAAGGGCCCTTGTTCATTAGGTAAAGGGTCTCTGATCCCATAATTAGCTACTTATAACAACCAGAGTTGCCAGTGTCAGAGAGCATGTGCTTATAACAACCAGAGTTGCCAGTGTCAGAGAGCATGTGCTATAACAACCAGAGTTGCCAGCATCAGAGAGCATGTGCTTATAACAACCAGAGTTGCCAGTGTCAGAGAGCATGTGCTTATAACAACCAGAGTTGCCAGCATCAGAGCATGTGCTTATAACAACCAGAGTTGCCAGCATCAGAGAGCATGTGCTTATAACAACCAGAGTTGTCAGCATCAGAGAGCATGTGCTTATAACAACCAGAGTTGTCAGTATCAGAGAACATGTGCTTATAACAACCAGAGTTGTCAGTATCAGAGAACATGTGTTTATAACAATCAGAGTTGACAGCATCAGAGAGCATGTGCTTATAACAACCAGAGTTGACAGTACATATCAGAGAGCATGTGCTGGTGGGCTCTATTGGATCTCATGATGTCATAGCTGTGTGTGTGTGTGTGTGTGTGTGTGTGTGTGCGTGCGCGCCATCAAGTGTACAGACTATTGGGTGGTTTGTTATGTTAGTTCATTTTGGCACGCAGTGGGGATATGCATGTAATGATCACCTGACATTAGTCAGGTGACAACAGCTAGTAGTTGGCATCAGAGCTTCCTGTTCCTTCCTGGTCAGCTTCATCCCTCATGAAGGCACACCACGACCTCCCAGTCTTTGTTATAGAGTTTGGCTGTCTCACTGGCAACAGTTGCTGCCGCACTGGTTGCTCCTGCCAAGACTGTAGGGGTGTGGTCAGCATCAGTCTTCATAGTCAAACTATCAAAGAAATTGATGAAGATTCATTGGCTGCTCTTCAGATGTTGTCCCTCGGCCATTCTGCTCACTGATTCACACTAGACACTGTGACTATGATTATCTGAGTTTCTGAAGGCTGGGTTGGGTCTCAGTGAGAGCATGTGCATTGCAATGTGATTATAGGCTGGGTCTCAGTGAGAGCATGAGCATTGCAATGTGATTATAGGCTGGGTCTCAGTGAGAGCATGTGCATTGCAATGTGATTATAGGCTGGGTCTCAGTGAGAGCATGAGCATTGCAATGTAGGTGGGCGTGCACAGTCTAAATTATAGGTGCGTGCTATTTCACTTGAGGTAGTTGCAGTCTAATTGGGGGCATGTTATCTAAGGCAGGCTTTTATATGGAGCGTATAAAACTCAGAGTGGACCAGTGAGAGCTTATAAGAGAAAATGTGCCTATAGCTTATAAACCAGAGTGGACCAGTGTGAGCTTATAAGAGAGCATGTACCTATAGCTTATAAACCAGAGTGGACCAGTGTGAGCTTATAAGAGAGCATGTACCTATAGCTTATAAACCAGAGTGGACCAGTGTGAGTTTATAAGAGAGCATGTGCCTATAGCTTATAAACCAGAGTTGACCAGTGTGTGAGAGCATGTGCCTATAGCTTATAAACCAGAGTGGACCAGTGTGAGCTTATAAGAGAGCATGTGCCTATAGCTTATAAACCAGAGTGGACCAGTGTGAGCTTATAAGAGAGCATGTGCCTATAGCTTATAAACCAGAGTTGGCCAGTGTGAGCTTATAAGAGAGCATGTGCCTAATAAACCAGATTTGACCAGTGTGAGCTTCTAAGAGAGCATGTGCCTATAGCTTATAAACCAGAGTTGACCAGTGTGAGCTTATAAGAGAGCATGTGCCTATAGCTTATAAACCAGAGTTGACCAGTGTGGGCTTATAAGAGAGCATGCTTATAAACCAGAGTTGACCAGTGTGAACTTATAAGAGAGCATACATGTGCCTATAGCTTATAAACCAGAGTTGACCTTATAAGAGAGCATGTGCCTATAGCTTATAAACCAGAGTTGACCAGTGTGGGCTTATAAGAGAGCATGTGCCTATAGCTTATAAACCAGAGTGGGCCAGTGTGAGCTTATAAGAGAGCATGTGCCAAATATTTCTCTCAGCCCATTCTGTCTGGTTGTTTTCCTTGTCCTCAATGGGCACTCACCGAGGATCCAGAGAGAGTAAGACTAGAGGGGATAGGGGGAACTCAACAAGGAGAAGGGCATGGGTTTAGGGCTTACAGGCCTTGCCCCCTGACCAAACCATGCCCCCAAAGCTTTATAACAGCCATTAAGCCATTAACGGGCAAACTAGAGCAGATACAGGGTTGGCACGGTAATATTTCTCTCAACTATTTCTCTCAACTATGTTTGTGTCATTGTTGTTGTTTTGTCCTCAATGGACGCTCACGGATCAGGGGTAATGCCTGTGGCATGACTAGTCATCCATATAAATAATTAAAAGTCTCTCTGTGTGTGTGTCCTTTATGCACGGCTACAGTTTTGAATCTAGGAAGCTCAAATTTAGGAGGAAGGTGTATTTTTACGTGGGTCATGTTGCGACAGATAACATTAAACTCCAGACTAACTAGAAGCCATTGTTCCTAAAAACAGTTGAGAACGAAGGGAGAACGAAGGAACATACTGTTTTTCACGCTCATGATGTAGCACACAAACGATGTTGCATGGCAACATAATTATCAACAAAACAATGCTGGCTTTATTTTTGACCTCACCTAATGCAAACAGTTTGCGGGCAGGCTGCCTCTAGCCCTACTCTATTAGGGGGAAAACACCGGAATTGTTGAAATGGCAAGATTTACTGAGGGCATGTTTGTTGTCCTCGACTGGTTCTGACGATATTTTTAGGCAGATTCTCTCTGTCCCTTTTGTTGTAATATTCCCATTAAAAAAAAATTTCCCCTCTGCATTGATCGTCAGTAAGCGCTTAGTGATGGCCTATTTCAAGGCTCAACAGAAGAATTACTGTAGATTATTAGTGGGTAATCTTGCTATAAAAAGGTGTTTCTGGGAGTAACATTGGGGGTTCAATAATTTTGTGAGTGTGTGTGGGGGGGGAGGCGGGTGTTTGGAAACCACATCTCTCATTCTCATTTTGTGCTCCTCTGCTAGATATTGCATTCTTTTCCCAGGCCTTTCCCGAAAATTCTTTTCCCAGGCCTTTCCCGGGAAATGCCAGGGCTCCTCTGCTATAGATGATAAAAACCAGAGTTGATTATAAGATAGCACACATGCTCAAAGCTGAAAACCAAAATGGCTGAATTTACAGTGTTTGCTTAGAAGCATATAAATCCGAACTTATGATAACCTCCAAGCTGCCAGCTTGCTCAGACAGCTATATATTTCAATGGTTGCACATATTGCAGGACATCTTTAACTTGCAGTGACTTTCCTATTGTTATATGTCTTCTAGTTATCTGTGACGGGAGGTCTGGATAGCCAAGAGAAAGACCTCTCGGTAAGACATGTGACTGTCTTGTGATCAGCCAGCTTTGATTACTTGTGGTATGCTTATTATGGTAAGACATGTGACTGTCTTGTGATCAGCCAGCTTTGATTACTTGTGGTATGCTTATTATGGTAAGACATGTGACTGTCTTGTGATCAGCCAGCTTTGATTACTTGTGGTATGCTTATTATGGTAAGACATGTGACTGTCTTGTGATCAGCCAGCTTTGATTACTTGTGGTATGCTTATTATGGTATGCTTATTATGGTAAGACATGTGACTGTCTTGTGATCAGCCAGCTTTGATTACTTGTGGTGTGCTTATTATGGTATGTTTATTATGGTAAGACATGTGACTGTCTTGTGATCAGCCAGCTTTGATTACTTGTGGTATGCTTGTTATTTTGGAAGGCCTCGGTATTGAACTTGCAAGCTCGAGTGGCGTTGTTGGATTACGATCACGTCTCTACCATCAGCTCGCAGCTGGAGGTACATAAGTATGTGGGGACGCTTCTGCATTGACCAGTTAGCTTCCCCCCCTCTCCTCTTCTCAGTCTTTTCTTCCTTCCTTTTCCCTTGCTCTTATTGACAATCTTCCCTTACACTCCTTATCTTGCTCCCTCTGTTTGACCTTCCTTTCACTATACTTTCATCTCCTCCTGTCTCTTTGTCTCTTCCTCATAACCACATCTTTCTTCTTTCTCTCTCTTGATTATCATACTCCCCTCAATCGTCCTCCCTCTCTTATCCTTGCTTGCTACCAGGGTCTGTTGACTCTCTTGAAGCAGGCAGAGAGTCAAGTCAGTGCCAAAGCTGAAGACCCAGAGAAGTCTATCAAGGTAAGGAAACTTAGTGTGTTCTGGAAACTTTTCCTCTTCCTTCCTGTCCCTTCGCTTTCCCCATTGCCCTTCCTCCCCCATCCTCGCTTCCTCCCCCATCCTCACTCCCTCCCCTATCCTCACTCCCTCCCCTGTCATCACTTCCTCCCCATCCTCACTCACTCCCCCATCCTCACTCACTCCCCCATCCTCACTCACCCTCCATCCTAACTCCCTCCCCGTCCTCACACCTCCCCCATCCTCGCTCACTCGTCCTCTCTTCCCTTCCTCACTCTCCCCTCCTACCTTTTACTCCCTCCCTTTCCTCCCTCCCTCAACCCTTGTCCTAACTTCTCTCTCCCCTTGCTTTCTTGTATTCCCTCCTTCCTCTCCACTCCTCCCTCTCCCCTTTGTCTCCCCTCTCCCCCTCTTCACTGCACCCTCCCTCCCACCACACAATCCACGTGCAGGTAGAGAATGCATTAAAGTCCATAGGACATCTCTCGGCAGTGCTTCCCTTGGTGCCTGATGTGGTAGAGCGGCTGCATGCCCTGAAGGAACTGCATGAGAGAGCGTCCCAGTTTGCTGGCTCTGTGACATATATCTCTGATCAGCAGGACCAACTGTGCAGGCAGATAACAGACATGGAGTCCACACTCCAACAGGTCAATTATGTGTCATCATGCACAGGACCAACACAACACTGGGTTGAGGCAGGTTGAAGTAGGGCTCTATGGGGACACACACTGGACCAATACCACACTGGGTTGAGGCAGGTTGAAGTAGGTTGACGATAACTCTATGGGGATACACACTGGACCAACATCACACTGGGTTGAGGCAGGTTGAAGTAGGTTGACTCTATGAGGACACACACTGGATCAACATCACACTGGGTTGAAGTAGGTTGACAATAGCTCTATGGGGACACACACTGGACCAATACCACACTGGGTTGAGGCAGGTTGAAGTAGGTTGACAATAACTCTATGGGGATACACACTGGACCAACATCATACTGGGTTGAGGCAGGTTGAAGTAGGTTAACTCTATGGGGACACACACTGGACCAACACCACACTGGGTTGAGGGTGGTTGAAGTGTAGGTTGACAATAGCTCTATGGAGGCATATACTGGACCAACATCACACTGGGTTGAGGCAGGTTGAAGTAGGTTGACTCTATGGGGACACACACTGGATCTAGTACAATACTGGCTGCTCATTGTCTTCTTTCCACCTCCACAGGTTCAAGCATCTCTTCAAAAGAACGTAACTACACTTCATTCTGAGTTTTCAACTCTTGAATCCAAGATTGCAACATTGAAAAAGTAGTCGAGAACACAACCAGATATTTCCTGAATATGTGTAATAATAAAACTGACTAGGTGGCCAATGATCTTTGTTTTATTATATTGATATGGGGGGAAGGAGTATTTTCAAGGATGTAACATTCGAGGAGAGGTGGGTGGTTAAATACTGACCATGAATAGAGGAGAAGAACAGCAGAGCATGGCATAGTTAGTTTACCTTTGAATCTTTGAATCTTTAATGAATGGTTGTCAATATAGGGGGGGGGTTGCTGACATCTTGGATGGAGGGAATTGAAAGGATGCTTTCTACATCTGCTTTGAAAGCCGACCTCTTGTCCATACCAAGAGGCAGAAGGAAATCATGTTTTAACTTTTACTCCATGTAAAATTAAATGATGTCAAGGACACATTTGTGTGGTGCTATATATAATAATAATATGCAGCACAGTGTGACCTTAATAATAGCAGGAATACAATAAGAATCAGTGTATTAATAATGCAGCACAGTGTGGCTAATAGCAGGAATACAATAAGAATCGGTGCTATAATAATAATATGCAGCACAGTGTGACACTAATAATAGCAGGAATACAATAAGAATCAGTGTATTAATAATGCAGCACAGTGTGGCACTGATAATAGCAGGAATACAATAAGAATCGGTGCTATAATAATAATATGCAGCACAGTGTGGCACTAATAATAGCAGGAATACAATAAGCTATAATAATAATATGCAGTACACTGTGGCACTAATAATAGCAGCAATGCAATAAGATTCAGTGCCATAATAAAAATATGCAGGACAGTGTGGCACTAATAATAGCATAAGAATCAGTACCATAATAATAATATGCAGCACAGTGTGCCACTAATACTAGCAGCAATGCAATAAAAATCAGTGCCATAATAATAATATGCAGCACAGTTTGGCACTAATAATAGCAGCAATGCAATAAGAATCAGTGCTATAATAATAATATGCAGCCACTAATAATAGCAGGAATACAATAAGAATCAGTGCTACACATAATAATATGCAGCACAGTTTGACAGTAATAATAGCAGGAATACAATCAGTGCTATATATAATAATAATATGCAGCACAGGAATACATCGGTTAATATGCAGCACACTGTGGCACTAATAATAGCAGGAATACAATAAGAATCAGTACCATAATACTAATATGCAGCACAGTGTGGCACTAATAATAGCAGGAATACAATAAGAATCAGTGCCATAATAATAACATGCAGCACAGTGTGGCACTAATAATAGCAGGAATACAATAAGAATCGGTGCCATAATAATAACATGCAGCACAGTGTGGCGTGGCATAATAATAGCAGGAATACAATAAGAATCGGTGCTATATAATAATATGCAGCACAGTGTGGCACTAATAATAGCAGGAATACAATAAGAATCAGATAATAATATGCAACACAGTGTGGCACGAATAATGGCAGGAATTCAATAAGAATCAATGCCATAATAATAATAATATGCAGCACAGTGTGACACGAATAATAGCAGGAATACTGCAGCACAGTGTGGCACTAATAATAGCATGAATACAAGTGCTATATAATAATATGCAACACAGTGTGTGGCACTAATAATAGCAGGAATACAATAAGAATCAGTGCCATAATAATAATATGCAGCACAGTGTGGCAATAATAATAGCAGGAATACAATAAGAATCAGTGCTATAATAATAATATGCAGCACAGTGTGGCAATAATAATAGCAGGAATACAATAAGAATCAGTATAATAATAATATGCAGCACAGTATAATAATAATATGCAGCACAGTATAATAATAATAGCAGGAATACAATAAGCCATAATAATAACATGCAGCTCAGTGTGGCACTAATAGCAGGAATACAATAAGAATCAGTGCTATAATAATAATAATATGCAGCACAGTGTGACACCAGGAATACATAAGGATCAGCTCCATAATAATAATATGCAGCACAGTGTGACACTAATAATAGCAGGAATACAATATCATTATGAATCAGTGCCATAATTATAATATGCAGCACAGTGTGGCACTAATAATAGCAGGAATACAATGAGCATCAGTGCCATAATAATAATATCCACACAGTGTGGCACTAATAATAGCAGGAATACAATAAGAATCAGTGCTATAATAATAATATGCAGCACAGTGTGGCACTAGTGCTATAATAATAATGTGCAGCACAGTGTGGCACTAATAATAGCAGGAATACAATAAGAATGGGTGCCATAATAATAACATGCATCACAGTGTGACACTAATAATAGCAGGAATACAATAAGAATCAGTGCCATAATAATAATATGCAGTACACTGTTGCACTAATAATAGCAGCAATGCAATAAGATTCAGTGCCATAATAAAAATATGCAGGACAGTGGGGCACTAATAATAGCAGCAATACAATAAGAATCAGTACCATAATAATAATATGCAGCACAGTGTGCCACTAATACTAGCAGCAATGCAATAAAAATCAGTGCCATAATAATTATTTTTATCATGTAGCTATCTACTCCACTCATAGAGAATAGTACAAATAGAACTACTGTGATATTTTACCATATCGCGTACTTGTTATTACCTACTTGTTATTACCTACTTGTTATTACCTACTTGTTATTACCTACCCGATATGCGCATGCTCAGTAAAGGTTTGCGCATCCTCAGTCCCATGATAAATACATTATTATATTATATTGATACGGTGAAATATCACTCGTCTGATTGGCCGGTATTTTCACTCGTGCCTGCGGCACTCGTGCAAATACTACCCACAGACTCGTGATATTTCCCCGTATCAATGTAATAACGTATATGCAGCACAGTTTGGCACTAATAATAGCAGCAATGCAATAAGAATCAGTGCTATAATAATAATATGCAGTACAGTGTGGCACTAATAATAGCAGGAATAGAATAAGAATCAGTGCTACACATAATAATATGCAGCACAGTTTGACAGTAATAATAGCAGGAATACAATCAGTGCTATAATAATAATATGCAGCACAGGAATACATCAGTTAATATGCAGCACACTGTGGCACTAATAATAGCAGGAATACAATATGAATATGCAGCACAGTGAGGCACTAATAATAGCAGGAATACAATAAGAATCAGTGCCATGGGTAATAATAATATGCAGTACAGTTTGGCACTAATAATAGCAGGAATACAATAAGAATCAGTGCTATAATACTAATATGCAGCACAGTGTGGCACTAATAATAGTAGGAATACAATAAGGATCAGCTCCATAATAATAATATGCAGCACAGTGTGACACTAATAATAGCAGGAATACAATAAGAATCAGTGCTATATAATAATATGCAGCACAGTGTGGCACTAATAATAGCAGGAATACAATAAGAATCAGATAATAATAATATGCAGCTCACTAATAATAGCAGAAATACAATAAGAATCAGTGCTATAATAATAATATGCAGCACAGTGTGGCACTATTAATAGCAGGAATACAATAAGAATCAGTGCTATATAATAATATGCAGCACACTGTGGCACTAATAATAGCAGGAATACAATATGAATATGCAGCACAGTGAGGCACTAATAATAGCAGGAATACAATAAGAATCAGTGCCATGGATAATAATAATATGCAGCACAGTTTGGCACTAATAATAGCAGGAATACAATAAGAATCAGTGCTAATATGCAGCACAGTGTGGCACTAATAATAGCAGGAATACAATAAGGATCAGCTCCATAATAATAATATGCAGCACAGTGTGACACTAATAATAGCAGGAATACAATAAGAATCAGTGCCATAATATAATATGCAGCACAGTGTGGCACTAATAATAGCAGGAGTGCAATAAAAATCAGTGCCATAATAATAACATGCAGCACAGTTTGGCACTAATAATAGCAGGAATACAATAAGAATCAGTGCTGTAATAATAATATGCAGCACAGTGTGGCACTAATAATAGCAGGAATACAATAAGAATCAGTGCTATAATAATAATATGCAGCACAGTGTGGCAATAATAATAGCAGGAATACAATAAGAATCAGTATAATAATAATATGCAGCACAGTATAATAATAATATGCAGCACAGTATAATAATAATAGCAGGAATACAATAAGCCATAATAATAACATGCAGCTCAGTGTGGCACTAATAATAGCAGGAATACAATAAGGATCAGCTCCATAATAATAATATGCAGCACAGTGTGACACTAATAATAGCAGGAATACAATAAGAATCAGTGCTATATAATAATATGCAGCACAGTGTGGCACTAATAATAGCAGGAATACAATAAGAATCAGATAATAATAATATGCAGCTCACTAATAATAGCAGAAATACAATAAGAATCAGTGCTATAATAATAATATGCAGCACAGTGTGGCACTATTAATAGCAGGAATACAATAAGAATCAGTGCTATATAATAATATGCAGCACACTGTGGCACTAATAATAGCAGGAATACAATATGAATATGCAGCACAGTGAGGCACTAATAATAGCAGGAATACAATAAGAATCAGTGCCATGGATAATAATAATATGCAGCACAGTTTGGCACTAATAATAGCAGGAATACAATAAGAATCAGTGCTAATATGCAGCACAGTGTGGCACTAATAATAGCAGGAATACAATAAGGATCAGCTCCATAATAATAATATGCAGCACAGTGTGACACTAATAATAGCAGGAATACAATAAGAATCAGTGCCATAATAATAATATGCAGCACAGTGTGGCACTAATAATAGCAGGAGTGCAATAAAAATCAGTGCCATAATAATAACATGCAGCACAGTTTGGCACTAATAATAGCAGGAATACAATAAGAATCAGTGCTGTAATAATAATATGCAGCACAGTGTGGCACTAATAATAGCAGGAATACAATAAGAATCAGTGCTATAATAATAATATGCAGCACAGTGTGGCAATAATAATAGCAGGAATACAATAAGAATCAGTATAATAATAATATGCAGCACAGTATAATAATAATATGCAGCACAGTATAATAATAATAGCAGGAATACAATAAGCCATAATAATAACATGCAGCTCTAATAATAGCAGGAATACAATAATAATCAGTGCTATAATAATAATATGCAGCACAGTGTGGCACTAATAATAGCAGGAATACAATAAGAATCAGTGCTATAATAATAATATGCAGCACAGTGTGGCACTAATAATAGCGGGAATACAATAGGAATCAGTGCTATATAATAATATGCAGCACAGTGTGGCACTAATAATAGCAGGAATACAATAAGAATCAGATAATAATAATATGCAGCTCACTAATAATAGCAGGAATACAATAAGAATCAGTGCTATAATAATAATATGCAGCACAGTGTGGCACTATTAATAGCAGGAATACAATAAGAATCAGTGCTATATAATAATATGCAGCACAATGTGACACTAATATTAGCAGCAATACAATAAGAATCAGTACAATAAATCAGTGCCATAATAATAATATGCAACACAGTGTGGCACTAATAATAGCAGGAATACAATAAGAATCAGTGCTATATGATAATAATATGCAGCACAGTGTGACACCAGCAATACAATAAGAATCAGTGCCATAAATCAGGGCCATAATAATAATATGCAACACAGTGTGGCACTAATAATAGCAGGAATTCAATAAGAATCAGTGCTATAATAATAATATGCAGCACAGTGTGGCACTAATAATAGCAGGAATACAATAAGAATTAGTGCTATATAATAATATGCAACACAGTGTGGCACGAATAATGGCAGGAATACAATAAGAATCAGTGCCATAATAATAATATGCAGCACAGTGTGACACTAATAATAGCAGGAATACTGCAGCACAGTGTGGCACTAATAATAGCATGAATACAATAAGAATTAGTGCTATATAATAATATGCAACACAATGTGGCACTAATAATAGCAAGAATACAATAAGCCATAATAATAATATGCAGTAGAGTGTGGCACTAATAATAGCAGGAATACAATAGAATCAGTGCTACATATAATAATATGCAGCACAGTGTGACACTAATAATAGCAAGAATACAATCAGTGCCATAATAATAATATGCAGGCACTAATAATAGCAGGAATACAATAAGAATCAGTACCATAATAATAATATGCAGCACAGTGTGGCACTAATAATAGCAGGAATACAATAAGAATCAGTACCATAATAATAATATGCAGCACAGTTTGACACTAATAATAGCAGGAATACAATCAGTGCTATAATAATAATATGCAGCACAGTGTGGCACTAATAATAGCAGGAATACATCGGTGCTATAATAATAATATGCAGTACACTGTGGCACTAATAATAGCCGGAATACAATAAGAATCAGTGCTATAATAATAATATGCAGCACAGTGTGGCACTATTAATAGCAGGAATACAATAACAATCAGTGCTATATAATAATATGCAGCACAATGTGACACTAATATTAGCAGCAATACAATAAGAATCAGTGCAATAAATCAGTGCCATAATAATAATATGCAACACAGTGTGACACTAATAATAGCAGGAATACAATAAGAATCAGTGCTATATGATAATAATTTGCAGCCACTAATAATAGCAGCAATACAATAAGAATCAGTGCCATAAATCAGGGCCATAATAATAATAGCAGGAATACAATAAGAATCAGTGCTATAATAATAATATGCAGCACAGTGTGGCACTAATAATGGCAGGAATACAATAAGAATCAGTGCCATAATAATAATATGCAGCACAGTGTGACATTAATAATAGCAGGAATACAATAAGAATCAGTGCTACATATAATAATATGCAGCACAGTGTGGCACTAATAATAGCAGGAATACAATAAGAATCAGTGCTATAATAATAATATGCAGCACAGTGTGGCACTAATAATAGCAGGAATACAATAAGAATCGGTGCCATAATAATAACATGCAGCACAGTGTGGCACTAATAATAGCAGGAATACAATAAGAATCAGTGCTATAATAATAATAATTATGCAGCACAGTGTGGCACTAATAATAGCAGGAATACAATAAGAATCAGTGCTATAATAATAATATGCAGCACAGTGTGACAGTAATAATAGCAGGAATACAATAAGAATCAGTGCTATATAATAATATGCAGCACAATGTGACACTAATATTAGCAGCAATACAATAAGAATCAGTGCAATAAATCAGTGCCATAATAATAATATGCAACACAGTGTAGCACTAATAATAGCAGGAATACAATAAGAATCAGTGCTATATGATAATAATATGCAGCACAGTGTGACACCAGCAATACAATAAGAATCAGTGCCATAAATCAGGGCCATAATAATAATATGCAACACAGTGTGGCACTAATAATAGCAGGAATTCAATAAGAATCAGTGCTATAATAATAATATGCAGCACAGTGTGGCACTAATAATGGCAGGAATACAATAAGAATCAGTGCCATAATAATAATATGCAGCACAGTGTGACACTAATAATAGCAGGAATACTGCAGCACAGTGTGGCACTAATAATAGCATGAATACAATAAGAATCTGTGCTACATATAATAATATGCAGCACAGTTTGACACTAATAATAGCAAGAATACAATCAGTGCTATAATAATAATATGCAGCACAGTGTGGCACTCAGTGCTATCATAATAATATGCAGCACAGTGTGGCACTAATAATAGCAGGAATACAATAAGAATCAGTACCATAATAATAATATGCAGCACAGTGTGGTACTAATAATAGCAGGAATACAATAAGAATCAGTGCTACATATAATAATATGCAGCACAGTGTGGCACTAATAATAGCAGGAATACATCGGTGCTATAATAATAATATGCAGTACACTGTGGCACTAATAATAGTCGGAATACAATAAGAATCAGTGCTATAATAATAATATGCAGCACAGTGTGGCACTAATAATAGCAGGAATACAATAAGAATCAGTGGTATATAATAATATGCAGCACAGTGTGACACTAATAATAGCAGGAATACAATAAGAATCAGTGCTATAATAATAATATGCAGCACAGTGTGACAGTAATAATAGCAGCAATACAAGAATCAGTGCTATAATAATAATATGCAGCACAGTGTGGCACTAATATTAGCAGGAAAACAATAAGAATCGGTGCCATAATAATAATATGCAGCACAGTGTGGCATAGCAGGAATACAATAAGAATCGGTGCTAACATGCAGCACAGTGGCACTAATAATAGCAGGAATGCAATAAGAATCAGTGCCATAATAATAATATGCAGCACAGTGTGGCACTAATAATAGCAGGAATACAATAAGAATCAGTGCTATATGATAATAATATGCAGCACAGTGTGACACTAATAATAGCAGCAATACAATAAGAATAAGTGCCATAAATCAGGGCCATAATAATAATATGCAACACAGTGTGGCACTAATAATAGCAGGAATACAATAAGAATCAGTGCCATAATAATAATGCGCAGCACAGTGTGGCACTAACAATAGCAGGAATACAATAAGAATCAGTGCCATAATAATAATATATGCAGCACAGTGTGGCACTAATAATAGCAGGAATACAATAAGAATCAGTGCCATAATAATAATGTGCAGCACAGTGTGGCACTAACAATAGCAGGAATACAATAAGAATCAGTGCCATAATAATAATATATGCAGCACAGTGTGGCACTAACAATAGCAGGAATACAATAAGAATCAGTGCCATAATAATAATATGCAGCATAGGGTGACACTAAATATAATGAGAATAATAATAATAATAGCTAAGAGTGTCCAGTGATCAAGGAGAGGAGGGGACCATGAAGAAGAATTGTGATAATGGCCAATTTAAATTTTCTTTCTCGATATTTCAGCTGAATGTCTAGCCTTCATCATGAGCTACACTACACGACTAATTGAAAATATAGCTATATATCTAGCACTCCATGAGAACACACACGCATAACAGAATGTGACTGCAATGGAGGGTGGAGAGAGGGAATAATTTTTAAATAATAAAAACGCATTTTTTCTCCTTTATATAATACATAAATTACAAAATAAGACTTAATCCTTCCAGTACTACTTAATGACTTGCCAGTCGTTGTTGTCGTTTTATTTTGTGTTGCTATTGTGGTTGCCATGGCTTCAAGTTTAGACTTGAGAGTGGAGACCCAGCAGCAGGTAAGTCCATCCCACAATCTCTATTGAACCTCTAACTCTCTGAATTAGGCTTATGTACAGTGCCTCTTTCACTAGCAACTCCTTCTGTCTCCTAAACTGGTGTAATATGGTGGCTTCTGTCTCCTGGCCTGGTGTAATATGGTGGCTTCTGCCTCCTGGCATGGTGTAATATGGTGGCTTCTGTCTCCTGGCCTGGTGTAATATAGTGGCTTCTGACTCCTGGCCTGGTGGCTTCTGTCTCCTGGCTGGTGTAATATGGTGGCTTCTGCCTCCTGGCCTGGTGTAATATGGTGGCTTCTGACTCCTGGCCTGGTGTAATATGGTGGCTTCTGCCTCCTGGCCTGGTGTAATATGGTGGCTTCTGTCTCCTGGCCAGGTGTAATATGGTGGCTTCTGTCTCCTGGCTGGTGTAATATGGTGGCTTCTGACTCCTGGCCTGGTGTAATATGATGGCTTCTGTCTCCTGGCCTGGTGTAATATGGTGGCTTCTGACTCCTGGCCTGGTGTAATATGGTGGCTTCTGTCTCCTGGCCAGGTGTAATATGGTGGCTTCTGACTCCTGGCCTGGTGTAATATGGTGGCTTCTGTCTCCTGGCTGGTGTAATATGGTGGCTTCTGACTCCTGGCCTGGTGTAATATGATGGCTTCTGTCTCCTGGCCTGGTGTAATATGGTGGCTTCTGTCTCCTGGCCTGGTATAATATGGTGGCTTCTGTCTCCTGGCTGGTGTAGTATGGTGGCTTCTGACTCCTGGCCTGGTGTAATATAATGGCTTCTGTCTCCTGGCCTGGTGTAATATGGTGGCTTCTGACTCCTGGCCTGGTGTAATAATATGGTAGCTTCTTCCTGCAAGAGAGGGTGTTCATTGTCCCATACATGCTCAGCAATTGCAGATTTCTCTTTAGCACATTTTTTACAGGCATCTTGATGTTCCTTTATCCTAGTCTCCAATCTCCTGTTGGTCTCCCCTATGTAGTACTCCCACAGCTGCAAGGAATGTGGTACACAACACTTCAGTGCATACTAGCTGGTAACTAATATTTTCAGATCAGGCAATACTAAGTTGTGTCCTCAGAGACTTTCCTGATCTGCAGATGTTGAACTTCCTGCAGACCTTCCGATGTCTTCACTCATCCCTGCCATGTAAGGAATTACTGCCATAGGATCGTCTTTCTCAGACTCCTGTATCATGACACACATTTTCTTTCTGCTTTTCGATGCAGCTACCTGGGAGGAAATACTGATGGAAGCTTGTGGATTAAGAACCCTCTTAAAATGATCTTCCTTCTGTATGGCCCTTCTTTTCTGTCACTCTCCTTCTAGCTCTTTCATACAAGATCTTCACCATTCCTCTTTTGATATGCATAGGGTTGGGTGACCTATAATCATGGTAAATGTCTGCATGCATTGGTTTTCTGTAAACTGTTGCAATTAAATGGCCATTTTATTTTCCATGGCAATCCCAAAAGGAAAGAACCTATCCACTTGAAACTCCATGGAAAACTTTATGGATGGCCTGATGTTGTTCAGATAATCCAACAACTTTTGTTCCCTCAGATTCTGGACATTTCATCAAGGGTGAATGTTGTCATAGGATGTTGATCTTTCCTCCATCTTCATTAATATTTCCTAGATGAGGCAGTGGAACCCATTTTTATGATGGTAATGAAGAATGAAACCGCATGAGAAGATCGTGCCAGGTGTTTACAGGATATCTGAACTATTGCCCCTACTTCAGTTACAGGGGAAATGCTATTAGAAGGAAGAGAGGGCATAATAATCCCTCTCCAGTGTCTGTGGAATTGGCACTCACAACTTTTCTCACCTAGGAGATATGTGGATGACACCTTCTCAGTGTTGCCATAATTTTTTTTGTAATTTCCAAATTACTCGCTTGTGTTATCATTTGGCAACAAAAAATCCAAACAAAATCCAAACAACAATTTCATGAGAAATAACATACTAAAGTGTGTTCATAGCATTTACACATGTCTTTAATAGTTCAGTGTTCGGTTTAAATTCATAGTTTTTGAGGAACATTGAATTGCACTGTTAAAAGTGAATTTAATGTATAAATTCCTAGTCTGTTTCTGTGCTTCGTTTTGTTGAGACCAATGTGGCTGAATAAACGTTCGGTATCAGCATTGCCATGGGGTATAACTAGAATGGCTTTTGCGAGTTTTGCCAATGTGGAGTAACTCAGTTTCCAAGCAGTCTTTGATTTGGCTGATTGCATGCCAATACTTATCCACCTCTGTGATGGCCGTGACTTTAGGAGGTAATGGCGACATGCAGAAATCCATAAATTCCTCTTGAAGGCTGGGTTTGTCACCAACTTGAACTACCTGAGGAATACACTCTGCTGCAGCAAGCACCTGACCAGCCATACTGTATTGTTGTAAGCCTGGTTGAAGCCATTTGAGATTGGAGAGTAACTTGTGAGACTCATATCATTTGACAGCTCCCTTGGCTGCAGCAATCCAAAGCTTGGATAGTCTCCCTAAATTTTCTCACATCTTCAGATGATAATCCATCCTCTTCTTCAAGGCATGATAGTGTGTTGTGACCTACGAAAACTTCGAAGGGAGATACTCTTCTGAGTTATCAATACACACTTGTGAAACATGTTCAGCAGCACACACATACTCAGAATTCATGCAGCGCAACAGAAATTTTCATATTAAGCCATCGAGTTCTTGATAGAGAACATGAAGAATTGGAGATTGCTGCTGCATGTACTTGTTGAAATTATTAACAATTGGTAATGCAGAACATAGAAAAAGCAAGTAAGCTTTGGTCAGAGGCTTTTCAAGTACAATTTTTACTCTTCTCACTACTGCCTGCTTATCCTCAGTACTTCGAAAGTATGAGAGTAAGGCTTCATATTGCTCGATAAGACAATTTACACAAACTTCAAGGCTGAGCCATGTTTGACATGCTTTTAACAACTTGAGTGGTTTGCATTCCACAAAACTCTGAATTCTGCAGCCTCCTTGGGCTCTTCTGGAAATAATACCACATCAGTTGTCAGATCTTCCAATTCATCAGGCAAGACTTTGAACTACCTGAGGAATACACACTGTGACAATGACAATGAAGAGCAACTAAAGCTGGCTGCTTACATCGTTAACCGTGACATCACTGAATTTCGTGCTACCAACATTACATTGGCCCCACCTGTACCTAATCCGACAAGATTATCATAAAGGAGGGTAGTGGATTCTTGAAAATGCTTATCGATTGCAGCTCTGCAGTTTCCCTCTCTACACTCTCTAGGGCAAAGAAGACACATCTCACCTGTCCTTGAAGAATCGAAGCATAATAGCAGCTTGTTGTGTAATGGTAATATCAGTTGTCTCATCAGTTTGTTTGGAGGCTGAAGTATTTAGTCTCTCTAACTGCTGCGGAAATGGTTTTCCAACAATCCTGGGCAATAACTTTCAACACAGCTGTTGCTTTACTACGACTGCACTTAAAGTCTCTAGCAATAGAAGAATCAGGAAACATCAACTTGAATAGTTTGGTACAATGATCACCAATTGAAAGGCAAGATGGTGCTCTCCAAGGAAATATGCGAAGAGTACATCTGCACGGATTACAGACTCCTCTCTTATTGGCCCAAAGTAGGACTGTAGAGGCAGTACTGCCACACCATCTTTTTCTGAGTGTTTGTGTAATTTCGTTTCCTGGCATCTCCTGAGATCTCTAGTACTACCTCTTCCAAGGTTTATATCACGAGAGCACTTCATACAGAAGGCAAAAGAAGATCCCTTTCTCGAAGTTGTGGCCCATGGGAAAGTCTTTGCATACTGTCTACGATAGACACACAAGCGCTTTTTTGCAGACTTAGAAGACCTGATAGATGTAGAGATTTGACTACAATGTCAATTTGTGAAACCGCAATATCAGAGTCAGAATCCATATCTGAAGAATCTTCTTCTGGTAACCTTGAAGTACTGGGTTCTGAAGATGCCATAGCTAACTCTCTCTGATACTCACTGTGAAAGATTCTAACTCTTGCACAAATCAGGCTTTAAATACCTAACCAAGTAGCTCATGCATGAGCATGCACATGATCAAAGGGTTCTGGCTCTGCAGGCATATTCCTGCACAGACCAGGTGACCACAAAATGACTAATACCGCCGATTTTCTTCATCCAACGCTGTTGTATCAGCATTGTCTATATTCGATCCACGGAAAGTTCCAAAACCAGATTCAGTATCTCACAGAGAGTGGTTTTGAAATAGGCTGCACATGGTCTGGTATGCATGAAATGTCAAACAGTTTTCTAATGATGAAAAATCCAAACATTTATTGATAAAATCCAAACAGAAAATTTAAAGGTCAAAAATCCAAACAGTTTGGATAAAATCGAACACTATGGCAACACTGCGGGGCTTCTGCATAGTGAAGAAGGGGAGAGCATAGTCTGTCGGACCAGCTAAACAACATCAGGCTATCGATACAATTTACCATGGATTTTTAAGTGGGTGGATCGTTGGATTGCCACCTACACAGATGGAAAAAAACTTTACAGAAAACCTACGCACACCAACCGTACCTTAATTATAGATCACACCATCCTATCTATGTCAAAAGAGAGTCCTATCCATGTTAGAAGAGGAGTGGTGAAGAGTTTAAACAGGATTTTTATAGAGAATAGTTATCTGCAAGCTTTCATCAACCTTTCCTCTGCAAGCACATTTAAATGCAGAAAGGAATATATAAGGCACTCGATACAGACAGTCAGAAGTGCGAGAAGAAGGAAAGTAGTGCAAGGATGGTGAAGATATCAGGAGGGTCTACAGGAAGTTCACCATCAGAGTAGTTTTCATATCAGGATGGACTCTAAGGGGATGACCAAGTAGATGAAGGATGAGACCAGAAGAAAAGAACACCAAGATGTCCGTAAATAGTGTGCTTAATTAAGAAAAATCTGCAATTACACTAATTATTCCTGATGAAGGCTGGAGGATCTAGTCATTCTTCCTGATGAAGGCTAGAGCATCTAGTCATTCTTCCTGATGAAGGCTAGAGCATCTAGTCATTCTTCCTAATGAAGGCTAGGGCATCTAGTCATTCTTCCTGATGAAGGCTGGAGCATCTAGTCATTATTCCTGATGAACGCTAGAGCATCTAGCCATTATTCCTGATGAAGGCTAGAGCATCTAATCATTATTCGTGATGAAGGCTAGAGCATCTAGTCATTATTCCTGTAGAGCATCTAGTCATTATTCCTGATGAACGCTAGAGCATCTAGCCATTATTCCTGATGAAGGCTAGAGCATCTAGTCATTATTCCTGATGAAGGCTAGAGCATCTAGTCATTATTCCTGATGTAGGCTAGAGCATCTAGTCATTATTCGTGATGAAGGCTAGAGCATCTAGTCATTATTCCTGATGAAGGCTGGAGCATCTAGTCTTTATTCCTGTCATGAAGGCTAGAGCATCTAGTCATTATTCCTGATGAAGGCTAGAGCATCTAGTCATTATTCTAGGCTAGAGCATCTAGTCATTATTCCTGATGAAGGCTATAGCATCTAGCCATTATTCCTGATGAAGGCTAGAGCCCCTAGTAATTATTCCTGATGAAGGCTAGAGCATCTAGTCATTATTCCTGATGAAGGCTAGAGCATCTAGCCATTATTCCTGATGAAGGCTAGAGCAACTAGCCATTATTCCTGATGAAGGCTAGAGCCTCTAGTCATTATTCCTGATGAATTCTAGAGCCGCTAGTCATTATTCCTGATGGCTAGAGCCCCTAGTCATTATTCCTGATGACGGCTAGAGCATCTAGTCATTATTCCTGATGAAGGCTAGAGCATCTAGCCATTATTCCTGATGAAGGCTAGAGCATCTAGTCATTATTCCTGATGAAGGCTGGAGCATCTAGTCATTATTCCTGATGAAGGCTGGAGCATCTAGTCATTATTCCTGATGAAGGCTAGAGCCCCTAGTCATTATTCCTGAGGAAGGCTAGAGCCACTAGTCATTATTCCTGATGAAGGCTAGAGCATCTAGTCATTATTCCTGATGAAGGCTGGAGTATCTAGTCATTATTCCTGATGAAGGCTGGAGTATCTAGTCATTATTCCTGATGAAGGCTGGAATATATAGTCATTATTCCTGATGAAGGCTGGAGTATCTAGTCATTATTCCTGATGAAGGCTGGAGTATCTAGTCATTATTCCTGATGAAGGCTGGAGCATCTAGTCATTAATTCCTGATGAAGGCTGGAGTATCTAGTCATTATTCCTGATGAAGGCTGGAGCATTTAGTCAGGAGCATCTAGTCATTATTCCTGATGAAGGCTAGAGCCCCTAGTCATTATTCCTGATGAAGGCTAGAGCATCTAGTCATTATTCCTGATGAAGGCTGGAGTATCTAGTCTGATGAAGGCTGGAGTATCTAGTCATTATTCCTGATGAAGGTAGTCATTATTCCTGATGAAGGCTGGAGTATCTAGTCATTATTCCTGATGAAGGCTGGAGTATCTAGTCATTATTCCTGATGAAGGTAGTCATTATTCCTGATGAAGGCTGGAGTATCTAGTCATTATTCCTGATGAAGGCTGGAGTATCTAGTCATTATTCCTGATGAAGGCTGGAGCATCTAGTCAGGAGCATCTAGTCATTATTCCTGATGAAGGCTAGAGCCCCTAGTCATTATTCCTGATGAAGGCTAGAGCCCCTAGTCATTATTCCTGATGAAGGCTAGAGCATCTAGTCATTATTCCTGATGAAGGCTATAGCATCTAGTCATTATTCCTGATGAAGGCTAGCCCCTAGCAATTATTCCTGATGAAGGCTAGAGCATCTAGTCATTATTCCTGATGAAGGCTAGAACATCTAGCCATTATTCCTGATGAAGGCTAGAGCATCTAGTCATTATTCCTGATGAAGGCTAGAGAATCTAGTCATTATTCCTGATGAAGGCTAGAGCACCTAGTCATTATTCCTGATGAAGGTTAGAGCATCTAGTCATTATTCCTGATGAAGGCTAGAGCATCTAGTCATTATTCCTGATGAAGGCTGGAGTATCTAGTCATTATTCCTGATGAAGGCTAGAGCCCCTAGTAATTATTACTGATGAAGGTTGGAGTATCTAGTCATTATTCCTGATGAAGGCTGGAGCCCCTAGTAATTATTCCTGATGAAGGCTGGAGTATCTAGTCAAAACGTAGAGAGAATAAATTTCAAGTGATTATTGAGAAAGTCATTGTATTTGTTATGTCAAGTGAGAGTTCATTGAGAGTCTGCAATTACTGAACATGCATGGAAAATGACACCTACTCTTGTGGAGGACACCACCACCAGGCAAGGAGCAGAAGGAGCTACTAGTGAAAGAGACATTGTATATTATCCCAAAACTGGAGAGTAAGCTGCTCACTAGAGATTGTTAGATGTACTACCTGCTGCTGGGCTCTCAAGAGCCCATAGCCACCACAATAATTATATTTAAACTACAGTGTAGCAGTAATGCATGTAATAGTGTACAGTGTTGACAGAGAAATAAATAAGTTATTCTGTAAGTAAAAACTGGGGAGGGGGCTCTATAAACTATATGAATAAGTTTTTACTTGTTTTAAATATATATATAATTATATTAAAAAAATATATTAAAAAAAATGTAAGTAAATAAAAAATAATAAAATAAACAAATATATCTGTTATTTTATGGATATGTTTTTTCTTTATTTCATCATCATCATCATCATCATCATCATCATCATCATCATCATCATCATTGTCATCATCATAATTATAATTAAACAGCTATGGAAATTTATCATTGTAATTAGTTAAACAGCTATGGAAATTTACACTATATTATCAGAGTCCATTATAACCTAATTACTAACTCATGCAAATTAATAATAATTACTTCACATTAGAAGTAACAGAAAAAGTGACACACCCACACACAAATAAATAAACCAACAAATGCAAGCAAACAACCTCAGGCAAAGTCACCCAAAATAGCCGCAGCATTACCTGCTGAACTTCGATGGCCACACGCTGCAGCAGAAAGGACCATGAGCAACCCCTTTGCCAAGTTCAGTGAAAAAGGCTGCAGCTGCAGGGCCGAAAACTCCCGACGTCTCAATGGCCAGAGGCATAATTAGATAGACAGAGTCCAACTCTTGATACTAACTTAGTAAACCCAGACTCTGGGTTGACTACCAAAAGATCTGGAATATCCATTAGTAAGGAACCCAGAGTGGTATGATCTCAACATACGCTTCACACTTACTGTGGTTCAAAGAAAGGCCTACATCTCTCAGCTAGAAGCAGAAAGTCATGAACTATGTCCTCCCAATTTATTGTTATTATAATTTTCCCCCTCAACCTAGCTATATACCCAAATCAGTTGTAAATCTGCATGCTGAAGTATAATCTGTGGTCACAATCTAACTAGACTTCCCATGGAGTCACATTTTGAAATGCAGGTCACCCCGTGTTATCATACTATCTAATATATCCAGCTTGCCTTGAAAAGGTATAGATAGAAAATTGAGAGAATCAAGTAATTTCTAGAGGATTCTTTTATCAGGGATTGCATACATAGGATATCGATGAATGCTGTTAAAATGACTAGATCCATGTCCACAACTGGATGGTTTTAAGTATAAATGGCTGGGCAGAAGGATCTGGTGTATTTTGTAGAGCTGAGTAGGTTGGCACATTTTACAACCAGACAGTAGGTGCAAGTTAGAGTTCCTTCAGTTGTGCGTAACACAAATGGTGTAAGCATGCAATAGTAGCTACAGGTATAAATGAACGACGATGGTGTAATGGAAATGCACTAGAGAATGTCAACCTGGAATGTTACAACACTAGGTTGCAGTGGTAGCACTCATGTACACTGTAACAGATTTTGGTGTAGATGGTGGTAGGTAGAGAGGCTGGATAATAATAATTTGTTGCTTCTTTTTAGGCCTCCACAAGAATCTTGAGGATATAGACAACTGTGGGTAGACAGTCTCAAGGATGTTCAAACAGAGCCGCTAGATATAGACAACAGGGGGTAGACAGTTCTCAAGGATGTTCAAACAGCCTATATCTTTTGATCAGTGTGGTGGGATACAGATTAAAAAACTAGGGCATGTCCTGATTTGGCTTCCACATACCTGATGCTCTGAACTTCATTCTGTATGTAGTGCAAAAGAAAGCTCTACCAATATTGTACACCAAGGAAAGATAGCCAGGTGAACTTACCTAAGCAGGTCAATACGCATACCAGCATACCGAAGGCATGAAATATCGGTGATCGTATGTCTCACCACCCGATCATAAGAGGAAAAACCACAATATATTATTGCGAGGTCGTATAAATACTCACGCTTAAGCCACACTGGGCGGGCCAGAAATGGAGTGGGGAGGGAGAAAGAAAACTTGGTCACGTTACTAGTTGAGGTAATTATTTTTGATTGACCTCAAGCAGTTAGTCATGTCCTTATTTGTGCAGGTGCATAGTCTGGTAACTCTTAAAAATGTATTTCCAATTTCATACCTGGAAACAAAAACAATAATAAATAAATAAAAAATAATGTTTACTGCATCCCTAGCAACTAGACAAAAATACAAGTTATAGACATAAAATAATTTTCTTAATCCTATTGCATCATCATATCTGGCAGAAGTGCCAACTGTCCTCAAACTTTGGGATGGTCCCATAACTGGCAGCTTTGTCCCCAGGTCCCCAAAGGGGTATTGATTTGTCCCCAGGTCCCCAAAGGGGTATTGATTTGTCCCCAAAGCTCTGACTAGGCAGGGCCCACATTGTGGTTTCATAGTTCACAGGCAATCTCAACACAGGTCAGCTGCTTTTTCAGCCTGATGCTACAGTACTCAGAAAGATTCACTGACCAGAGGCCTAGTTTTAAGCCAAGAAACTTTGATTGCTTTAATGGCAATGAACTTACAGTGCTTATGAGTCAACCTTTAATGAGAAATTGCTCACAGAATGCAAGAACGCTCCTCCAAAGCTGTCAAAACTAACTAGTAGTAGTAGTATATTAATATTTTTTGTTGACATTATGATGATGACATAATCTTTATTACATGTAATGTATGTGGTTAGTCAGTGGGTGTGGTTGGTGTGTGGCCTGGGTGCCCAAAGCCAATTTGAAAAAGTTGGCACCTATGATCTGGTCCCCATCACATCCAGCTTTTCTCATACTGGTATATTTCCAAGAACATGTTTGATTTTCTGCTCTTAAGCAGCTGTAAAAATAACAATCTACTGTACTAAGCACTTCTGTAAATAGCACATAAAATAATAAAAGCTACATTATAACCCTCCTTCCCCCCCCTCCCCCCCCTCCCCTTCCCCCACCCCACCCCCCTCCCTTCCCCCCTCCCCTTCCTCTACCCTTCCACTCAATCTGAGAACTTGTGCAGTTGCTTTAGATGTTGAGTGGTAAAACAGTTATAACTATAAGTTTGTATAAAATACCTTACCATCACTTAAAGCTTCTTTTTGGTAGTTTTCCGGCAAATCAGAAACTTATGAAGGTTTATCCATGTTTAAAAACACCAACTTTTCTGGGGGCATAAAGATATGTGGGAGTGGATAGAGCTAGCTACCTTTTTCAAACATCCCCCTCCCCCCACACACCTATGGTAGCAGCCTTGAGATACCTCAGTTCTGATGCCTAAAATAAAACTGCTCTAGTACTAGATATTATGAGTGTGGTTTGTAGAAATATGTGTTATGTTCAACCCCTCACTTGGTTAGAGTAACAGAAAGCAGGACTAGAAAGTTGCTGATGTGATAATTCTGAATAAGCAGAAATGCAGAAATTCAAAAATGCTCTTCCTACTATTCACAATCCTGATATTAATTATGATGATCATACCAACAGGGCAATGGCTAGGGCTGTGGCTAGGGCAATGGTTAGACTTAGGCCATAACTCTAGCTAGAACTAAGCCAATGCTCACGATCTCATCATAGTATCTTGCTGCATAGCTACTTGTGTGACGAGTGAAGAGTGCTTTAAATATGAGCCAAGAGGCTTCAGTGTCTAAGGGAGGAAGGATTGTATCCCAGGGAATAATAATTATTAATTAAGTCATTAGCTTGAGAGAAGTCTGCTCTGTCATATAACCAGACTCGATGAGGAGGTGAGGGAGATGGAGAATCAGAAATGAGAGGGAGGGAGAAGAGGATGGAGTTGTGGTCGGAGTTTGATACAGGAGGAGAGACTTCACAGCAGGTGGGAGTAAGGGTGAAGGGAAGGTACACAAGATCAATGATAGAGGGACACCAGTATGGGAGTAGTGAGTTGGATAGTAGATAATTTGATTGAGAGAAAAAAGGTCAAATACTGCGTGGATCTTATCGAGAAGCGATGAATAAAATAAAAAATTAACATTAAAGTCCCCAAGCAGAATAAGTTCCTTTGTGGAAATGTGGGGGATGGAGGGAAGAGCAGCAAGTGAGGCAAGTAAATGATCTAGATGGTCGGGTGATGAAGAAGGTGGGCGATAAAATGTGGCAAAAAGGAAGGATGAATTTGGAAGCTTAATCAAGATAAGTAGAAGTGCCAGCGTAGAGATGGATGGGAGAGAGATGATGGAGGCAAGAAGACTTGACTTGACATTGACTATGTTACCTCCACCATGTCTATTTCGATCTAGTAGATAATGGCCAATTTAAATTTTCTTTCTCGATATTTCAGCTGAATGTCTAGCCTTCATCATGAGCTACACTACACCACTAATTGAAAATATAGCTATATATCTACCACTCCATGAGAACACACACGCATAACAGAATGTGACTGCAATGGAGGGTGGAGGGAGGGAATAATTTTTAAATAATAAAAACGCATTTTCCCCCCTTTATATAATACATAAATTACAAAATAAGACTTAATCCTTCCAGTACTACTTAAAGACTTGCCAGTCGTTGTTGTCGTTTTATTTTGTGTTGCTATTGTGGTTGCCATGGCTTCAAATTTAGACTCTTGAGAGTGGAGACCCAGCAGCAGGTAAGTGCATCCCACAATCTCTATTGAACCTCTAACTCTCTCAATTAGGCTTATATACAGTGCCTCTTTTACTAGCAACTCCTTCTGTCTCTTGGCCTGGTGTAATATGGTGGCTTCTGTCTCCTGGCCTGGTGTAATATGGTGGCTTCTGTCTCCTGGCTGGTGTAATATGGTGGCTTCTGACTCCTGGCCTAGTGTAATATGGTGGCTTCTGCCTCCTGGCCTGGTGGCTTCTGTCTCCTGGCCTGGTGTAATATAGTGGCTTCTGACTCCTGGCCTGGTGTAATATGGTGGCTTCTGTCTCCTGGCCTGGTGTAATATGGTGGCTTCTGACTCCTGGCCTGGTGTAATATGGTGGCTCCTGTCTCCTGGCCTGGTGTAATATGGTGGCTTCTGACTCCTGGCCTGGTGTAATATGGTGGCTTCTGACTCCTGGCCTGGTGTAATATGGTGGCTTCTGTCTCCTGGCCAGGTGTAATATGGTGGCTTCTGTCTCCTGGCTGGCGTAATATGGTGGCTTCTGACTCCTGGCCTGGTGTAATATGGTGGCTCCTGTCTCCTGGCCTGGTGTAATATGGTGGCTTCTGTCTCCTGGCTTGTGTAATATGGTGGCTTCTGACTCCTGGCCTGGTGGCTTCTGTCTCCTGGCCTGGGTGTAATAATATGGCTGCAAGAGAGGGTGTTCATTGTCCCATACATGCTCAGCAATTGCAGATTTCTCTTTAGCACATTTTTTACAGGCATCTTGATGTTCCTTTATCCTAGTCTCCACCAATCTCCTGTTGGTCTCCCCTATGTAGTACTCCCACAGCTGCAAGGAATGTGGTACATAACACTTCAGTGCATACTAGCTGGTAACTAATATTTTCAGATCAGGCAATACTAAGTTGTGTCCTCAGAGTCTTTCCTGATCTGCAGATGTTGAACTTCCTGCAGACCCTCCGATGTCTTCACTCATCCCTGCCATGTAAGGAATTACTGCCATAGGATCGTCTTTCTCAGACTCCTGTATCATGACACACATTTTCTTTCTGCTTTTGGATGCAGCTACCTGGGAGGAAATACTGATGGAAGCTTGTGGATTAAGAACCCTCTTAAAATGATCTTCCTTCTGTATGGCCCTTCTTTTCTGTCACTCTCCTTCTAGCTCTTTCATACAAGATCTTCACCATTCCTCTTTTGATATGCATAGGGTTGGGTGACCTATAATCATGGTAAATGTCTGCATGCATTGGTTTTCTGTAAACTGTTGCAATTAAATGGCCATTTTATTTTCCATGGCAATCCCAAAAGGAAAGAACCTATCCACTTGAAACTCCATGGAAAACTTTATGGATGGCCTGATGTTGTTCAGATAATCCAACAACTTTTGTTCCCTCAGATTCTGGACATTTCATCAAGGGTGAATGTTGTCATAGGATGTTGATCTTTCCTCCATTTTCATTAATGTTTCCTAGATGAGGCAGTGGAAACCATTTTTATGATGGTAATGAAGAATGAAACCGCATGAGAAGATCGTGCCAAGTGTTTACCGGATATCTGAACTGTTGGAAGTTATGCCTAAAATTCGCCTACTTCAGTTACAGGGGAAATGCTATTAGAAGGAAGAGGGCCCTCTCCAGTGTCTGTGGAATTGGCACTCACAACTGTTCTCACCTAGGAGATATGTGGATGACACCTTCTCAGTGTTGCCATCATTTTTTTGGTAATTTCCAAATTACTCGCCTGTGTTATCCAAATTAAAAAATCCAAACAAAATCCAAACAACAATTTCATGAGAAATAACATACTAAAGTGCGTTCATAGCATTTAAACATGTCTTTAATAGTTCAGTGTTCGGTTTAAATTCATAGCATTTTTGAGGAACATTGAATTGCACTGTTAAAAGTGAATTTAATGTAGAAATTCCTAGTCTGTTTCTGTGCTTCGTTTTGTTGAGACCAATAAACGTTCGGTATCAGCATTGCCATGGGGTATAACTAAAATGGCTTTTGTGAGTTTTGCCAATGTGGAGTAACTCGCAGTCTTTGATTTGGCTGATTGCATGCTAATACTTATCCACCTCTGTGATGGCCGTGACTTTAGGAGGTAATGGCGACGTGCAGAAATCCATAAATTCCTCTTGAAGGCTGGGTTTGTCACCAACTTGAACTACCTGAAGAACACACTCTGCTGCAGCAAGCACCTGACCAGCCATACTATATTGTTGTAAGCCTGGTTGAAGCCATTTGAGATTGGAGAGTAACTTGTGACTCATAGGTAATCATTTGACAGCTCCCTTGGCTGCAGCAATCCACCAAGCTTTGATAGTCTCCCTAAATTTTCTCACATCCTCAGATGATAATCCATCCTCTTATTCAAGGTATGATAGTGTGTTGTGACCTACGAAAACTTCGTATAAAGGGAGATACTCTTCTGAGTTATCAATACACACTTGTGAAACATGTTCAGCAGCACACACGTACTCAGAATTCATGCAGCGCAACAGAAATTTTCATATTAAGCCATCGAGCTCTTGGTAGAGAACATGAAGAATTGGAGATTGCTGCTGCATGTACTTGTTGAAATTATTAATGCAGAACATAGAAAGAGCAAGTAAGCTTTGGTCAGAGGCTTTTCAAGTAACAATTTTTACTCTTCTCACTATATACTGCCTGCTTATCCTCAGTACTTCGAAAGTATGAGAGTTAAGGCTTCATATTGCTTGATAATACGATTTACACAAGCTTCAAGGCTGAGCCATCATGTTTGGCATGCGTTAACAACTTGTATGGCTTGCATTCCACAAAACTTTGAAAATTTTCAAACTGTCGCAGCCTCCTTGGGCTCTTCTGGAAATAATACCATACATCAGTTGTCAGATCTTCTAATTCATCAGGCAAGACTTTGCAGGCCTCATTTGCTATTAGTGCTGTTATGTGACAATGACAATGAAGAGCAACTAATGTTACATCGTAACCGTGACATCACTGAATCTCGTGCTCCCAACATTAGATTGGCCCCATCTGTACCTAATCCGACAAGATTATCATAAAGGAGGGTAGTGGATTCTTGAAAATGCTTATCGATTGCGTTAAATAACAGCTCTGCAGTTGCCCTCTCTACACTCTCTAGGGCAAAGAAGACACATCTCACCTGTCCTTGGGTGTTATCGAAGAATCGAAGCATAATAGCAGCCTGTTGTGTAACGGTAATTTCAGTTGTCTCATCAGTTTGGAGGCTGAAGTATCTAGTCTCTAACTGCTGCGGAAATGGTTTTCCAACAATCCTGGGCAATAACTTTCAACACAGCTGTTGCTTTAGTACGACTGCACTTAAAGTCTTTAGCAATAGAAGAATCAGGAAACATCAACTTGAATAGTTTGGTACAATGAGATCTCCCAATTGAAAGGCAAGATGGTGCTCTCCAAGGAAATATGCGAAGAGTACTTCTGCACGGATTACAGACTCCTCTCTTATTGGCCAAAAGTAGGACTGTAGAGGCAGTACACCCACACCATCTTTTTCTGAGTATTTTTGTAATTTCGTTTCCTGATGTCTCCTGAGATCTCTAGTACCACCTCTTCCAAGGTTTATATCACGAGAGCACTTCATACAGAAGGCAAAAGTAGATCCCTTTTCTCGAAGTTGTGGCCCATGGGAAAGTCTTTGCATACAGTCTACGATAGACACACAATCGCTTTTTTGCAGACTTAGAAGACCTGATAGATGTAGAGATTTGACTGTCAATGTCAATTTGTGAAACCTCATTATCAGAGTCAGAATCCATATCTGAAGAATCTTCTTCTGGTAACCTTGAAGTACTGGGTTCTGAAGATGCCATAGCTAACTCTCTCTGACACTCACTGTGAAAGATTCTAACTCTTGCACAAATCAGGCTTTAAATACCCAACCAGATAGCTCATGCATGAGCATGCATATAGATCAAAGGGTTCTGGCTCCGCAGGCATATTCCTGGGTGACCACATAATAATAACACAGGAATATTCCTCACAGACCAAGTGACCACATGAATATTCCTGCAGACCAGGTGACCACAAAATGACTAATACCACATAGAGTGGTTTTGAAATAGGCCGCACATGCATGAAATGTCAAACAATTTTCTAATGATGAAAAATCCAAACATTTATGGATTCCATAAAATCCAAACAGAAAATTTAAGGGTCAAAAATCCAAACAGTTTGGATAAAATCCAACACTATGGCAACACTGTATGCACTATTTCCCGTTATTATAATTTTTCCTCTCAACCTAGCTACCCAAATCAGTGCATGGCTGAAGTATAATCTGTGGTCACAATCCAACTAGACTTCCCATTGAGTCACCATTTGAAATGCCAATATAGAGGGTGTTATCATACTACTACTATCCAGCTTGCCTTGAAAAAGTATAGCTATGATAGATAAAATAGATAGAGAAGCCAATAAATCAAGTGATTTCTAGAGGATTCTTTTATCAGGGATTGCATATGCAGGATATCGATGAATGCTGGAAATGTCAGACATCCAATGCTGTTAAAATCCAATGCTGTTAAAATGACAAACAGTCTAGATCCATGTCCACAACTAGATGGTTTTGAGTATAAATGGCTGGGCAGAAGGATCTGGTGTATTTTGTAGAGCTGAGTAGGTTGGCACGTTTTACAACCAGACAAGTAGGTGCAAGTTCGAGTTCCATAAGTTGTGTGGAACACAAATGGTGTAAGCATGCAATAGTAGCTACAGGTATAAATGAACGACGTGGTGTAATGGAAATGCACTAGAGAATGTCAACCTGGAATGTTACAACACTAGGTTGCAGTGGTAGCACTCATGTACACTGTAACAGATTTTGGTGTAGATGGTGGTATGTAGAGAGGCTGGATAATAATAATTTGTTGCTTCTTTTTAGGCCTCCACAAGAATCTTGAGGATATAGACAACTGTGGGTAGACAGAAGGATGTTCAAACAGAGCCGCTAGATGTTATATCTTTTGATCAGTGTGGTGGGATACAGATTAAAAAACGAGGGCATGTCCTGATTTGGCTTCCACATATATACCTGATGTATAGCAGCTCTGAACTTCATTCTGTATGTAGTGCAAGAGAAAGCTCTACCAATGTTGTACACCAAGGAGAGATAGCCAGCTGAACCTACCTAAGCTGGTCAATACGCATACCAGCATACCGAAGGCTAGATGAAATATCAGTGATTGAGAAAGTCGTATGTCTCACCACCTGATCATAAGCACCCACAGCTGGCTTTGATGAAAACCACAATATATTATTGCGAGGTCGTGCTAAGTGGGGAGGGAGAAAGAAAACTTGGTCACGTTATACTAGTCGAGGTAATTATTGGATTGACCTCAAGCAGTTAGTCATGTCCTTATTTGTGCAGGTGCAGTACAAGCGAGTCTGGTTTAAAAATGTATTTCCAATTTGGACCACACCCATACCTGAGTAACTAAGAAACAAAATAAAAAATAATGTTTACTGCATCCGTCAAAAATACAAGTTATAGACTGGCTTTACCATAAAATAATTTTCTTAATCCTATTGCATCATCATATCCAGCAGAAGTACCAACTGTCCCCAAACTTCGGGATGGTCCCAACTGGCAGCTTTGTCCCCAGGTCCCCAAAGGGGTATTGATTTGTCCCCAGGTCCCCAAAGGGGTATTGATTTGTCCCCAAAGCAGCCCTGATGGAGCACATTGTGGTTTCATAGTTCACAGGCTAGGATCTCAATCTCAACACAGGTCAGCTGCTTTTTCAGCCTGTGGAGCATGAAACCACAATGTGCTTAACTGTACTGAGTGATGCTACAGTACTCAGAAAGATTCACTGACCAGAGGCCTATTTTAAGCCAAGAAACTTTGATTGCTTTAATGGCAATGAGCTTACAGTGCTTATGAGTCAACCTTTACGGAGAAATTGCTCACAGAATGCAAGAAAGCTCCTCCAAAGCTGTCAAAACTAACTAGTAGTTAAATATATATTAATATTTTTTGTTGACATTATGATGATGACATAATCTTTATTACATGCAATGTATGCGGTTAGTCAGTGGGTGTGGTTGGTGTGTGGCCTGGGTGCCCCAAAGCCAATTTGAAAAAGTTGGCACCTATGATCTGGTCCCCATCACATCTCATACTGGTATATTTCCAAGAACATGTTTGATTTTCTGCTCTTAAGCAGCTGTAAAAATAACAATCTACTGTACTAAGCACTTCTGTAAATAGCACATAAAATTATAAAAGCTACATTATAACCCTCCCCCCTTTCCCCCCTCCCCTTCCTCTACCCTTCCACTCAATCTGAGAACTTGTGCAGTTGCTTTAGATGTTGAGTGGTAAAACAGTTATAACTATAAGTTTGTATAAAAAAAATACCTTACCATCACTTAAAGCTTCTTTTTGGTAGTTTTCCGGCAAATCAGAAACTTATGAAGGTTTATCCATGTTTTAAAACACCAACTTTTCTGGGGGCATAAAGATATGTGGGAGTGGATAGAGCTAGCTACCTTTTTCAAACATCCCCCTCCCCCCACACACCTATGGTAGCAGCCTTGAGATACCTCAGTTCTGATGCCTAAAATAAAACTGCTCTAGTACTAGATATTATGAGTGTGGTTTGTAGAAATATGTGTTATGTTCAACCCCTCACTTGGTTAGAGTAACAGAAAGCAGACTAGAAAGTTGCTGATGTGATAATTCTGAATAAGCAATTAGTGCAGAAATGCAGAAATTCAAAAAATGCCCTTCCTACTATTCACAATCCTGATATTAATTATGATGATCATACCAACAGGGCAATGGCTAGGGCTGTGGCTAGGGCAATGGTTAGACTTAGGCCATAACTTTGCTAGAACTAAGCCAATGCTCACGATCTCATCGTAGTATCTTGCTGCATAGCTACTTGTGTGACCTGATGACCAGTCACTTTCTGCCACGAGTCTTTGGAACAAAAAAAAAGAGAGAGAGAAAGGGAATAGCAACAACTAGCATTGTTTCAAGTTACTGTTTAGGATGGTATATATGTGTTTCACAATTTAAAAATTTATAGCAGAAGCTTAACACACTACAGTTTTAACTCGGAAGAGCTACAAATATCCAGCTAAAAATAATTATCACGCCATTGAGAACTACGCCCACATGATTGTATTATATTTATTGTGCGCAATTGTTATCGAAAGCTAAAATACAGCGGAGCTTTGTCTTCTCCAAGTTGAGAGGGTGATAAGAAAAGTTGGCTTTATGGTTCTCTTCTATCTGTGGGTATTAAAAAATGCAAGGAGAATCTGAAAGTGACTTGGACAGAGACCCCAGCATTATGACGAGCTTTGATAATTCCAGATTGCTGGTAAGTTTATAGCTAGTTGCATTGCTAAATATACTTCGCTTTCTAGTGAATAGTCTGAGTAGCTATGTGGTACTATCAGGTCTTTAACTATGCAGCTAGCTAGCTTTTAGCTATTACTGTGTGTGTTTATAATGGCTCGGGGGATATTTTTTGAACAGTTTTAAAACTGAACAAACATTGGAGAGGGTACGAAGCACATTCAGATCATAGCTAAGTATTATAATCCTCCATACCTCACTCCATTTTTTGTGGAGTTGTAGAATGATGGGGTAATCTTTTGAAATTTGACCCAAGAAGTGAAGTCTTTGCGATGACCTGGCCACTTGTAACAAGGAATGGTTGCTGGTGATGCTTTCCCAATCTCTACACCATACCGTGCATGCACTAAGCATGTTGAATGAACCATGTCGCCTGTCCATCGGTATATATATAGTTATGTTTATCTAGACAAAAAAAGGATGCAGACTCTTCATTGTCTGCACTCTTACGTCGCTGTAAAATTAACTTTGAAGTTGTTATAACATTCTCACTTGTCTCAACAGCTGAAGGGTTATGTAGCCCTCTCCACAAGCATCAAAATCTCTAACAGCGGCTTGCACTAATACATGAAATACCACCATTACACACACTCGATTATATTTGTTGCCCGCCCAGGTATAAGGTATAGGTATCAAGCAAGCTGTTAATTTTTTTTATATGATGAAGAAATTTTTCTAAAACAATTTTTTCCCGCATGCAATTAATATTCGCCCAATTACAATCTAAAGAACAATCTAGAAGAATGAGAAAATGGCTTAAATTAATCACAGACAAAATTTAAGTTTTTTTAATTTACGGTATGGTTGATGGAAATGCTGAGCCAAAAATCGAACAGCTGAATCAACATCAGATGTTCTTGTCAAGGTATGGTGAGAGTATCTGGAAGTAGATGCACTGACTTTCTAGATAATCCATTTAATTTAATCACGCGGATGTCAGCTGCCTTCATTATTCCTGGCTAGATGTCAGCTAGCCTTCATAAGGAATAATGAAGGCTAGATGTCAGCTGCCTTCATAAGGAATAATGAAGGCTAGATGTCAGCTAGCCTTCATAAGGAATAATGAAGGCTAGAGCATCTGGCCGAAACGTTGAGTGAAATGATTATCGAGAAAGTCTAATTATTTCAACTGAGAGTTTGTTGAGAGAAACTGGAAGTCAGGTGTGTTTCCCCTATTTTATATATCTACAACATATACTGGGCCTTTTCAGGTATCACACACGAGTTTGTGCCTATAAAGGAGCTTACAATGTATGACAGTCAATTGGTCAATTGGAATGTCCTCAGAGGAATCCTCAGAGAAGGGAATGTCCCCAGAGAAGGGAATGTCCCAGAGAAGGGAATGTCCCCAGAGAAGAGGGCAGAGAAGGGAGTGTCCTCAGAGAAGGGAATGTCCTCAGAGGAGGGAGTGTCCTCAGAGGAGGGAGTGTCCTCAGAGGAGGGAGTGTCCTCAGAGGAGGGAGTGTCCTCGGAGGAGGGAGTGTCCTCGGAGGAGGGAGTGTCCTCGGAGGAGGGCATTTATAAGGTTCAAGTCTTCATCTTTGTCCAGTGATGTAGTAGATAATCCTGGCGTCAACTTGGAGGTCCAAAGTCCTTAAGTTCTTGCCCACCCACCAGGAGATAGGAATACAGGCTAAGGGATTGGGCTAGGACTAGGGCTAGGGCTAGATGGGAAACAGCTTTAAGGTTTGGACATCCACAAATATTCCGGGATTGTCCAATGCAGACATGCCCTACCCATAGCCCTAGCCTAACCCTAGCCTAGCTTTAGCCCTAGTCCTAGCCTCTAGCCCTGGCCCTAGTTATAGCTCTAGCCCTAGCCCTAGTTATAGCTCTAGCTCTAGCCCTAGCCCTAGTTATAGCTCTAGCCCTAGCCCTAGCTTTAGTTCTAGCTCTAGATCTAGCCCTAGATGTAGTCCTAGCCCTAGACCTAGTCCTAACCCTAGACCTAGTCCTAACCCTAGCCCCAGGGGTGATCCTTCATATAACCAGAACCTTCTGTGTGATGTCAGTGTTCGTGATGTAATTGCAATTGCACAATATCTTGCAGTCACGTGATCGATCTGAAACGAGTGGAGACAATGTCTTATCTGATCCACCCAAAAGAAAGTGGGAGGGGCTTACTCCAGTACTGTTGCTAGCTGTGATGGCAGCTGTGATTGGTTCAAGCGCTCAGTTCGGCTTCAACACTGGTGTTATTAACAACCCCAAAGGAGTAAGTGATAGTGATAATTCAGGAAAACCACAGGCATAGGTCTAATGGTAATATGTGTCCTTATTTAAGAGCTGCATCACATCCACATGCTAGGTGTAGGTGAGGTGGCATGCACCCTAGCTTACTCTTGGAGGCATAAGGTTTAAAATGTTCCAAGTGGTCATGAGTGGCCGCCATGAAGAGCTGAAGCATTGAGTGTGGGATATTAGCTACAACATGACCGTGGAGGTCTGCCATTTGTGCATGAAAGGAGTTGCTCGATCTCTCTTCATTATTCCATACCTTTACTGATATACTAACAGTGTTTCAAGTCTCAGCTCATTATTGTCAACCATTCTTGAGGTAGGATACTTCTTATGCTGCCATTTCTTTACACACCGGCTGAGAAATGGACAAGAAGAAGCACGAATAACATGGCTTCCCATATGACATATAATTTTTTCCCCATAATATATTTTTTTGAAAGCTCTTTATTTTCTCTATCATATGAATGACCAGTTTTCCCCCCTTCTCATGAGATGGAGTCCAGTCTGTGTGCTCACTTCACCTGCCAGAAATGACAAATGGGAAGTAGGAAATTAAATTGGAAAGCATTCACAGTATCTGTGGGTACTTTGATGAAGCCAGTGTTGATAACCCATGTTAGAGTGTAAAGAGGTTTGCAATAATGACCTCAGTGCCATTGCAAGTAATTGGACCATGGTTGACACTATGCAAGTAGCAGCTTTTTAGACCAAAATTGGGAGCAGTTATGGTGTAAAAAAGACAAAAAACCCACCCCTCAAAATGGTCAGGATCCTCCCATTTTTGACAGTTATAATGAGAACTAATTGGAACTAATTGGGGATAGTGTGGGAGGAGAAAGTGGAGGGAGAGGAGGAGGAGGGGGCGGGAGGTAGAGGCAGAACAGGGGGAGAGGAGGAGGAGGAGGAGAAGAGAGTTAAGGTAGCAAAGGAGCAAGAAAGAGAGAAGGAGGGTGGGGGGGTATGGGGGGGGGGGGGGGGGGGGGGGGGGGGAATAGGTGACTGACTTTCGGAAGCAATTTAAATTATTGAGAGGCCTGACACTCACCTGTGGTGGTCATACAATACAAACAGTGGGCATTGTCTACATGTGCAGTGGCATCAAGTAGCTGCAAGCGTACTATGCACTCACATCTACTTACATGGTCATCAGCTGCTCTCTGATGACACTACAAAACTCTTGCAGTGAGATTATGTAACCAAACCTGAGCGTCATACTGGGTTGAGGCAGGTTGAAGTAGGCTGACAATAGCTCTATGGGGACACACACTGGACCAACATCACACTGGGTTGAGGTAGGTTGAAGTAGGTTGACAATAGCTCTATGGGGACACACACTGGACTAACCACCCTGGGTTGAGGCAGGTTGAAGTAGGTTGACAATAGCTCTATGGGGACACACACTGGACCACACCCACACTGGGTTGAGGAAAGAAAACTATATCTGCATAGCCCAGAGAGAACTGGATGCCTAGTCAGTAGAGGAGAGAGAACTGGCATCAGTGGGGGAGAGAGAACTGGATGCCTAGTCAGTCGAGGAGAGAGAACTCGCTGCATAGTCAGTAGAGGAGAGAGAACTGGCTGCAGAGTCAGTAGAGGAGAGAGAACTGGCTGCATAGTCAGTAGAGGAGAGAAAACAGGCTGCAGAGTCAATAGAGGAGAGAGCATAGTCAGTAGAGGAGAGAGAACTGGCTGCATAGTCAGTAGAGGAGAGAGAACTGGCTGCATAGTCAGTAGAGGAGAGAGAACTGGCTGCATAGTCAGTAGAGGAGAGAAAACAGGCTGCAGAGTCAATAGAGGAGAGAGAACTGGCTGCATAATCAGTAGAGGAGAGAGAACTGGCTGCATAGTCAGTAGAGGAGAGAGAACTGGCTGCAGAGTCAATAGAGGAGAGAGAACTGGCTGCATAGTCAGTAGAGGAGAGAGAACTGGCTGCATAGTCAGTAGAGGAGAGAGAACTGGCTGCAGAGTCAGTAGAGGAGAGAGAACTGGCTGCAGAGTCAATAGAGGAGAGAGAACTGGCTGCATAGTCAGTAGAGGAGAGAGAACTGGCTGCATAGTCAGTATAGGAGAGAGAACTGGCTGCATAGTAACTAGAGGAGAGAGAACTTGCTGCATAGTAACTAGAGGAGAGATAACTGATTGCATAATTCTTATAATATGTTGTCTATCTAGTCTCATTTTCTCGGGCCTGCTTCGACATCAAGGGCTGAGACTTGGAACTAGGGGTAACTTGACCCACCTGAAGCCAATGATGGCCTTAGATTAGATTTCACAGGTCACTTAGACGTTGCTATTACCATACCAAACAACCATTCTTCTCTTAGACTTCCACTGCAAGCATAGCAAGAAAAAATTATAGCAGCCCTCCAAGTGGAGCAGGCCCAGATTGACACGGCCAATGGTTGACTGAGGGAGAGGATTCCTGAGTCTCGCAACTGGACTGAAGTAGCGTTGTCTGGTGGCACTTATGCAGAAAGATTCACTTTAGTTTTGCAAAGGAGCTGATCTTATGCAGGATGAGAGGTGTGCTATGTATTCGTGGACAAGGAGGCCAAGTTTGCAATTGTGGCGGGTTAAGTTATTCAAGGTCTCCTGTAGTAGCTTGAGGTTGGGTCTCCTCTGGTAGCTTGAGGTTGGGTCTCCTCTGGTAGGTTGAGGTTGGGTCTCCTCTAGTAGCTTGAGGTTGGGTCTCCTCTGGTAGCTTGAGGTTGGGTCTCCTCTGGTAGCTTGAGGTTGGGTCTCCTCTGGTAGCTTGAGGTTGGGTCTCCTCTGGTAGCTTGAGGTTGGGTCTCCTCTAGTAGCTTGAGGTTAGGTCTCCTCTGGTAGCTTGAGGTTGGGTCTCCTCTAGTAGCTTGAGGTTGTGTCTCCTCTGGTAACTTGAGGTTGGGTCTCCTCTGGTTGGGTCTCCTCTAGTAGCTTGAGGTTGGGTCTCCTCTGGTAGCTTGAGGTTGGGTCTCCTCTAGTAGCTTGAGGTTAGGTCTCCTCTGGTAGCTTGAGGTTGGGTCTCCTCGAGTAGCTTGAGGTTGGGTCTCCTCTGGTAACTTGGGGTTGGGTCTCCTCTGGTTGGGTCTCCTCTAGTAGCTTGAGGTTGGGTCTCCTCTGGTAGCTTGAGGTTGGGTCTCCTCTAGTAGCTTGAGGTTAGGTCTCCTCTGGTAGCTTGAGGTTGGGTCTCCTCTAGTAGCTTGAGGTTGGGTCTCCTCTGGTAGCTTGAGGTTGTCTCCTCTAGTAGCTTGAGGTTGGGTCTCCTCTGGTAGCTTGAGGTTGGGTCTCCTCTGGTAGCTTGAGGTTGTGTCTCCTCTGGTAGCTTGAGGTTGGGTCTCCTCTAGTAGCTTGAGGTTGGGTCTCCTCTAGTAGCTTGACGTTGTGTCTCTGGTAGCTTGAGGTTGGGTCTCCTCTAGTAGTTTGAGGTTGGGTCTCTGGTAGCTTGAGGTTGTCTCCTCTAGTAGCTTGAGGTTGTGTCTCCTCTGGTAGGTTGAGGTTGGGTCTCCTCTGGTAGCTTGAGGTTGGGCCTCCTCTGGTAGCTTGAGGTTGGGTCTCCTCTGGTAGCTTGAGGTTGGGTCTCCTCTGGTAGCTTGAGGTTGGGTCTCCTCTGGTAGCTTGAGGTTGGGTCCCCTCTGGGTAGCTTGAAGTTGTGTCTCCTCTGGTAGCTTGAAGTTGTGTCTCCTCTGGTAGCTTGAGGTTGGGTCTCCTCTGGTAGCTTGAGGTTGGGTCTCCTCTGGTAGCTTGAGGTTGTGTCTCCTCTGGTAGCTTGAGGTTGTGTTTCCTCTGGTAGCTTCAGGTTGGGTCTCCTCTGGTAACTTGAGGTTGGGTCTCCTCTGGTAGCTTGGGGTTGGGTCTCCTCTGGTAACTTGAGGTTGGGTCTCCTCTAGTAGCTTGAGGTTGTGTCTCCTCTTGTAGCTTGAGGTTGTGTCTCCTCTGGTAGCTTGAGGTTGGGTCTCCTCTGGTAGCTTGAGGTTGGGTCTCCTCTAGTAGGTTGAGGTTGGGTCTCCTCTAGTAGCTTGAGGTTGGGTCTCCTCTGGTAGCTTGAGGTTGGGTCTCCTCTGGTAGCTTGAGGTTGGGTCTCCTCTGGTAGCTTGAGGTTGAGTCTCCTCTGGTAGCTTGAGGTTGTGTCTCCTCTGGTAGCTTGAGGTTGGGTCTCCTCTGGTAGCTTGAGGTTGGGTCTCCTCTGGTAGCTTGAGGTTGTGTCTCCTCAGGTAGCTTGAGGTTGGGTCTCTAGCTTGAGGTTGGGTCTCCTCTGGTAGCTTGAGGTTGTGTCTCCTCTGGTAGTTTGAGGTTGTGTCTCCTCTGGTAGGTTGAGGTTAGGTCTCCTCTAGTAGCTTGAGGTTGTGTCTCTCTGGTAGCTTGAGGTTGTGTCTCCTCTGGTAGCTTGAGGTTGGGTCTCCTCTGGTAGCTGAGTTGTGTCTCCTCTTGTGGCTTGAGGTTGGGTCTCTTGAGGTTGGGTCTCTAGCTTGAGGTTGGGTCCTCTGGTAGCTTGAGGTTGTGTCTCCTCTTGTAGCTTGAGGTTGGGTCTCCTCTGGTAGCTTGAGGTTGTGTCTCCTCTGGTAACTTGAGGTTGGGTCTCCTCTGGTTGGGTCTCCTCTGGTAGCTTGAGGTTGGGTCTCCTCTGGTAGGTTGAGGTTAGGTCTCCTCTAGTAGCTTGAGGTTGGGTCCTCTGGTAGCTTGAGGTTGTGTCTCCTCTGGTAGTTTGAGGTTGTGTCTCCTCTGATAGGTTGAGGTTAGGTCTCCTCTAGTAGCTTGAGGTTGTGTCTCTCTGGTAGCTTGAGGTTGTGTCTCCTCTGGTAGCTTGAGGTTGGGTCTCCTCTGGTAGCTTGAGGTTGGGTCTCCTCTGGTAGCTGAGTTGTGTCTCCTTGAGGTTGGGTCTCTCTGGTAGCTTGAGGTTGGGTCTCTAGCTTGAGGTTGGGTCCTCTGGTAGCTTGAGGTTGGGTCTCCTCTTGTAGCTTGAGGTTGGGTCTCCTCTGGTAGCTTGAGGTTGGGTCTCCTCTTGTAGCTTGAGGTTGGGTCTCCTCTGGTAACTTGAGGTTGGGTCTCCTCTGGTTGGGTCTCCTCTGGTAGCTTGAGGTTGGGTCTCCTCTGGTAGGTTGAGGTTAGGTCTCCTCTAGTAGCTTGAGGTTGGGTCCTCTGGTAGCTTGAGGTTGTGTCTCCTCTGGTAGCTTGAGGTTGTGTCTCCTCTGGTAGCTTGAGGTTAGGCCTCCTCTGTTAGCTTGAGGTTAGGTCTCCTCTGGTAGTTTGAGGTTGGGTCTCCTCTAGTAACTTGAGGTTGGGTCTCCTCTGGTAGCTTGAGGTTGGGCCTCCTCTGGTAGCTTGAGGTTAGGTCTCCTCTGGTAGTTTGAGGTTGTGTCTCCTCTGGTAGCTTGAGGTTGTGTCTCCTCTGGTAGCTTGAGGTTGGGCCTCCTCTGGTAGCTTGAGGTTGTGTCTCCTCTGGTAGCTTGAGGTTGGGTCTCCTCTGGTAGCTTGAGGTTAGGTCTCCTCTGGTAGCTTGAGGTTGGGTCTCCTCTAGTAGCTTGAGGTTGGGTCTCCTCTGGTAGCTTGAGGTTGGGTCTCCTCTGGTAGCTTGAGGTTGTGTCTCCTCTGGTAGCTTGAGGTTGTGTCTCCTCTGGTAGCTTGAGGTTGGGTCTCCTCTGGTAGCTTGAGGTTGGGTCTCCTCTAGTAGTTTGAGGTTGGGTCTCCTCTGGTAGCTTGAGGTTGGGTCTCCTCTGGTAGCTTGAGGTTGGGTCTCCTCTGGTAGCTTGAGGTTGGGTCTCCTCTGGTAGCTTGAGGTTGGGTCTCCTCTGGTAGCGTAGCTTGAGGTTGGGTCTCCTCTGGTAACTTGAGGTTGGGCCTCCTCTGGTAGCTTGAGGTTGTGTCTCCTCTGGTAGCTTGAGGTTGTGTCTCCTCTGGTAGCTTGAGGTTGGGTCCTCTGGTAGCTTGAGGTTGTGTCTCCTCTGGTAGCTTGAGGTTGTGTCTCCTCTGGTAGCTTGAGGTTGGGTCTCCTCTGGTAACTTGAGGTTGGGTCTCCTCTGGTAACTTGAGGTTGGGTCTCCTCTGGTAGCTTGAGGTTGGGTCTCCTCTAGTAGTTTGAGGTTGGGTCTCCTCTGGTAGCTTGAGGTTGGGTCTCCTCTGGTAACTTGAGGTTGGGCCTCCTCTGGTAGCTTGAGGTTGTGTCTCCTCTGGTAGCTTGAGGTTGGGTCCTCTGGTAGCTTGAGGTTAGGTCTCCTCTGGTAGCTTGAGTTTGGGTCTCCTCTGGTAGCTTGAGGTTGTCTCCTCTAGTAGCTTGAGGTTGGGTCTCCTCTGGTAGCTTGAGGTTGGGTCTCCTCTGGTAGCTTGAGGTTGGGTGTCCTCTGGTAGCTTGAGGTTGGGTCTCCTCTGGTAGCTTGAGGTTGGGTCTCCTCTGGTAGCTTGAGGTTGTCTCCTCTAGTAGCTTGAGGTTGGGTCTCCTCTGGTAGCTTGAGGTTGGGTCTCCTCTGGTAGCTTGAGGTTGTCTCCTCTAGTAGCTTGAGGTTGGGTCTCCTCTGGTAGCTTGAGGTTGGGTCTCCTCTGGTAGCTTGAGGTTGGGTCTCCTCTGGTAGCTTGAGGTTGGGTCTCCTCTGGTAGCTTGAGGTTGTCTCCTCTAGTAGCTTGAGGTTGGGTCTCCTCTGGTAGCTTGAGGTTGTGCCTCCTCTGGTAGCTTGAGGTTGGGTCTCCTCTGGTAGCTTGAGGTTGGGTCTCCTCTGGTAGCTCGAAGTTGGGTTTTCTCTGGTGGGTCTTCTCTGATAGCTCCACAATGTCGACATCAATGGGGACAGTAGATAATCCTCGCTCACTAGTACCACATTTTCTTGCCCCAATTGTGGAATACAGAAGAGTACCTCCTTACCGAGGTACGAGGCCTAGCAGGCCGATGTGGTCAGTTGACAAATGTTCTCGAATAGAAGTGGCAACCTCAGCAGAATTGCACTCTCTAAAATGTAATATTTCAATTGTAGCCCCTTTAGTTGCCATTAGCAATGTACCAGCACCAGTGTGCAGTCAGTAAATATCTTGCACTACACTATAAAAGCTGCCAAGTTGACAAAGAAATCCTTCTGTAAGTGTCTGATGACAGAGAGATTCACAGCCTCAAGGAGGATAGAGGTGCAGCTTTAGCTACTCCAGCCATTGCTGAAGCTACTCACCAGCTGTTGGAAAAAGAGTGACACGATGGAGAAGATCCATTCACCTCCCTGGAGGAGAATGAAGACACTGAACTCCTTGTTAACAATAATGGCGGCCTGGAGCTTTGTAAGTGACTGCATCTGTAGCTCTGTCTGCAGTGTTGACAAATACCACCGCAATGACTCGGCCAAATAAAACTGCACCAACTGATCCCGGCAGATCGGAGGCAAAAGTTGACCTTTCTTATTGCACTGCACATGTGTTTTGCCCACAGCTCTTGTTTGGCTGGGCAGTAACCTACGGCAGTTGGGATGAGATAAAGAGCAGTCACGACTTCTATTCAAGTGAAGACAATATTCAGAATTTATCTAAATTTATACCCAGATCTCTCTGAGGTTCAACTATTGGAATGTTTTCTCCCCTATCTGATAATAGCTTTTCAAGTCTACCAAATCTCACTGCAGCAGATGTAGCACCAAATCTCACTGCAGCAGATGTAGCACCAAATCTCACTGCAGCAGATGTAGCACCAAATCTCACTGCAGCAGATGTAGCACCAAATCTCACTACAGCAGATGTAGCACCAAATCTCACTGCAGCAGATGTAGCACCAAATCTCACTGCAGCAGATGTAGCACCAAATCTTACTGCAGCAGATGTAGCACCAAATCTCACTGCAGCAGATGTAGCACCAAATCTCACTGCAGCAGATGTAGCACCAAATCTCACTGCAGCAGATGTAGCACCAAATCTCACTGCAGCAGATGTAGCACCAAATCTCACTGCAGCAGATGTAGCGGGCTCAAGGCCATGCTCCAGTTTTTGCACCAGGCAGACACTATCTGTGTCTAAATCAGTTGAACACCTCTTTTGAAGACAATATTTTTGACTAGTGTGTGTCCCCATAGAGCTATTGTCAACCTACTTCAACCTGCCTCAACCCAGTGTGGTGTTGGTCCAGTGTGTGTCCCCATAGAGCTATTGTCAACCTACTTCAACCTGCCTCAACCCAGTGTGGTGTTGGTCCAGTGTGTGTCCCCATAGAGCTATTGTCAACCTACTTCAACCTGCCTCAACCCAGTGTGGTGTTGGTCCAGTGTGTGTCCCCATAGAGCTATTGTTAACCTACTTCAACCTGCCTCAACCCAGTGTGGTGTTGGTCCAGTGTGTGTCCCCATAGAGCTATTGTCAACCGTACTTCAACCTGCCTCAACCCAGTGTGGTGTTGGTCCAGTGTGTGTCCCCATAGAGCTATTGTCAACCTACTTCAACCTGCCTCAACCCAGTGTGGTGTTGGTCCAGTGTGTGTCCCCATAGAGCTATTGTCAACCTACTTCAACCTGCCTCAACCCAGTGTGGTGTTGGTTCAGTGTGTGTCTCCATAGAGCTATTGTCAACCTACTTCAACCTGCCTCAACCCAGTGTAGTGTTGGTCCAGTGTGTGTCCCCATAGAGCTCTTGTCAACCTACTTCAATCTGCCTCAACCCAGTGTGGTGTTTGTCCAGTGTGTGTCCCCATAGAGCCATTGTCAACCTACTTCAACCTGCCTCAACCCAGTGTGGTGTTGGTCCAGTGTGTGTCCCCATAGAGCTAGTGGCAACCTACTTCAACCTGCCTCAACCCAGTGTGATGTTGGTCCAGTGTGTGTCCCATAAGAGCTATTGTCAACCTACTTCAACCTGCCTCAACCCAGTGTGATGTTGGTCCAGTGTGTGTCCCCATAGAGCTATTGTCAACCTACTCCAACCTGCCTCAACCCAGTGTGGTGTTGGTCCAGTGTGTGTCCCCATAGAGCTATTGTCAACTTACTTCAACCTGCCTCAACCCAGTGTGGTGTTGGTCCAGTGTGTGTCCCCATAGAGCTATTGTCAACCTACTTCAATCTGCCTCAACCCAGTGTGGTGTTGGTCCAGTGTGTGTCCCCATAGAGCCATTGTCAACCTACTTCAACCTGTCTCAACCCAGTGTGGTGTTGGTGTTGGTCCAGTGTGTGTCCCCATAGAGCTAGTGGCAACCTACTTCAACCTGCCTCAACCCAGTGTGATGTTGGTCCAGTGTGTGTCCCATAAGAGCTATTGTTAACCTACTTCAACCTGCCTCAACCCAGTGTGATGTTGGTCCAGTGTGTGTCCCCATAGAGCTATTGTCAACCTACTCCAACCTGCCTCAACCCAGTGTGGTGTTGGTCCAGTGTGTGTCCCCATAGAGCTATTGTCAACTTACTTCAACCTGCCTCAACCCAGTGTGGTGTTGGTCCAGTGTGTGTCCCCATAGAGCTATTGTCAACCTACTTCAACCTGCCTCAATCCAGTGTGGTGTTGGTCCAGTGTGTGTCCCCATAGAGCTATTGTCAACCTACTTCAACCTGCAGCTGCTGGCAGTGAGGGTGAAGACACGGAGTTTGTCTGCCTGATTAAGACACTAACTAGACCAGTATGAGTTTGGTTGCTTTATGGATGCACAATCTTCTAACATTAACCTACCTCTCTCTCTCTTTGCTCCTTCTGTTTCAAATCTCATCCTTCTATCCTCCTCTCCTCTTCTCCCCCCTCCCTCCTCCTCTTCTCTCCTCTCCCTCCCCTCCCTCCTCTCCCTCCACTCCCTCTCCTCCCTCCTCCTCTCCCTCCTCCTCTCCCTCCTCCTCTCCCTCCTCCTCTCCCTCCTCCTCTCTCTCTCCTCCCCTCCCTCCTCCTCTCCCTCCTCTCTCTCCTCTCTCTCCTCCTCCCCTCCCTCCTCCCCTCCCTCCTCCCCTCCCTCCTCCTCTCCCTCCTCTCTCTCCTCCTCTCTCTCCTCCCCTCCCTCCTCCTCTCCCTCCTCCTCTCCCTCCTCTTCTCTCTTCTCTCTCTCCTCTTCCCCCTTGCCCCTCCTTGTTATAGGCTATCCAGCAGTCGTTTCACAATTCCTCCTACCCATTCATTGATGTGGAGATGAATATTGCGGTGGCCATCTTTGCTATTGGAGGAATGATAGGAGCATTACCAGCAGGGCTGATAGCAGATGTCATAGGAAGGTAAATAATAGCGATAATGACAGGGGCAGTGTTATTATATTACTGACCATTGGGAAGGGAATGGGCATATTTGAGGTGTAATATGAACACTCTAGTCAGAGAGGGGCACATTTGAGGTGTAATAGGAACACTCTAGTCAGGGAGGGGCACATTTGAGGTGTAATATGAACACTCTAGTCAGGGAGGGTGCATATTTGAAGTGTAATAGGAACACTCTAGTCAGAATGGAGCAATTTAATTGGATTCATTGTTTTACAAGTCGCGTCTTGATACAGCTCGGAGATGTGGAGCAATTCCATTGGTCGGTGTGTGGATTTTTATTTAAGTATTTATTTTTAATTCTAACTTATGACACCTCTAATTAATTGACTCCTTGTGGACAGTTTGATTGGTCAGTTGCATGAGGTGACAGGTATTGAGTTGCTGTTGATAGGTGTTGAGTTGCTGTTGACAGGTATTGAGTTGCTGTTGAATGAATAGAGCTGATGTTTATTGGAGTAAGGATGCAACTCCCCCCAGCCAAGACTCACACCTCAGCTATGTAAAAGCACACCCCCACTATGCCGAGATGGAAGCACATCCAGTGCTCTGAACAGCCTGTATTGGAATCGATGCTATGCTCGTGTCCACAAGCATTTCAAGACAACAACACACACAGCACCCTCCCCTTCCTTTCCCCTCCTCACATGGATGAGCTGCCTACAGACCTGAAGGAGACCTGTGCTGCAGAACAGAGAGAGGAAGGAGCTAAGGGAGAGGCAGTGAGCTCCGTACAGACCTGAAGGAGACCTGTGCTGCAGAACAGAGAGAGGAAGGAGCTAAGGGAGAGGCAGTGAGCTCCCTACAGACCTGAAGGAGACCTGTGCTGCAGAACAGAGAGAGGAAGGAGCTAAGGGAGAGGCAGTGAGCTCCGTACAGACTTGAAGGAGACCTGTGCTGCAGAACAGAGAGAGGAAGGAGCTAAGGGAGAGGCAGTGAGCTCCGTACAGACCTGAAGGAGACCTGTGCTGCAGAACAGAGAGAGGCAGGAGCCAAGGGAGAGGCAGTGAGCTCCGTACAGACCTGAAGGGGACCTGTGCTGCAGAACAGAGAGAGGAAGGAGCTAAGGGAGAGGCAGTGAGCTCCCTACAGACCTGAAGGAGACCTGTGCTGCAGAACAGAGAGTGGAAGGAGCTAAGGGAGAGGCAGTGAGCTCCGTACAGACCTGAAGGAGACCTGCGCTGCAGAACAGAGAGAGGAAGGAGCTAAGGGAGAGGCAGTGAGCTCCGTACTGACCTGAAGGAGACCTGTGCTGCAGAACAGAGAGAGGAAGGAGCTAAGGGAGAGGCAGTGAGCTGCTTACAGACCTGAAGGAGACCTGTGCTGCAGAACAGAGAGAGGAAGGAGCTAAGGGAGAGGCAGTGAGCTCCCTACAGACCTGAAGGAGACCTGTACTGCAGAACAGAGAGAGGAAGGAGCTAAGGGAGAGGCGGTGAGCTCCCTACAGACCTGAAGGAGACCTGTACTGCAGAACAGAGAGAGGAAGGAGCTAAGGGAGAGGCAGTGAGCTCCCTACAGACCTGAAGGAGACCTGTACTGCAGAACAGAGAGAGGAAGGAGCTAAGGGAGAGGCGGTGAGCTCCGTACAGACCTGAAGGAGACCTGTGCTGCAGAACAGAGAGAGGCAGGAGCTAAGGGAGAGGCAGTGAGCTCTGTACTGACCTGAAGGAGACCTGTGCTGCAGAACAGAGAGAGGAAGGAGCTAAGGGAGAGGCAGTGAGCTCCGTACAGACCTGAAGGAGACCTGTGCTGCAGAACAGAGAGAGGAAGGAGCTAAGGGAGAGGCAGTGAGCTCCGTACAGACCTGAGGGAGACCTGTGCTGCAGAACAGAGAGAGGATATCCATCGAATAGCGTCAATGGGGCAATATTTTCGTGAATTTCTCTGTAAAGAAAACTACGATTTTTTTTGCCTCAGATCACTGTACTATTGCGAGCCAAACTTTTGTGAGTTGGTAAAGGGTCTAGCTCATGCAAAATCCATGATCACATATGACCACACACCCTCAGCATGACTCTAGGGAGATTACTATTGAATTGTGCTGGACCATTAGCTAGCTAGCGATTTCTTTCCCCTGGCCTGTTTTGCTACTTTAGTATAAAGGGAAAAGAGAACCTGCTGTCTAGCACCTGTAACTAGGCAACGAACCACTCCCCCTCATCATTGAAATAGAGAAGAGACAGAAGATAGCTTTCTGAGAACTTGACCAATCATACGTCCGGACTTCAGCAGTGCCACAGTAAATATGTGACCAATCATACGTCCAGACTTCAGCACTGCCACAGCAAATATGTGACCAACCATACGTCCAGACTTCAGCACTGCCACAGCAAATATGTGACCAACCATACGTCCAGACTTCAGCACTGCCACAGCAAATATGTGACCAATCATACGTCCAGACTTCAGCAGCGCCACAGCAATGTGACCAACTCTACGTCCAGACTTCAGTACTGCCACAGCAAATATGTGACCAATCATACGTCCAGACTTCAGCACTGCCACAGCAAATATGTGACCAATCATACGTCCAGATTTCATCACTGCTACAGCAAATATGTGACCAACCATACGTCCAGACTTCAGTACTGCCACAGCAAAAAGGTCATGTTGATTGTCAGTCTCGTGCGAGTGCTGCAGTTGCTTGTCTAAGGCAGCAGTCCAAATTTCCCTATAAGCATTATCCTGGAACCGTGCCTTCTAGTTTGAAAATATTCACTGTGGCAAGATGTTTTCCCAACCGAAATTGAAAAGAGGTGTGGTTATTATTATTATAGTACCACCAGACCATGGCTCACCTGATGCCCTGCCCAGGTGCTCCCCATGTGATTGTCACCAGACCATGGCTCACCTGATGCCCTGCCCAGGTGCTCCCCATGTGATTATATACCACCAGACCATGGCTCACCTGATGCCCTGCCCAGGTGCTCCCCATGTGATTGTCACCAGACCATGGCTTTCACACTAATAAACATGGTAATTTCACCATGGTCGGCTGTTCACACACTCACACATGGTAAAGGATCACCAAATAGTTCACATTAATCAACATGGTAAAGGATCATCATGTGAACAAATGTGTTACATAACTTGAGAGTTCAGTTCGCATTGTCTGTGATATGTATATATAGAGGTCGCCCTGAGCAAGATGCAGCCAGCTAGTGGCTTACATACAACCAGCCATTCATTTGGGATAAAAATATATCACTCCTTAGAAAACAAAAAAAACTCCATTATCAGAAATTTTAAAATAAAAATCAGAAAAGAAATTGCCAATGAAATTGCCAATGAAAACCAACATTCACAGGACCCTTTACGTAATGATATAATGAATGCCTAATACAATTCTGATTTGGATGAGTTCTTACAGAAAGGGAGAATTGTTCACTCGAAATCAAGCAGTTCTCTAAAGAGATTGTCCGCATTTCCCAGTGCTCTCTGGACCTCCACATGCTGCATGACCTCCAGGCTGATGGCCTCAGTGGAGCCGGATGCAGGAGTAACTTAGAGAAGCGCTGTGGGGTCACAGGAAACGTTGTCTTGGCAGGTTTCTAGGGTTTTATTTTAATTTTATTTTTTAATTTTTTTTATTTTTAAAATAATTTTTAAGCGGATTAATAGGTAAAGGGTCACTGCCTTCCATTTGTTATAAATATGTTTTCTGGTTATGCATGGTAAGGGAGTGTCGATATGGGTACAGTCTTGTTTCCTATCCAATAGAGCATTTGTTTGTTATGGTCAAGCAGCTGCCTACAAGAAGTTACTCAGTGTAACACCAGAACTAACACCAGAACTAACCAAAGATAATACACACATGCCTATGTCTATACACATGACACATGCATCAAGTATACAGTTACCTGGTGTTGAAGGTCTATGCTGTTAACTTTTGTCACAAGGCTAAACTTCTGAGGAAATCAGCTGATCACTTCTTAGTAGCCAAGGTGTCCAGGCTCAGCTCTGCTAGACTCTTGGTAGCCAAGGTGTGCAGCTGCTTGCTGGCTCAGCTCAGCTAGACTCTTGGTAGCCAAGGTGTGCAGCTGCTTGCTGGACTTGATATTGCATGTGCACAAATGTGTTTATGATGATGACAACCATTTACCAAACTTTCAGGAACTGAGAAACGGATTGGTGTTAGGGTATGCACTGCTCCTAACAGTCTAGCTAAGGCCTTCCGCTCTTAGTGTTTTAGGTAATAGTTATAAACAACTTTTTCACTCAAGACAAGACACAAACTCGAGACTGTCCAGAGGGAGGCTGCCCTAACTAGGCTGGCCTTCCCCCAGGGACGTGACCATATAAGGTAAAATGCATGCATGTGGTTGATTAAGACTACCCAATGGAATACAAGCAGCAAGGCCAGGTCTCTGTGTTTGTTTATGCATGCTAAGTGTCTACTTCAAGGTCAACTGAGCAGCCTGCAGGTTAACACCTGCAGGCTGCTCCTGTGTTGTCAGGGCTGTTGTTAGGGAGGTCCCTATCTAGTTCTGCAACTGTGGTAAAATTATGATGAGTGATATATTGCACATGAGTGTGGATAGATAGATAGAGATAAAAAGATAGAAGATAGATAGAATAGAAAGAGCGAGAGATAGATAGATGATAGATCGATACCAGGTAGGTACATATATAGATACCTGTACATGTAGGTACATATATAGATACCTGTACATGTAGGTACATATATAGATACCTGTACATGTAGGTACATATATAGATACCTGTACATGTATGTGCATATATAGATACCTGTACAGGTAGGTACATATATAGATACCTGTACAGGTAGGTACATATGAACAAGTGGAGTTCATCTCTGTAGTGTCCCAGTCAACCTTTCCATCAATGGATAAGTGGAGTTAACTGGCATGGCCTTTTAACAGCTTGTCAGAGTTCTCCTCTCTCTCTACACTTGTCCACAGATCTTTGAAATTCTATTGAAGATAATAATTTCAGTTGATGACAGAGTTGATGTTATCAGAGTTGTTCTCTGTGTGTGTGCCACTCCTTCCTTCATCCACCTCTCCCCTCCTCCCACCACTCCCCCACCACTCCCCCTCTCCCCCCCCCCCCCCCACCACTCCCCCACCACTCCCACTCCCCCACCACTCCCCCCCTCATCCCTTACCCTGTCTTACAGAAAGTAAAGTGGTATAAAATATCTACAGTATATTGATATATTGGTCAGCGTCTGCTAGGCACGTGCACATAAAAACCTGTTTAGCAGGTGCAGGTAATGTATCTTTAAAAGCAATGTCGCGTTTGTACCTGTAGGCGGAGTTAACATGTCTTCCTCTAATCAGGCTCCACTCACCAGAGTTACCCTCCAGCTAGTGCTAATGGGTTAAGATGTGTTCCAGTAATCAGCCTCCACTCACCAGAGTTGCCCTCCAGCTAGTGCTAATGGGTTAAGATGTGTTCCAGTAATCAGCCTCCACTCACCAGAGTTGCCCTCCAGCTAGTGCTAATGGGTTAAGATGTGTTCCAGTAATCAGCCTCCACTCACCAGAGTTGCCCTCCAGCTAGTGCTAATGGGTTAAGATGTGTTCCAGTAATCAGGCTCCACCCACCAGAGTTGCCCTCCAGCTAGTGCTAATGGGTTAAGATGTGTTCCAGTAATCACCAGTTACCCTCCAGCTAGTGCTAATGGGTTAAGATGTGTTCCAGTAATCAGACTCCACCCACCAGAGTTGCCCTCCAGCTAGTGCTAATGGGTTAAGATGTGTTCCAGTAATCAGGCTCCACCCACCAGAGTTGCCCTCCAGCTAGTGCTAATGGGTTAATATGTGTTCCAGTAATCAGGCTCCACCCACCAGAGTTGCCCTCCAGCTAGTGCTAATGGGTTAAGATGTGTTCCAGTAATCAGGCTCCACCCACCAGAGTTACCCTCCAGCTAGTGCTAATGGGTTAAGATGTGTTCCAGTAATCAGCCTCCACCCACCAGTTACCTTCCAGCTAGTGCTAATGGGTTAAGATGTGTTCCAGTAGTCAGTGCTCCACTAACCAGAGTTACCTTCCATCTAGTGCTAATGAATGTTTCTCCAGCTTCCCTGATCTTATTCTCTGTCTGTCTCAGGAAGTACACCTTGCTGCTCAACAATGTGCTGGTCTTCGTGGCAGTGGCGCTGCAGAGCTTTGCCATCCATCCAGTCATGTTCATTGTCGGACGCTTGATTATAGGGATCAATGCAGGTGTGTGTGTGTGGTGTGTGCGCTGTGTGTGTGTGTGGTATCTATCTACCTATCTGACTGTCTCCATCTATCTACCTATCTATTTATCTATCTACCTATCTATACATCTATCTACCTATCTATTTATCTATCTACCTATCTATACATCTATCTACCTATCTATTTATCTATCTATCTACCTATCTATTTATCTATCTATCTACCTATCTATTTATCTATTTATCTACCTATCTATTTATCTATCTATCTACCTATCTATACATCTATCTACCTATCTATACATCTATCTACCTATCTATTTATCTATTTATCTACCTATCTATTTATCTATCTATCTACCTATCTATTTATCTATCTACCTATCTATCTATACATCTATCTACTTATCTATTTATCTATCTATCTACCTATCTATCTGTCTTTCTACTATCTATCTATCTATTCATACGTACTGTCAGACAACAAACTTTTTTGCCCTGTGTTGCACATGTAGTAACAACAACAAAAAAACAAGAATAAAACAATCACAACAACAACATTTGCACCAGACATTGTTGGAATTAAGCACTCACAGGGAGACTCAGATGGCCTGTCCACACTGCACCTAAACTAATACACTTTAATGCATGTTGGTGCTAGGAAAGAAACTCTTCAAGTCAATCACGTTTGTCGCGTCCACACTAGCACCGAAGTAAACCTACGAAGCAAAAATTATCAGTTTACCAAAGTCAGTCAGAATCATATACTGTAGCTATAGTTGAGATGGAGTTTGTTTTTGTGTCCTTCTTGCTGATTGGCTACCTACAGATCTGCAGGAAACATTTTCTGCAGAGAAGAAAGAGGAGAGAGCCGACGGGAAGACAGAACCAACGAAGGTTGCGACTGCATGAACTTCACAAGTGCAGACGCATGACATATAAACCTAGCAACAATTATCTAGCTATGTAGTTTGTCTAGCTAGCTAGTTTGGCCGCAGGCCACATTCAGCTAGCTCCAAAGTTCCAACCTGCAGTCATTGCGAAGACGCGAGTTAATGAACTTTTTGAACTTGTCAACTCCTATCAGGTGGACCACACCCACATTCGCACCATTCCAATTTTAATTCAGTGTGGTCATGACGACTGCGTATTAGTGCGTGTTGACTTGTGCAATGTGGGCGGGACTTAAGAACTCGTTAAGTGAGAACAGATACATACATGTATGAGCCATTGTTGCTAACACCCCCTTTATCCCCACCCTCCCCAAACTCCTTTATTCCTGCCCTCCCCAAACCCCTTTGCCCCATGCCCTCCCCAAACCCCTTTTACCCCTGCCCTCCCCAAACCCCCTTTACCCCTGCCCTCCCCAAACCCCTTTACCCCTGCCCTCCCCAAACCCCTTTACCCCTGCCCTCCCCAAACCCCCTTTACCCCTGCCCTCCCCAAACCCCTTTATCCCTGCCCTCCCCAAACCCCTTTATTCCTGCCCTCCCCATTCCTGCCCTCCCCAAACCCCCTTTATCCACACCCTCCCCAAACCCCCTTTATCCCTGCCCTCCCCAAACCCCCTTTATCCCTGCCCTCCCCAAACCCCTTTACCCCTGCCCTCCCCAAACCCCTTTACCCCTGCCCTCCCCAAACCCCTTTACCCCTGCCCTCCCCAACCCCCTTTACCCCTGCCCTCCCCAAACCCCTTTACCCCTGCCCTCCCCAAACCCCCTTTATCCCCACCCTCCCCAAACCCCTTTACCCCTGCCCTCCCCAAACCCCCTTTATCCCCACCCTCCCCAAACCCCTTTATCCCTGCCCTCCCCAAACCCCCTTTATCCCTGCCCTCCCCAAATCCCCTTTACCCCTGCCCTCCCCAAATCCCCTTTACCCCTGCCCTCCCCAAACCCCCCTAGGTGTAAATACAGTCGTGGTGCCATTATATATCTCTGAAATCTCTCCCACGAGTCTACGTGGGTCCATGGGGGTGTGTCATCAGATGGCGATTGTCTCGAGCATTCTTCTGTCTCAGATACTTAGCCTCAATACAGTAAGTGAACAGAAAGGCAGGGGAAGGAGGAGGAGGGGAGAGGAGGGGAGAGGAGGGAAGGAGAGAGACGAGGGGAGAGGAGGGAAGGAGAGAGACGAGGGGAGAGGAGGGAAGGAGAGAGACGAGGGGAGAGGTGGGAAGGAGAGAGATGAGGGGAGAGGAAGAGAGAGGAGGGGAGAGGAGGGAAGGAGAGAGACGAGGGGAGAGGAGGGAAGGAGATCCATAAAACTCATTTTCCACCCACGCGCTTGACCACGTACTAAAATTGTAACGCCTAATGAAAACACTCATTGCATAGAGCAGGGCTTCCTCTAGCTAATTTTTAGCAGAAGACAATTTATTGAGAAGGTTATTACAACTAAAATAATATAATAAATGATGCTAATAAGAATAAGCATAGTGGGTCAGATATCACAGCAGATGTTAGTAGGTCATGTACAACTTCTCATCCATCAGCTCTACCACACTAGAACTGCCACGTCCACTTCTGCTGCTTCTGCTCTTAGGAGAAGCTTGCAATAATCTTACCTCATATCATTCCCCCCCCCCCCCCCCAGATATTTGGACGTCCTGACTCGGAGTTCTATGGGTGGAGAATTCTATTTTCCATGAGCTTACTATTTGCTATCTTCCAACTGATACTGTTGCCATGGCTACCAGAGAGTCCCAAGTATCTGTTCATCACATGCAGAGAGGAGGCTAAATCTATTAAAGGTATAATTACCTGATGATCCTTTACCTTGTGTGAGTAATATGTGTGAGTAGTGTTAGTGTATCAAGTGATCCTTTACCACATGTCAGTTATACAAATGACCCCTTATCTTGTGTAGCCTCTGGTTGGAGGTGTGTAGCTATGTCACCCCTTTACCTTGTCGAAATGATTTGTTAGCTCGCATGAATAATGATACTTGACCTTCTGAAGGCAGGGTCAATGTAGCCATCGACCCTTTACCTCACAGCTTTTAAAAATTTTAAATTTACATTAAAGATATTTTGCCTATTAGCTGGCTCCATTCCAGATGACTATAATTGGGCCTACTAACTGTCATGGATGTCCGAGAGCCTCACCATTTCAGTCTTCTCATGTTCCCATGGGTAGCTATTCAAATTTATGTCACATTCTTAATGCTGGCCCACAATATAACACTCGGCCATCGTATTGTATTGCATCATCATAATGGGCGTGGCATAATATGACACTAGGTCATCGTATTGTATCGCATCATCATAGTGGGCGTGGCCCATAATATAACACTCGGCCATCGTATTGTATTGCATCATCATGGTGGGCGTGGTCCACAAAAACTTGTGTATATGGAAGCAATCTCGAATTTTGACCTCCACTGCACCATCAATGGACAGCCGAGACTACAGGTCCAGCTGGAGCACATATTATGTTGGTTGTGGATGAGAATTTATCACTCTAGCTGTGTCACATCACCAATACACAGCACCAGCTAGCTACTCAAGTGCTATAGTCAGATGAGGTTGCAAAGCCACTAGCTGGGACTCTCTCCTCAATTATTCAAGTCAAGTTAGGCAATATGGATTCTTGTATTGCATGGGAACCTTCACAGGAGTTGCTGGCATCTGCTAAGCATCTACAGAACTGCATGAACAAGACATAGTTACCAACTCTAATATAGCCACACACTGTTAGTATGTGGCATGCACAAGACATAGTTACCAACTCTATTATATAGCCACACACTGTTAGTATGTGGCATGCACAAGACATAGTTACCAACTCTATTATATAGCCACACACTGTTAGTATGTGGCATGCACAAGACATAGTTACCAACTCTATTATATAGCCACACACTGTTAGTATGTGGCACGCACAAGACATAGTTACCAACTCTATTATATAGCCACACACTGTTAGTATGTGGCATGCACAAGACATAGTTACCAACTCTATTATATAGCCACACACTGTTAGTATGTGGCATGCACAAGACATAGTTACCAACTCTATTATATAGCCACACACTGTTAGTATGTGGCACGCACAAGACATAGTTACCAACTCTATTATATAGCCACACACTGTTAGTATGTGGCAAGCACAAGACATAGTTACCAACTCTATTATATAGCCACACACTGTTAGTATGTGGCATGCACAAGACATAGTTACCAACTCTATTATATAGCCACACACTGTTAGTATGTGGCACGCACAAGACATAGTTACCAACTCTATTATATAGCCACACACTGTTAGTATGTGGCACGCACAAGACATAGTTACCAACTCTATTATATAGCCACACACTGTTAGTATGTGGCACGCACAAGACATAGTTACCAACTCTATTATATAGCCACACACTGTTAGTATGTGGCACGCACAAGACATAGTTACCAACTCTATTATATAGCCACACACTGTTAGTATGTGGCACGCACAAGACATAGTTACCAACTCTATTATATAGCCACACACTGTTAGTATGTGGCATGCACAAGACATAGTTACCAACTCTATTATATAGCCACACACTGTTAGTATGTGGCACGCACAAGACATAGTTACCAACTCTATTATATAGCCACACACTGTTAGTATGTGGCACGCACAAGACATAGTTACCAACTCTATTATATAGCCACACACTGTTAGTATGTGGCATGCACAAGACATAGTTACCAACTCTATTATATAGCCACACACTGTTAGTATGTGGCACGCACAAGACACAGTTACCAACTCTATTATATAGCCACACACTGTTAGTATGTGGCATGCACAAGACATAGTTACCAACTCTATTATATAGCCACACACTGTTAGTATGTGGCATGCACAAGACATAGTTACCAACTCTATTATATAGCCACACACTGTTAGTATGTGGCATGTACAAGACATAGTTATCAACTCTATTATATAGCCACACACTGTTAGTATGTGGCATGCATAAGACATAGTTACCAACTCTATTATATAGCCACACACTGTTAGTATGTGGCATGCACAAGACATAGTTACCAACTCTATTATATAGCCACACACTGTTAGTATGTGGCACGCACAAGACACAGTTACCAACTCTATTATATAGCCACACACTGTTAGTATGTGGCATGCACAAGACATAGTTACCAACTCTATTATGTAGCCACACACTGTTAGTATGTGGCATGCACAAGACATAGTTACCAACTCTATTATATAGCCACACACTGTTAGTATGTGGCATGCACAAGACATAGTTACCAACTCTATTATATAGCCACACACTGTTAGTATGTGGCATGTACAAGACATAGTTACCAACTCTATTATATAGCCACACACTGTTAGTATGTGGCATGCACAAGACATAGTTACCAACTCTATTATATAGCCACACACTGTTAGTATGTGGCATGTACAAGACATAGTTACCAACTCTATTATATAGCCACACACTGTTAGTATGTGGCACGCACAAGACATAGTTACCAACTCTATTATATAGCCACACACTGTTAGTATGTGGCACGCACAAGACATAGTTACCAACTCTATTATATAGCCACACACTGTTAGTATGTGGCATGCACAAGACATAGTTACCAACTCTATTATATAGCCACACACTGTTAGTATGTGGCACGCACAAGACATAGTTACCAACTCTATTATATAGCCACACACTGTTAGTATGTGGCACGCACAAGACATAGTTACCAACTCTATTATATAGCCACACACTGTTAGTATGTGGCATGCACAAGACATAGTTACCAACTCTATTATATAGCCACACACTGTTAGTATGTGGCATGCACAAGACATAGTTACCAACTCTATTATATAGCCACACACTGTTAGTATGTGGCATGCACAAGACATAGTTACCAACTCTATTATATAGCCACACACTGTTAGTATGTGGCATGCACAAGACATAGTTACCAACTCTATTATATAGCCACACACTGTTAGTATGTGGCATGCACAAGACATAGTTACCAACTCTATTATATAGCCACACACTGTTAGTATGTGGCACGCACAAGACATAGTTACCAACTCTATTATATAGCCACACACTGTTAGTATGTGGCACGCACAAGACATAGTTATCAACTCTATTATATAGCCACACACTGTTAGTATGTGGCATGCACAAGACATAGTTACCAACTCTATTATATAGCCACACACTGTTAGTATGTGGCATGCACAAGACATAGTTACCAACTCTATTATATAGCCACACACTGTTAGTATGTGGCACGCACAAGACATAGTTACCAACTCTATTATATATAGCCACACACTGTTAGTATGTGGGGCACACAAGACATAGTTACCAACTCTATTATATAGCCACACACTGTTAGTATGTGGCATGCACAAGACATAGTTACCAACTCTATTATATAGCCACACACTGTTAGTATGTGGCATGCACAAGACATAGTTACCAACTCTATTATATAGCCACACACTGTTAGTATGTGGCATGCACAAGACATAGTTACCAACTCTATTATATAGCCACACACTGTTAGTATGTGGCATGCACAAGACATAGTTACCAACTCTATTATATAGCCACACACTGTTAGTATGTGGCATGCACAAGACATAGTTACCAACTCTATTATATAGCCACACACTGTTAGTATGTGGCACGCACAAGACATAGTTACCAACTCTATTATATAGCCACACACTGTTAGTATGTGGCATGCACAAGACATAGTTATCAACTCTATTATATAGCCACACACTGTTAGTATGTGGCATGAACTCAATAGAATCTGGTAAAGATCATTGGCAGTAAAAACAATTCTCATTGGTCTGTGCCCCATAAAGATACATTGGTTGCACATCTGGAAGCATCTGAAGAATTACTTACCTGTGAAGTCCAAACTGGGCCCCCTCGTGTGAGGAAAGTAAGCTTCACTAGACCTGTCATGGGGTAGCTCTGAGCTAGTTCTGTCTGCCCACATATTCATGGAGTCCAGCTAGAGTAGGCTTCACTAGACCTGTCATGGGGTAGCTCTGAGCTAGTTCTGTCTGCCTGGAGTCCAGCTAGAGTAAGCTTCATTAGACCTGTCATGGGGTAGCTCTGAGCCAGTTCTGTCTGCCCCACATATTCCTGGAGTCCAGCTAGAGTAAGCTTCACTAGACCTGTCATGGGGTAGCTCTGAGCTAGTTCTGTCTGCCCACATATTCATGGAGTCCAGCTAGAGTAGGCTTCACTAGACCTGTCATGGGGTAGCTCTGAGCTAGTTCTGTCTGCCTGGAGTCCAGCTAGAGTAAGCTTCACTAGACATGTCATGGGGTAGCTGTGAGCCAGTTCTGTCTGCCCACATATTCCTGGAGTCCAGCTAGAGTAAGCTTCACTAGACCTGTCATGGGGTAGCTCTGAGCTAGTTCTGTCTGCCCACATATTCCTGGAGTCCAGCTAGAGTAAGCTTCACTAGACCTGTCATGGGGTAGCTCTGAGCAAGTTCTGTCTGCCCACATATTCCTGGAGTCCAGCTAGAGTAAGCTTCACTAGACCTGTCATGGAGTAGTTCTGAGCCAGTTCTGTCTGCTCACATATTCCTGGAGTCCTTATGTCACTCTGCTAGACATGGTGGCCTCCAACTATCCATGGCAAAAGGAAGCTCCAGCTCTCTGATTGCAGAGTGGGAATGAAGAGGTTTGCTAGGTTTTAGCTCAGACCACCCTTTACCCATACAGAGATTACAGACCTCACTAAAATGACACACCATTAGAAGTTGAGCATTGAAATTTATTTGCGACCCATAATTAGAACAATGCACAAATGGAAGTTCACAAGGTAAAGGGTCATCAGAGACAGACTGTGACTATTTCTTATTATTATGACGAGCTTGTTAGAGGTTGCAAGTGCATGCTGACAGTGAGGGGGTGGGTCAGTTGGGGTTGGGTGAGGTGAGTGAGGGGGTGGGTAGGAGGAGGGTGGGGCGAGTGAGGGGGTGGGTAGGAGGAGGGTGGGATGAGTGAGGGGGTGGGTAGGAGGAGGGTGGGATGAGTGAGGGGGTGGGTAGGAGGAGGGTGGAGTGAGTGAGGGGGTGGGTAGGAGGAGGGTGGGGTGAGTGAGGGGGTGGGTAGGAGGAGGGTGGAGTGAGTGAGGGGGTGGGTAGGAGGAGGGTGGGGTGAGTGAGGGGGTGGGTAGGAGGAGGGTGGGGTGAGTGAGGGTGGGGTGGGTAGTAGTGACAGTTATTATGTCAATGGAGGCACCTGTACCAGCGGCCCTCTTGCTGCCCCCATGGTTCTCATCCTAAATGCATCAGCGTCTCCCCTGCCATTATTCAAATGTTCTGCAGCTCTTCGAAGATTGAGAGGAGCAGCAAACATCGATGAGGAACTGAAGTCGATGAAGGTGAGGGCATCATGTGATCTCCTACTGCCTCGTCTTTGAAACCACATGATCACAATGTTGTGGTTGTTTTATTGCTCAGAATGAAGTTAACGAGTTGGCTAGCCGGGAGCGCGTGAGGCTGAAGCAGTTCTTTGTCACCCCTCACTTGAGGCGCGCCCTCTTCGTGAGCATAATTCTGCATTTGTCTCAGCAGCTCAGTGGCATCAACGGGGTAGGTTTTAACTCAGACCACCCTTTACCCAACATTTCTCATGCACCCTCTGTCCAGTAGCAGTGCTTGCTACCAAAACCACCTCTCATCACATCATTTCATCTCTTCCACCATCTTCTCTACCATCTCATCCCTTCATCTTCTCTACCGTCTCATCTCTTCCACCATCTTCTCTACCATCTCATCCCTTCATTCTCTACCATCTCATCCCTTCCACCATCTTCTCTACCATCTCATCCCTTCCACAATCTTCTCTACCATCTCATCCCTTCCACCATCTTCTCTACCGTCTCATCTCTTCCACCATCTTCTCTACCATCTCATCCCTTCATTCTCTACCATCTCATCTCTTCCACCATCTTCTCTACCATCTCATCCCTTCCACCATCTTCTCTACCATCTCATCCCTTCCACCATCTTCTCTACCATCTCATCCCTTCCACCATCTTCTCTACAATCTCATCTCTTCCACCATCTTCTCATATCTTCCACCATCTCTCCCATGCCTGTGCTATATTAGAGTACAGCCCACAAAGGTTCACATTCTTCCTCCTCCTCTTCCTCCTCCTCCTTCCCCTAATATAATACTAATATAACCCACACTCCCGTAGCTTTGCACGGCCAAAAGAGCCAGCTGTTCATTTTCGGTGTTTCTTATGCCACTCCCCCTTTATTGTGATGGTACGTGGTGCACCAGGGAGCAAGTTATAACTCTAGGTGAATTTTTTAATGGTGGACAGCTAACACGCCCCCCTCTCTCTTCCCTTCCAAACAAAACTGACGTCTCAGAGCTTAAAACTCGCATCTTGTTAACTGCCTGAACAATAGTTCACAGCTAAAATAAACTCTTCAGCATGCTGTGAATCTCATTAAGGTAGTAAACTGGCAAATCTATCTATCTATCGATAACTTATAACTTAAGTAGAAGAGGCCTGCATGACAATAACAATTTTAGAACTAGAACATTTCAGTGCCTGTCCACAACTACGCTGTTTCTCAGTCACGGGGAAAGGAATCGGTAAGGAGCATCATTCTCAGTTACAGGGGAAAGGAATGGGTAAGGAGCATCATTCCAGTTACAGGGAAAGGAATGGGTAAGGAGCATCATTCCAGTTATAGGGGAAAGGAATGGGTAAGGAGCATCATTCCAGTTACACGGAAAGGAATGGGTAAGGACAGTTACATGGAAAGGAATGGGGTAAGGAGCACCATTCCAGTTACAGGGGAAAGGAATGGGTAAGGAGCATCATTCCAGTTACAGGGAAAGGAATGTGTAAGGAGCATCATTCCAGTTACAGGGAAAGGAATGGGGTAAGGAGCACCATTCCAGTTACAGGGAAAGGAATGGGTAAGGACAGTTACAGGGAAAGGAATGGGGTAAGGAGCACCATTCCAGTTACAGGGAAAGGAATGGGTAAGGAGCATCATTCTCAGTTACAGGGGAAAGGAATGGGTAAGGAGCATCATTCCAGTTACAGGGAAAGGAATGGGTAAGGAGCATCATTCCAGTTACAGGGAAAGGAATGGGTAAGGAGCATCATTCCAGTTACAGGGAAAGGAATGGGTAAGGACAGTTACAGGGAAAGGAATGGGGTAAGGAGCACCATTCCAGTTACAGGGAAAGGAATGGGTAAGGACAGTTACAGGGAAAGGAATGGGTAAGGAGCGTCATTCTCAGTTACAAGGGAAAGGAATGGGTAAGGAGCATCATTCTCACAGGGAAAGGAATGGGTAAAGAGCATCATTCTGGGTTACAAGGGAAAGGAACAAGGGAAAGGAATGGGTAAACATCGTCATGTATCTTATATTCGTTGGACTCAAACTAGCTATCTCACATGCTGCGTTCATTAGATGCAGAACAAGAGATCGCTCACTTGATTTTCTGGGGATGTTTGTCTCCTGTATAACTGTTACCAAGTCCTGGGTGGGGGTGGTGGGGCTGTAGCTAATGAGGCAGACTCTTATAACAAGACAGCAACAGGGTATGGTGTGTGCTGCCTTGTGGACAACAAGAGGTGGACAGTGCATCTCAACATTGCCACTGGATACAGCAACAAGATTATCAACAAGATACAGAAACCAGATACAGCAACAAGATACAGCAACAAGATACATCAACGAGATACATCAACAAGATACATCAACAAGATACATCAACAAGATACATCAACAAGATACATTAACAAGATAGATAAAAAAAGATACAGCAACTAGACACCGCAACAAGATACAGCAACTAGACACCGCAACAAGATACTAGAAACAAGACAAAATCAACTGCTCTTGAAAAGCTGCTGGTCATGTGACTGTCTGGTCATGTGACTGCCTGGTCATGTGTCTGCCTGGTCATGTGTCTGCCTGGTCATGTGACTGTCTGGTCATGTGTCTGCCTGGTCATGTGTCTGCCTGGTCATGTGACTGCCTGGCCATGTGTCTGCCTGGTCATGTGTCTGCCTGGTCATGTGTCTGCCTGGCCATGTGTCTGCCTGGTCATGTGTCTGTCTGGTCATGTGTCTGCCTGGTCATGTGACTGGCTGGTCATGTGACTGCCTGGTCATGTGTCTGCCTGGTCATGTGTCTGCCTGGTCATGTGTCTGCCTGGTCATGTGACTGCCTGGTCATGTGTCTGCCTGGTCATGTGACTGTCTGGTCATGTGTCTGCCTGGTCATGTGACTGCCTGGTCATGTGACTGCCTGGTCATGTGTCTGCCTGGTCATGTGACTGTCTGGTCATGTGTCTGCCTGGTCATGTGTCTGCCTGGTCATGTGTCTGCCTGGTCATGTGTCTGCCTGGTCATGTGTCTGCCTGGTCATGTGTCTGCCTGGTCATGTGACTGCCTGGTCATGTGACTGCCTGGTCATGTGTCTGCCTGGTCATGTGTCTGCCTGGTCATGTGACTGCCTGGTCATGTGACTGCCTGGTCATGTGTCTGCCTGGTCATGTGACTGTCTGGTCATGTGTCTGCCTGGTCATGTGACTGCCTGGTCATGTGTCTGTCTGGTCATGTGGCTGCCTGGTCATGTGACTGCCTGGTCATGTGTCTGTCTGGTCATGTGACTGCCTGGTCATGTGTCTGCCTTGTCATGTGACTGCCTGGTCATGTGCCTGCCTGGTCATGTGTCTGCCTGGTCATGTGCCTGCCTGGTCATGTGTCTGCCTGGTCATGTGACTGCCTGGTCATGTGTCTGCCTGGTCATGTGACTGCCTGGTCTGTCTTCAGCATGCTGTGAATCTCATTAAGGTAGTAAACTGGCAAATCTATCTATCTATCGATAACTTATAACTTAAGTAGAAGAGGCCTGCATGACAATAACAATTTTAGAACTAGAACATTTCAGTGCCTGTCCACAACTACGCTGTTTCTCAGTCACGGGGAAAGGAATCGGTAAGGAGCATCATTCTCAGTTACAGGGGAAAGGAATGGGTAAGGAGCATCATTCCAGTTACAGGGAAAGGAATGGGTAAGGAGCATCATTCCAGTTATAGGGGAAAGGAATGGGTAAGGAGCATCATTCCAGTTACACGGAAAGGAATGGGTAAGGACAGTTACATGGAAAGGAATGGGGTAAGGAGCACCATTCCAGTTACAGGGGAAAGGAATGGGTAAGGAGCATCATTCCAGTTACAGGGAAAGGAATGTGTAAGGAGCATCATTCCAGTTACAGGGAAAGGAATGGGGTAAGGAGCACCATTCCAGTTACAGGGAAAGGAATGGGTAAGGACAGTTACAGGGAAAGGAATGGGGTAAGGAGCACCATTCCAGTTACAGGGAAAGGAATGGGTAAGGAGCATCATTCTCAGTTACAGGGGAAAGGAATGGGTAAGGAGCATCATTCCAGTTACAGGGAAAGGAATGGGTAAGGAGCATCATTCCAGTTACAGGGAAAGGAATGGGTAAGGAGCATCATTCCAGTTACAGGGAAAGGAATGGGTAAGGACAGTTACAGGGAAAGGAATGGGGTAAGGAGCACCATTCCAGTTACAGGGAAAGGAATGGGTAAGGACAGTTACAGGGAAAGGAATGGGTAAGGAGCGTCATTCTCAGTTACAAGGGAAAGGAATGGGTAAGGAGCATCATTCTCACAGGGAAAGGAATGGGTAAAGAGCATCATTCTGGGTTACAAGGGAAAGGAACAAGGGAAAGGAATGGGTAAACATCGTCATGTATCTTATATTCGTTGGACTCAAACTAGCTATCTCACATGCTGCGTTCATTAGATGCAGAACAAGAGATCGCTCACTTGATTTTCTGGGGATGTTTGTCTCCTGTATAACTGTTACCAAGTCCTGGGTGGGGGTGGTGGGGCTGTAGCTAATGAGGCAGACTCTTATAACAAGACAGCAACAGGGTATGGTGTGTGCTGCCTTGTGGACAACAAGAGGTGGACAGTGCATCTCAACATTGCCACTGGATACAGCAACAAGATTATCAACAAGATACAGAAACCAGATACAGCAACAAGATACAGCAACAAGATACATCAACGAGATACATCAACAAGATACATCAACAAGATACATCAACAAGATACATCAACAAGATACATTAACAAGATAGATAAAAAAAGATACAGCAACTAGACACCGCAACAAGATACAGCAACTAGACACCGCAACAAGATACTAGAAACAAGACAAAATCAACTGCTCTTGAAAAGCTGCTGGTCATGTGACTGTCTGGTCATGTGACTGCCTGGTCATGTGTCTGCCTGGTCATGTGTCTGCCTGGTCATGTGACTGTCTGGTCATGTGTCTGCCTGGTCATGTGTCTGCCTGGTCATGTGACTGCCTGGCCATGTGTCTGCCTGGTCATGTGTCTGCCTGGTCATGTGTCTGCCTGGCCATGTGTCTGCCTGGTCATGTGTCTGTCTGGTCATGTGTCTGCCTGGTCATGTGACTGGCTGGTCATGTGACTGCCTGGTCATGTGTCTGCCTGGTCATGTGTCTGCCTGGTCATGTGTCTGCCTGGTCATGTGACTGCCTGGTCATGTGTCTGCCTGGTCATGTGACTGTCTGGTCATGTGTCTGCCTGGTCATGTGACTGCCTGGTCATGTGACTGCCTGGTCATGTGTCTGCCTGGTCATGTGACTGTCTGGTCATGTGTCTGCCTGGTCATGTGTCTGCCTGGTCATGTGTCTGCCTGGTCATGTGTCTGCCTGGTCATGTGTCTGCCTGGTCATGTGTCTGCCTGGTCATGTGACTGCCTGGTCATGTGACTGCCTGGTCATGTGTCTGCCTGGTCATGTGTCTGCCTGGTCATGTGACTGCCTGGTCATGTGACTGCCTGGTCATGTGTCTGCCTGGTCATGTGACTGTCTGGTCATGTGTCTGCCTGGTCATGTGACTGCCTGGTCATGTGTCTGCCTGGTCATGTGACTGCCTGGTCATGTGTCTGTCTGGTCATGTGGCTGCCTGGTCATGTGACTGCCTGGTCATGTGTCTGTCTGGTCATGTGACTGCCTGGTCATGTGTCTGCCTTGTCATGTGACTGCCTGGTCATGTGCCTGCCTGGTCATGTGTCTGCCTGGTCATGTGCCTGCCTGGTCATGTGTCTGCCTGGTCATGTGACTGCCTGGTCATGTGTCTGCCTGGTCATGTGACTGCCTGGTCTGTCTTCAGCATGCTGTGAATCTCATTAAGGTAGTAAACTGGCAAATCTATCTATCTATCGATAACTTATAACTTAAGTAGAAGAGGCCTGCATGACAATAACAATTTTAGAACTAGAACATTTCAGTGCCTGTCCACAACTACGCTGTTTCTCAGTCACGGGGAAAGGAATCGGTAAGGAGCATCATTCTCAGTTACAGGGGAAAGGAATGGGTAAGGAGCATCATTCCAGTTACAGGGAAAGGAATGGGTAAGGAGCATCATTCCAGTTATAGGGGAAAGGAATGGGTAAGGAGCATCATTCCAGTTACACGGAAAGGAATGGGTAAGGACAGTTACATGGAAAGGAATGGGGTAAGGAGCACCATTCCAGTTACAGGGGAAAGGAATGGGTAAGGAGCATCATTCCAGTTACAGGGAAAGGAATGTGTAAGGAGCATCATTCCAGTTACAGGGAAAGGAATGGGGTAAGGAGCACCATTCCAGTTACAGGGAAAGGAATGGGTAAGGACAGTTACAGGGAAAGGAATGGGGTAAGGAGCACCATTCCAGTTACAGGGAAAGGAATGGGTAAGGAGCATCATTCTCAGTTACAGGGGAAAGGAATGGGTAAGGAGCATCATTCCAGTTACAGGGAAAGGAATGGGTAAGGAGCATCATTCCAGTTACAGGGAAAGGAATGGGTAAGGAGCATCATTCCAGTTACAGGGAAAGGAATGGGTAAGGACAGTTACAGGGAAAGGAATGGGGTAAGGAGCACCATTCCAGTTACAGGGAAAGGAATGGGTAAGGACAGTTACAGGGAAAGGAATGGGTAAGGAGCGTCATTCTCAGTTACAAGGGAAAGGAATGGGTAAGGAGCATCATTCTCACAGGGAAAGGAATGGGTAAAGAGCATCATTCTGGGTTACAAGGGAAAGGAACAAGGGAAAGGAATGGGTAAACATCGTCATGTATCTTATATTCGTTGGACTCAAACTAGCTATCTCACATGCTGCGTTCATTAGATGCAGAACAAGAGATCGCTCACTTGATTTTCTGGGGATGTTTGTCTCCTGTATAACTGTTACCAAGTCCTGGGTGGGGGTGGTGGGGCTGTAGCTAATGAGGCAGACTCTTATAACAAGACAGCAACAGGGTATGGTGTGTGCTGCCTTGTGGACAACAAGAGGTGGACAGTGCATCTCAACATTGCCACTGGATACAGCAACAAGATTATCAACAAGATACAGAAACCAGATACAGCAACAAGATACAGCAACAAGATACATCAACGAGATACATCAACAAGATACATCAACAAGATACATCAACAAGATACATCAACAAGATACATTAACAAGATAGATAAAAAAAGATACAGCAACTAGACACCGCAACAAGATACAGCAACTAGACACCGCAACAAGATACTAGAAACAAGACAAAATCAACTGCTCTTGAAAAGCTGCTGGTCATGTGACTGTCTGGTCATGTGACTGCCTGGTCATGTGTCTGCCTGGTCATGTGTCTGCCTGGTCATGTGACTGTCTGGTCATGTGTCTGCCTGGTCATGTGTCTGCCTGGTCATGTGACTGCCTGGCCATGTGTCTGCCTGGTCATGTGTCTGCCTGGTCATGTGTCTGCCTGGCCATGTGTCTGCCTGGTCATGTGTCTGTCTGGTCATGTGTCTGCCTGGTCATGTGACTGGCTGGTCATGTGACTGCCTGGTCATGTGTCTGCCTGGTCATGTGTCTGCCTGGTCATGTGTCTGCCTGGTCATGTGACTGCCTGGTCATGTGTCTGCCTGGTCATGTGACTGTCTGGTCATGTGTCTGCCTGGTCATGTGACTGCCTGGTCATGTGACTGCCTGGTCATGTGTCTGCCTGGTCATGTGACTGTCTGGTCATGTGTCTGCCTGGTCATGTGTCTGCCTGGTCATGTGTCTGCCTGGTCATGTGTCTGCCTGGTCATGTGTCTGCCTGGTCATGTGTCTGCCTGGTCATGTGACTGCCTGGTCATGTGACTGCCTGGTCATGTGTCTGCCTGGTCATGTGTCTGCCTGGTCATGTGACTGCCTGGTCATGTGACTGCCTGGTCATGTGTCTGCCTGGTCATGTGACTGTCTGGTCATGTGTCTGCCTGGTCATGTGACTGCCTGGTCATGTGTCTGCCTGGTCATGTGACTGCCTGGTCATGTGTCTGTCTGGTCATGTGGCTGCCTGGTCATGTGACTGCCTGGTCATGTGTCTGTCTGGTCATGTGACTGCCTGGTCATGTGTCTGCCTTGTCATGTGACTGCCTGGTCATGTGCCTGCCTGGTCATGTGTCTGCCTGGTCATGTGCCTGCCTGGTCATGTGTCTGCCTGGTCATGTGACTGCCTGGTCATGTGTCTGCCTGGTCATGTGACTGCCTGGTCTGTCTTCAGCATGCTGTGAATCTCATTAAGGTAGTAAACTGGCAAATCTATCTATCTATCGATAACTTATAACTTAAGTAGAAGAGGCCTGCATGACAATAACAATTTTAGAACTAGAACATTTCAGTGCCTGTCCACAACTACGCTGTTTCTCAGTCACGGGGAAAGGAATCGGTAAGGAGCATCATTCTAAGTTACAGGGGAAAGGAATGGGTAAGGAGCATCATTCCAGTTACAGGGAAAGGAATGGGTAAGGAGCATCATTCCAGTTATAGGGGAAAGGAATGGGTAAGGAGCATCATTCCAGTTACACGGAAAGGAATGGGTAAGGACAGTTACATGGAAAGGAATGGGGTAAGGAGCACCATTCCAGTTACAGGGGAAAGGAATGGGTAAGGAGCATCATTCCAGTTACAGGGAAAGGAATGTGTAAGGAGCATCATTCCAGTTACAGGGAAAGGAATGGGGTAAGGAGCACCATTCCAGTTACAGGGAAAGGAATGGGTAAGGACAGTTACAGGGAAAGGAATGGGGTAAGGAGCACCATTCCAGTTACAGGGAAAGGAATGGGTAAGGAGCATCATTCTCAGTTACAGGGGAAAGGAATGGGTAAGGAGCATCATTCCAGTTACAGGGAAAGGAATGGGTAAGGAGCATCATTCCAGTTACAGGGAAAGGAATGGGTAAGGAGCATCATTCCAGTTACAGGGAAAGGAATGGGTAAGGACAGTTACAGGGAAAGGAATGGGGTAAGGAGCACCATTCCAGTTACAGGGAAAGGAATGGGTAAGGACAGTTACAGGGAAAGGAATGGGTAAGGAGCGTCATTCTCAGTTACAAAGGAATGGGTAAGGAGCATCATTCTCACAGGGAAAGGAATGGGTAAAGAGCATCATTCTGGGTTACAAGGGAAAGGAACAAGGGAAAGGAATGGGTAAACATCGTCATGTATCTTATATTCGTTGGACTCAAACTAGCTATCTCACATGCTGCGTTCATTAGATGCAGAACAAGAGATCGCTCACTTGATTTTCTGGGGATGTTTGTCTCCTGTATAACTGTTACCAAGTCCTGGGTGGGGGTGGTGGGGCTGTAGCTAATGAGGCAGACTCTTATAACAAGACAGCAACAGGGTATGGTGTGTGCTGCCTTGTGGACAACAAGAGGTGGACAGTGCATCTCAACATTGCCACTGGATACAGCAACAAGATTATCAACAAGATACAGAAACCAGATACAGCAACAAGATACAGCAACAAGATACATCAACGAGATACATCAACAAGATACATCAACAAGATACATCAACAAGATACATCAACAAGATACATTAACAAGATAGATAAAAAAAGATACAGCAACTAGACACCGCAACAAGATACAGCAACTAGACACCGCAACAAGATACTAGAAACAAGACAAAATCAACTGCTCTTGAAAAGCTGCTGGTCATGTGACTGTCTGGTCATGTGACTGCCTGGTCATGTGTCTGCCTGGTCATGTGTCTGCCTGGTCATGTGACTGTCTGGTCATGTGTCTGCCTGGTCATGTGTCTGCCTGGTCATGTGACTGCCTGGCCATGTGTCTGCCTGGTCATGTGTCTGCCTGGCCATGTGTCTGCCTGGTCATGTGTCTGTCTGGTCATGTGTCTGCCTGGTCATGTGACTGGCTGGTCATGTGACTGCCTGGTCATGTGTCTGCCTGGTCATGTGTCTGCCTGGTCATGTGTCTGCCTGGTCATGTGACTGCCTGGTCATGTGTCTGCCTGGTCATGTGACTGTCTGGTCATGTGTCTGCCTGGTCATGTGACTGCCTGGTCATGTGACTGCCTGGTCATGTGTCTGCCTGGTCATGTGACTGTCTGGTCATGTGTCTGCCTGGTCATGTGTCTGCCTGGTCATGTGTCTGCCTGGTCATGTGTCTGCCTGGTCATGTGTCTGCCTGGTCATGTGTCTGCCTGGTCATGTGACTGCCTGGTCATGTGACTGCCTGGTCATGTGTCTGCCTGGTCATGTGTCTGCCTGGTCATGTGACTGCCTGGTCATGTGACTGCCTGGTCATGTGTCTGCCTGGTCATGTGACTGTCTGGTCATGTGTCTGCCTGGTCATGTGACTGCCTGGTCATGTGTCTGCCTGGTCATGTGACTGCCTGGTCATGTGTCTGTCTGGTCATGTGGCTGCCTGGTCATGTGACTGCCTGGTCATGTGTCTGTCTGGTCATGTGACTGCCTGGTCATGTGTCTGCCTTGTCATGTGACTGCCTGGTCATGTGCCTGCCTGGTCATGTGTCTGCCTGGTCATGTGCCTGCCTGGTCATGTGTCTGCCTGGTCATGTGACTGCCTGGTCATGTGTCTGCCTGGTCATGTGACTGCCTGGTCATGTGTCTGTCTGGTCATGTGTCTGTCTGGTCATGTGACTGCCTGGTCATGTGACTGCCTGGTCATGTGACTGCCTGGTCATGTGTCTGCCTGGTCATGTGCCTGCCTGGTCATGTGATTGCCTGGTCATGTGACTGCCTGGTCATGTGTCTGCCTGGTCATGTGTCTGCCTGGTCATGTGTCTGCCTGGTCATGCGACTGCCTGGCCATGTGTCTGCCTGGTCATGTGTCTGCCTGGTCATGCGACTGCCTGGCCATGTGTCTGCCTGGTCATGTGTCTGCCTGGTCATGTGTCTGCCTGGTCATGTGACTGTCTGGTCATGTGTCTGTCTGGTCATGTGTCTGCCTGGTCATGTGACTGCCTGGTCATGTGACTGCCTGGTCATGTGTCTGCCTGGTCATGTGACTGCCTGGTCATGTGTCTGCCTGGTCATGTGTCTGCCTGGTCATGTGTCTGCCTGGTCATGTGTCTGCCTGGTCATGTGACTGCCTGGTCATGTGTCTGCCTGGTCATGTGACTGCCTGGTCATGTGTCTGCCTGGTCATGTGACTGCCTGGTCATGTGACTGCCTGGTCATGTGTCTGCCTGGTCATGTGTCTGCCTGGTCATGTGTCTGCCTGGTCATGTGTCTGCCTGGTCATGTGTCTGCCTGGTCATGTGCCTGCCTGGTCATGTGCCTGCCTGGTCATGTGATTGCCTGGTCATGTGACTGCCTGGTCATGTGTCTGCCTGGTCATGTGTCTGCCTGGTCATGTGTCTGCCTTCTCATGTGTCTGCCTGGTCATGTGTCTGCCTGGTCATGTGTCTGCCTGGTCATGTGTCTGCCTGGTCATGTGACTGCCTGGTCATGTGTCTGCCTGGTCATGTGCCTGCCTGGTCATGTGCCTGCCTGGTCATGTGACTGCCTGGTCATGTGTCTGCCTGGTCATGTGCCTGCCTGGTCATGTGTCTGCCTGGTCATGTGACTGCCTGGTCATGTGACTTCCAAGGGTGGTCAACTGCATACTGCAGGGTATCTTACCATTCTAGAATACAGTGGTCTGAGTGTATAAACCACCTACACAGTAATAGGAACCAAGCCATTCTTCTATTTCAACTCTATTATATAAGCCACCTACACAGTAATAGGAACCAAGCCATTCAACTCTATTGTATAAGCCACCTACACAGTAATAGGAGCCACCTACACAGTAATAGGAGCCAAGCCATTCTTCTATTTCAACTCTATTGTATAAACCACCTACACAGTAATAGGAGCCAAGCCATTCTTCTATTTCAACTCTATTGTATAAGCCACCTACACAGAAATAGGAGCCAAGCCATTCTTCTATTTCAACTCTATTGTATAAGCCACCTACACAGTAATAGGAGCCAAGCCATTCTTCTATTTCAACTCTATTGTATAAGCCACCTACACAGTAATAGGAGCCAAGCCATTCAACTCTATTGTATAAGCCACCTACACAGTAATAGGAACCAAGCCATTCTTCTATTTCAACTCTATAGTATAAACCACCTACACAGTAATAGGAACCAAGCCATTCTTCTATTTCAACTCTATTGTATAAGCCACCTACACAGTAATAGGAGCCAAGCCATTCTTCTATTTCAACTCTATTGTATAAACCACCTACACAGTAATAGGAGCCAAGCCATTCTTCTATTTCAACTCTATTGTATAAGCTACCTACACAGTAATAGGAACCAAGCCATTCTTCTATTTCAACTCTATTGTATAAACCACCTACACAGTAATAGGAGCCAAGCCATTCTTCTATTTCAACTCTGTTGTATAAGCCACCTACACAGTAATAGGAACCAAGCCATTCTTCTATTTCAACTCTATTGTATAAGCCACCTACACAGTAATAGGAGCCAAGCCATTCTTCTATTTCAACTCTATTGTATAAGCCACCTACACAGTAATAGGAGCCAAGCCATTCTTCTATTTCAACTCTATTGTATAAGCCACCTACACAGTAATAGGAACCAAGCCATTCTTCTATTTCAACTCTATTGTATAAGCCACCTACACAGTAATAGGAGCCAAGCCATTCTTCTATTTCAACTCTATTGGATTGACCTGTTAAAAGGAAGACTGTACTCATGTAGACCACAAGCAGCTTGACCCTTTTACCACAAATCATATACGCTAATATTTAATGGGACCATCTTGATCCCTTTGTCAGTTCCTCTTAGGTAGCCTCTTCTGGTCATGTGACTACCTGGTCATGTGACTGCATGTACATTTAAAATCTTGCACACCAATATTGGTGTACACGAGTTTAAACGGTAAAGGGTCGTCAATTGGTTTGTTCTACATGGGCACACAATGGACTTGTTTGTTTCTAAATAGAGATCTTGTTCAGTGTTGTCATGCACATCTATTCCCTCCCTCTATTCCCTCCCTCTCTGCCATTACAGATCTTCTACTACAGCAAAGACATCTTCCTGGCAGCAGGCATACCGCACGCTGACATAGCAACTGCGCTTACAGTGGGACTCGTCCTTGTGGTGGTCACCATAATAACGGTCAGTGGTGCACACGGGGCAGGGGAAATGGGCCGAGGGCGAGTGTGCATGTGAGAGACAAACAGGATCATGGGGCGAGCATCTGTGTAAGAGCTTCTTGACTAACGATGGTAGAGGGTCAGTGAGCCAGATTGGCTGGTCACGATTGGAGTGGGTGGTGGGTATTAGTGCCATTTAGCAATGTTTGCAGATAGTGATTGAGATCTGAGAAGTACAGGTGGCGGAGTGTTTGATCATGCGGTGGGACGCAAGCGTCACCATAATTATACTTGCAAGTCTCGCAGCTGTGTGCGATTATCTCGGGCCTGTATTGACCTGCGATGGAGTCACAGGTCAATACGACTCTCTTGTCTTAAGTCCACGCTACGTCAGAGATTAGCACTGCTGAGGAGAAGACCTCAGGCTTGTGACGGTATCCTGTTTATGATAACTCCGTCTTTCAGTTACGACTCGTGTTTGGTATGTTGTGTGCAGCTGGACCAATCGGTGACGTTTGTTGGGCCTTGTGATGTTAATGAGACAAATGAAAGGTCAAGTAGTGATTTTATAAGTGCTTATCCAGAGACAATATATCGTGATGCTAATGATGTCATGGAGTGATTTTATAAGTGCTTATCCAGACAAATACCTAGTGGTGCTAATGAAAGGTCATAAAATGAGTTTCCCCACTCACATAACTTACTCACATAACTTACGTATAATAGGCCCCTCCATACAAACTGTAGCACCACAAGACTTCAAAGCTTGCAATGTCTGGCCACACCCACTCTGCCTCTCTATTCTAGAGTGAAGCAGTCAGTGAGAATCACTGATTAATGGCGCTATCACGGTAGCACACGTGTTGTATTATGCACAGAGCAAATGGTTCATGCTCAGTTCTGTTGTTTGGTTGGTGGAGTTCTCCTGTGCAACTGTTACTACTAAGTCCTTGAGTAAGGCTGTAGCTGACCCTACAAACATGGGTGCAGTCAACAACACCACAAGACATGGCACGTGCTGATAGCAATAAGACATGGCACGTGCTGATGTGTGGAGTGCCCAACCACAACAAACAAGTGTTTAAAAGTGTTTAAAAGCCATGGAGACCCTGAAACTCACACTTGACTTTGTAGCTCTATATAGTCCCCACCACTCAACTATGATAAACAGAAACAACAAAACAAACAAACAAATAAAACTAACAACACAGCAACAACAACAACACAGCAACAACAACAACAGAATGTTGACAACATGTCTAATAATATAATAATATACACGTATAATAATATAATATAATATAATAATATAATAATATACATGCATAATAATAATATAATAATATATCTGTCTAATAATATAATAATATACATGTACATGTATACCTGTCTAATAATATAATAATATACCTGTCTAATAATAATATAATAATATACCTGTCTAATAATAATATAATAATATACCTGTCTAATAATATAATAATATACCTGTGTAATAATAATATAATAATATACATGTCTAATAATATAATAATATACATGTATACCTGTCTAATAATATAATATACATATGTACGTGTATGTACATACATACATGCATCTATATAAGGTGTGCATATATACATACATATATGTATATATTATATATACATGTACATCTTACTAGATGTGTAAGTGTTATTACCTGCAAGGTGACCACTCTGTATTTGAGGGATGTCTAGTACTGCCACACCCCTTACTAGGATTCCCTGGTGAGGGTGACTGGCTATACAGCATGGAGCCTGGATTACTTGATGCTATCCCTGGACGTCCCTAGTGAGGGTGACTGGCTATACAGCATGGAGCTTGGATTACTTGATGCTATCCCTGGACGTCCCTAGTGAGGGTGACTGGCTATACAGCTAGACGTCCCTATGGATCCTGGATTTTAATGTGTCAGAGATTAACACTGCTGAGGGGAAGATCTCTGGCTTGTTAGTTATCTTGTTTACGATAAATGTTATCCTCCATCTTGTAATTACGAGTCGTATTTGGTATGTGGTGTGTAGCTGGACCAATCGGTGACACCTGTTGGGCCGTGTACGCTGATGAGTGTAAATTAAAGGTCAAAAATGATTTAACGAGAATTACATTCAATTTCAAAATGGCAGCTGGTAACCCCCCCCCCCCCCCCCCCAACCAAAGCTAACATCTCAACTGCATCGCTAGCTTCTTATGTGCTTAAATGTTTTATGTGATATTAGCTCCAAGAAGACTCCGAGTGTGCCTTGAATCCTTCGCTAAGGAAGTGAACTAGCATAAGAACTTTGACCAAGTCCTTGAAGAAGCTGTTTCCCAGGAGTGATAACTCCACAGACCAAACAACACTGAGCATGAGCAATTTGCTCTGCGCATAATACAACACGTGTGCTAGCTTGATAGCGCCATTAATCAGTGATTCTCACCGACTGCTTTACTCCAGAATAGAGAGACAGAGTGGGTGTGGCCAGGCATTGCAAGCTTTGAAGTCTTGTGGTGCTACAGTTTGTATGGAGGGGCCTATTATACGCAAGTTAGGCACGTGGAAGAAACAGAGATCACATATTCCTAAAATATTTGATGATGAGTTTCAAGGCGCATGTTTTTGAAGTTCTTGAGGTCAAGTTCACTCCCTTAGCAAAGGATTCAAGGCACACTCGGAGTCTTCTTGGAGCTAATATCACCTAAAACCATCCACCATTTAGACACCTAAGAAACTACTGATGTGGTTGAGATGTGAGGTTTAGTTCGGGTGGGGGGTGGGGGGAGTTCCCATCCACCATTTTGAAATTGAATATAATTCCTCATTAAATTATTTTATTTACCCTCATTAGCGTCACACACCAAATGAGCGTCACCGATTGGTCCAGCTGCGTACTACATACCAAACATGACTCGTAACTGAAAGACAGAGGTTATCATAAACAAGATACCTCACAAGCCCGAGGTCTTCTCCTCAGCTCTGACAAGTTAATCCAGGATCCATAGGGGTGTCCAGGGATAGCATCAAGTAATCCAGGCTCCATGCTGTATAGCCAGTCACCCTCACTAGGGACGTCCAGGGATGGTATCAAGTAATCCAGGCTCCATGCTGTTGTATAGCCAGTCACCCTCACTAGGGACGTCCAGGGATAGCATCAAGTAATCCAGACTCCATGCTGTATAGCCAGTCACCCTCACTAGAGACGTCCAGGCATAGTATCAAGTAATCCAAGCTCCATGCTCTATAGCCAGTCACCCTCACTAGGGACGTCCAGGGATAGTATCAAGTAATCCAGGCTCCATGCTGTATAGCCAGTCACCCTCACTAGGGACGTCCAGGGATAGTATCAAGTAATCCAGGCTCCATGCTGTTGTATAGCCAGTCACCCTCACTAGGGACGTCCAGGGATAGCATCAAGTAATCCAGGCTCCATGCTGTATAGCCAGTCACCCTCACTAGGGACGTCCAGGGATAGTATCAAGTAATCCAGGCTCCATGCTCTATAGCCAGTCACCCTCACTAGGGACGTCCAGGGATAGTATCAAGTAATCCAGGCTCCATGCTGTATAGCCAGTCACCCTCACTAGGGACGTCCAGGGATAGTATCAAGTAATCCAGGCTCCATGCTGTATAGCCAGTCACCCTCACCAAGGATAATCCTAGGAAAACATGGCAGTACTAGACATCTCTGATGTACAGATATATATCTGATGCCTAGCCAAGTTAGCTGTAGAGTGGGATACAGTGCCACTCAAAACCCAAAATGGAGGCATTGCCTAGCAACATGCTCCACCTTGCACCTCCTCAATGCCTCGCACTTCCTTCAATTCTGAAAGGAACCCGAGTATTCCACGGGGTGTGGTTCACACCTCACCTCACTGTTTCCCCAGAGGCCATGAATGTTATCCGCGATGTTGGGATGTTTGTCGGTTTGATGGGTCCCCTTACAGCTTTCTGGGAAGTGGGGAGGACACCGCCTGGAGCGGGTGGACTAATGTTTTACTTTGCACTTGGTACTTCAATTTGATTGGTCAGCTACAGCTCATTCATTTAGTTTTGGTGGACACCTGTGTGCTGTTGCCATGACTACAATCTAATGAGCCAGACAACCAGTTTGCTTTTGTAGTGACCTTTGGGGGGTATTAATTAAGGCCAGAGTCTTCTGGTTCCAAATACCCTTGGATACCTCACCTCACCTCACACTAACTATCAACTATTATATCTTGTCCCATCCGTTGTTCTCTCACTTCACACACTTTCCCCACCCCACCCCTCACCCCACCCCTCACCCCCACCCCTCACCCCCACACAGGTGTTCCTGATCGAGGTGTTGGGGAGGCGGACTCTGATGCTGTATGGTCTGGGCGGCATGGCCATTTTCTTCACCTTCCTCACCAGCATGTTCTGTTTCCAGGTATGCAGGGATGGCTTAGTGCAGGTCAAGTGTAGTAGTAGCTCCAAGCTCTCCTGAGAGAACAAGGTCGGCCATGCTTGCTTGGTGATGGTGACCATATCCCAACACTGGGCCAGAGTTTCTTATAACCACCTTCCCCCAAGTTAGGGGGTATGGGAGCTGGGGGGGGGGGGGGGGGGAAGATTTCATTATATGTATTTTACCTTGTCTTCCTTGCAGGATGGTTTCTATGGGAACTATGAGTCCTCCACTCTCACAGTGCCAGGGATCCTGCTAGTAATTAGTAGCCTAGGGATCGTCTCTCTCTTTGCTCTGGGACCAGGTGAGCTTGTATTAGAATACATGTTAATGCAGACTAGATTACACCACACTGGGTGAGGCAGGTTGAAGTAGGTTGACAATAGCTCTATAGGGACACACACTGGACCAACACCACACTGGGTTGAAGCAGGTTGAAGTAGGTTGACAATAGCTCTATGAGGACACACACTGGACGAACACCACACTGGGTTGAGGCAGGTTGAAGTAGGTTGACAATAAGCTCTATGAGGACACACACTGGACCAACACCACACTGGGTTGAGGCAGGTTGAAGTAGGTTGACAATAGCTCTATGAGGACACACACTGGACCAACACCACACTGGGTTGAAGCAGGTTGAAGTAGGTTGACAATAGCTCTATGAGGACACACACTGGACCAACACCACACTGGGTTGAGGCAGGTTGAAGTAGGTTGACAATAAGCTCTATGAGGACACACACTGGACCAACACCACACTGGGTTGAGGCAGGTTGAAGTAGGTTGACAATAGCTCTATGAGGACACACACTGGACCAACACCACACTGGGTTGAGGTAGGTTGAAGTAGGTTGACAAGAGCTCTATGAGGACACACACTGGACCAACACCACACTGGGTTGAAGCAGGTTGAAGTAGGTTGACAATAGCTCTATGGGGACACACACTGGACCAACACCACACTGGGTTGAGGCAGGTTGAAGTAGGTTGACAATAGCTCTATGAGGACACACACTGGACCAACACCACACTGGGTTGAGGTAGGTTGAAGTAGGTTGACAAGAGCTCTATGAGGACACACACTGGACCAACACCACACTGGGTTGAAGCAGGTTGAAGTAGGTTGACAATAGCTCTATGGGGACACACACTGGACCAACACCACACTGGGTTGAGGCAGGTTGAAGTAGGTTGACAATAGCTCTATGAGGACACACACTGGACCAACACCACACTGGGTTGAGGTAGGTTGAAGTACATAGGTTGACAAGAGCTCTATGAGGACACACACTGGACCAACACCACACTGGGTTGAAGCAGGTTGAAGTAGGTTGACAATAGCTCTATGGGGACACACACTGGACCAACACCACACTGGGTTGAGGCAGGTTGAAGTAGGTTGACAATAGCTCTATGAGGACACACACTGGACCAACACCACACTGGGTTGAGGTAGGTTGAAGTAGGTTGACAAGAGCTCTATGGGGACACCACACTGGACCAACACCACACTGGGTTGAAGCAGGTTGAAGTAGGTTGACAATAGCTCTATGGGGACACACACTGGACCAACACCACACTGGGTTGAGGCAGGTTGAAGTAGGTTGACAATAGCTCTATGGGGACACACACTGGACCAACACCACACTGGGTTGAGGCAGGTTGAAGTAGGTTGACAATAGCTCTATGGGGACACACACTGGACCAACACCACACTGGGTTGAAGCAGGTTGAAGTAGGTTGACAATAGCTCTATGGGGACACACACTGGACCAACACCACACTGGGTTGAGGCAGGTTGAAGTAGGTTGACAATAGCTCTATGGGGACACACACTGGACCAACACCACACTGGGTTGAGGCAGGTTGAAGTAGGTTGATAATAGCTCTATGAGGACACACACTGGACCAACACCACACTGGGTTGAGGCAGGTTGAAGTAGGTTGACAATAGCTCTATGGGGACACACACTGGACCAACACCACACTGGGTTGAAGCAGGTTGAAGTAGGTTGACAATAGCTCTATGGGGACACACACTGGACCAACACCACATTGGGTTGAGGCAGGTTGAAGTAGGTTGACAATAGCTTTATGGGGACACACACTGGACCAACACCCCTGGGTTGAGGCAGGTTGAAGTAGGTTGACAATAGCTCTATGAGGACACACACTGGACCAACACCACACTGGGTTGAGGCAGGTTGAAGTAGGTTGACAATAGCTCTATGAGGACACACACTGGACCAACACCACACTGGGTGGAGGCAGGTTGAAGTAGGTTGACAATAGCTCTATGGGGACCCACACTGGACCAACACTACACTGGATTGAGGCAGGTTGAAGTAGGTTGACAATAGCTCTATGAGGACACACACTGGACCAACACCACACTGGGTGGAGGCAGGTTGAAGTAGGTTGACAATATCTCTATGGGGACCCACACTGGACCAACACTACACTGGATTGAGGCAGGTTGAAGTAGGTTGATAATAGCTCTATGGGGACACACACTGGACCACACCCACACTGGGTTGAGGCAGGTTGAAGTAGTTTCTATGGAACATCAATGATGGAACCTCACACATACACAACCATATTGCAGGTGCCATTCCATGGCTGATGGTAGCAGAGCTCTTCATGCAAGAGGCACGACCTGTGGCCCTCACCATAGCAACCATAGTAAATTGGATGGCCAATTTTGTAGTGGGACTTGCCTTTCCTTATGTTCTGGTAAGTTGATAGCTTGCCTGTGTATAGCAGCATGGCTCCTACAAGAGTGTTAATGGCAGTATGGGTTGAAGGTTCTTCGTTAAACTGTGTGTGGGTACAGGTCAGTAGTTGTGGTCAACATAAGGTCTGGAGATGATTGCATTCTGGCTAAGATTAGGTCAGACTGTCTGTATAAGGGGTCAGGATGAGGTAGAGCTATAACTAACATCTTTGGTTTGAATAACATCTTTGTTTGTGCCTGGTGTGTGTCCTCTAGTGCTGAGTGATGCACTGTACTTGCACCTTTATGCAGAATACTTCCTAAACTTCCAAACCTTTTGGGTACATCTAACATCCCCTGACAACCAGCTGCAGCCTTGGCAGCAACACCTTCAGCTGCTTCAGAGCAAACCTCAAATAAGATCATTGTTTTTTTTTGCATTGGCCTGCAACAAATTAATTAATCTTCTGTGATGTTTTTAAAGCTGCTGGCATCTCGGGACCACCACATGCATTGCAAACAGTGCAACAGGTGACTTGGTGCACGAGATCCTTTTCATGAATCTGCCCCATGCCAGAAACTTCCCGGAGGTGCTGGCTGCCACTCTGCCAGTGACCCTCTTAGTGCAGTGTGTGGCTATGGAAGAATGCACCAAGAGTGAAGCTCTCAGCAGTTTAGTTAAATTTGTTGCAGATGAACAGATCTATCTTTAAGGTGGCCCTGATGAAGCTCTAGCAGTTTAGTTAAATTTGTTGCAGATAAACATGTCTATCTTTAAGGTGGCCCTGATGAAGGCCCTGATGAAGCTCTAGCAGTTTAGTTAAATTTGTTGCAGATAAACAGATCTATCTTTAAGGTGGCCCCGATGAAGCTCTTAGCAGTTTAGTTAAATTTGTTGCAGATAAACAGATCTATCTTTAAGGTTGCCATGGTGAAGCTCTAGCAGTTTAGTTGCAGTTTAACTTTAAGGTTGCCATGGTGAAGACAGAAGTATTTCAGTTGAAACGTCGTCACTGGAAACAAAAAAGCAGATTGGAAGAGTGGAAGAGAAACCTTAAAAGTACTCTTTGTCAGGAAAATAACCGCGGAGCTCTAGCTTTGATGCTCTTATTTGAGGCTGTCTATTCTTATGCTGTCCCAGTGTTTTGCTCTAGAGAACTGCTCGAGCTGATCACTTCCACATGCTTCGTAGTAAACAGCGTTTATTAGTACTTAAAATAGATGTCTCTGAGCTTTCATTTGCCACTGACACTGCAACATGCAACCTAAGTTGGGAGCACTAAGTTGGGAGCGCAGTCTCACATGTGTGTGAGGTCATTCTCATGAAAGGTGTTCACTGCTCATGTGGTTGCCTGAGCAGCTGCAACGTCATGTGTGGTCGTGTGTGGTCGAGCGTCACTTATTATATAATGATAGGAACCCAGTAAAAATATTGTTGAAGTCATGACTGGCATTACACTTCATTAAAAATGACCTCATGGATTTGTGAGAGATAGCTCCCAACTTTGGACACAAATAACTTTGGACTTATTAATATTAATAATATTAATATTAAAAAATATTATTCCTAGACAAGAGACAAGAAGAACATCTCCGGGATAATCATTTCTTGCTGTTTAGTCAATTAAAATTAAAACAAACCGAAGGCCATTAAATTGTTGACTGATCCACGTGGTGTTAATCACTCAAGCAGGGACACATTATTTCTGATGTATTTCTTTTGGTTCTTTGAAATTGAGCCTACCTCCTTCCCCTCTCAATGGTTCCCTACTGTGCATGCCTTCTAATACTTGGCTATCACTACTTGAATCCTTGCCTAAATGCATTCCCTGCCTAGATGCATACTACTCAGTCTAGATGCATTCATTCCCTGTCTAGATGCATCCATTCCCTGTCTAGATGCATTCATTCCCTGTCTAGATGCATTCATTCCCTGCCTAGATGCATTCATTCCCTGCCTAGATGCATTCATTCCCTGCCTAGATGCATTCATTCCCTGCCTAGATGCATCCATTCCCTGTCTAGATGCATCCATTCCCTGTCTAGATGCATCCATTCCCTGCCTAGATGCATTCATTCCCTGTCTAGATGCATTCATTCCCTGCCTAGATGCATCCATTCCCTGCCTAGATGCATCCATTCCCTGCCTAGATGCATTCATTCCCTGCCTAGATGCATCCATTCCCTGTCTAGATGCATCCATTCCCTGCCTAGATGCATCCATTCCCTGTCTAGATGCATCCATTCCCTGTCTAGATGCATCCATTCCCTGTCTAGATGCATCCATTCCCTGCCTAGATGCATCCATTCCCTGCCTAGATGCATTCATTCCCTGCCTAGATGCATTCATTCCCTGCCTTCATTCCCTGCCTAAATACATTCATTCCCTGCCTAGATGCATCCATTCCCTGTCTAGATGCATCCATTCCCTGTCTAGATGCATCCATTCCCTGTCTAGATGCATCCATTCCCTGTCTAGATGCATCCATTCCCCGTCTAGATACATTCATTCCCTGTCTAGATGCATCCATTCCCTGCCTAGATGCATTCATTCCCTGCCTAGATGCATCCATTCCCTGTCTAGATGCATCCATTCCCTGCCTAGATGCATCCATTCCCTGTCTAGATGCATCCATTCCCTGTCTAGATGCATTCATTCCCTGCCTAGATGCATCCATTCCCTGTCTAGATGCATCCATTCCCTGCCTAGATGCATCCATTCCCTGCCTAGATGCATTCAATCCCTGCCTAGATGCATCCATTCCCTGTCTAGATGCATTCATTCCCTGTCTAGATGCATCCATTCCCTGCCTAGATGCATCCATTCCCTGCCTAGATGCATCCATTCCCTGTCTAGATGCATCCATTCCCTGTCTAGATGCATTCATTCCCTGCCTAGATGCATTCATTCCCTGCCTAGATGCATCCATTCCCTGCCTAGATGCATCCATTCCCTGTCTAGATGCATCCATTCCCTGTCTAGATGCATCCATTTCCTGCCTAGATGCATCCATTCCCTGCCTAGATGCATTCATTCCCTGCCTAGATGCATTCATTCCCTGCCTAAATGCATCAATTCCCTGCCTAGATGCATTCATTCCCTGCCTAGATGCATCCATTCCCTGTCTAGATGCATCCATTCCCTGCCTATATAGATGCATTCATTCCCTGCCTAGATGCATCCATTCCCTGCCTAGATGCATTCATTCCCTGCCTAGATGCATTCATTCCCTGCCTAGATGCATCCATTCCCTGTCTAGATGCATCCATTCCCTGCCTAGATGCATCCATTCCCTGCCTAGATGCATCCATTCTGCATTCATTCCCTGCCTAGATGCATCCATTCCCTGCCTAGATGCATCCATTCCCTGCCTAGATGCATCCATTCCCTGTCTAGATGCATTCATTCCCTGTCTAGATGCATCCATTCCCTGCCTAGATGCATCCATTCCCTGCCTAGATGCATTCATTCCCTGTCTAGATGCATCCATTCCCTGCCTAGATGCATCCATTCCCTGCCTAGATGCATCCATTCCCTGTCTAGATGCATCCATTCCCTGTCTAGATGCATTCATTCCCTGTCTAGATGCATCCATTCCCTGCCTAGATGCATCCATTCCCTGCCTAGATGCATCCATTCCCTGCCTAGATGCATCCATTCCCTGCCTAGATGCATCCATTCCCTGCCTAGATGCATCCATTCCCTGCCTAGATGCATCCATTCCCTGCCTAGATGCACTCATTCCCTGCCTAGATGCATCCATTCCCTGCCTAGATGCATTCATTCCCTGCCTAGATGCATCCATTCCCTGCCTAGATGCATCCATTCCCTGTCTAGATGCATCCATTCCCTGCCTAGATGCATCCATTTCCTGCCTAGATGCATTCATTCCCTGCCTAGATGCATCCATTCCCTGCCTAGATGCATTCATTCCCTGTCTAGATGCATCCATTCCGTCTAGATGCATTCATTCCCTGCCTAGATGCATCCATTCCCTGCCTAGATGCATTCATTCCCTGCCTAGATGCATTCATTCCCTGCCTAGATGCATGCATTCCCTGCCTAGATGCATCCATTCCCTGCCTAGATGCATTCATTCCCTGCCTAGATGCATCCATTCCCTGCCTAGATGCATCCATTCCCTGTCTAGATGCATCCATTCCCTGCCTAGATGCATCCATTCCCTGCCTAGATGCATCCATTCCGTGCCTAGATGCATCCATTCCCTGTCTAGATGCATTCATTCCCTGCCTAGATGCATCCATTCCCTGCCTAGATGCATCCATTCCCTGCCTAGATGCATTCATTCCCTGCCTAGATGCATTCATTCCCTGTCTAGATGCATCCATTCCCTGTCTAGATGCATCCATTCCCTGTCTAGATGCATTCATTCCCTGCCTAGATGCATCCATTCCCTGTCTAGATGCATCCATTCCCTGCCTAGATGCATTCATTCCCTGTCTAGATGCATCCATTCCCTGCCTAGATGCATCCATTCCCTGCCTAGATGCATCCATTCCCTGCCTAGATGCATCCATTCCCTGCCTAGATGCATCCATTCCCTGCCTAGATGCATCCATTCCCTGCCTAGATGCATCCATTCCCTGCCTAGATGCATCCATTCCCTGCCTAGATGCATCCATTCCCTGTCTAGATGCATTCATTCCCTGTCTAGATGCATCCATTCCCTGCCTAGATGCATCCATTCCCTGTCTAGATGCATTCATTCCCTGCCTAGATGCATCCATTCCCTGTCTAGATGCATCCATTCCCTGCCTAGATGCATTCATTCCCTGTCTAGATGCATCCATTCCCTGTCTAGATGCATCCATTCCCTGCCTAGATGCATCCATTCCCTGCCTAGATGCATCCATTCCCTGCCTAGATGCATTCATTCCCTGTCTAGATGCATCCATTCCCTGCCTAGATGCATCCATTCCCTGCCTAGATGCATCCATTCCCTGCCTAGATGCATCCATTCCCTGCCTAGATGCATTCATTCCCTGCCTAGATGCATCCATTCCCTGCCTAGATGCATTCATTCCCTGCCTAGATGCATCCATTCCCTGCCTAGATGCATCCATTCCCTGTCTAGATGCATCCATTCCCTTTCATTCCCTGTCTAGATGCATTCATTCCCTGCCTAGATGCATCCATTCCCTGTCTAGATGCATTCATTCCCTGTCTAGATGCATCCATTCCCTGCCTAGATGCATCCATTCCCTGTCTAGATGCATTCATTCCCTGTCTAGATGCATCCATTCCCTGCCTAGATGCATCCATTCCCTGTCTAGATGCATCCATTCCCTGTCTAGATGCATTCATTCCCTGCCTAGATGCATCCATTCCCTGTCTAGATGCATCCATTCCCTGTCTAGATGCATCCATTCCCTTTCATTCCCTGTCTAGATGCATTCATTCCCTGCCTAGATGCATCCATTCCCTGTCTAGATGCATCCATTCCCTGCCTAGATGCATTCATTCCCTGCCTAGATGCATCCATTCCCTGTCTAGATGCATCCATTCCCTGCCTAGATGCATCCATTCCCTGCCTAGATGCATCCATTCCCTGCCTAGATGCATCCATTCCCTGCCTAGATGCATCCATTCTCTGCCTAGATGCATCCATTCCCTACCTAGATGCATTCATTCCCTGCCTAGATGCATCCATTCCCTGTCTAGATGCATTCATTCCCTGCCTAGATGCATTCATTCCCTGTCTAGATGCTTCCATTCCCTGTCTAGATGCATCCATTCCCTGCCTAGATGCATCCATTCCCTGCCTAGATGCATCCATTCCCTGCCTAGATGCATTCATTCCCTGCCTAGATGCATCCATTCCCTGCCTAGATGCATCCATTCCCTGCCTAGATGCATCCATTCCCTGCCTAGATGCATTCATTCCCTGCCTAGATGCATCCATTCCCTGCCTAGATGCATCCATTCCCTGCCTAGATGCATTCATTCCCTGCCTAGATGCATCCATTCCCTGCCTAGATGCATCCATTCCCTGCCTAGATGCATCCATTCCCTGCCTAGATGCATCCATTCCCTGTCTAGATGCATCCATTCCCTTTCATTCCCTGTCTAGATGCATTCATTCCCTGCCTAGATGCATCCATTCCCTGTCTAGATGCATCCATTCCCTGTCTAGATGCATTCATTCCCTGCCTAGATGCATCCATTCCCTGTCTAGATGCATCCATTCCCTGCCTAGATGCATTCATTCCCTGTCTAGATGCATCCATTCCCTGTCTAGATGCATTCATTCCCTGCCTAGATGCATCCATTCCCTGTCTAGATGCATCCATTCCCTGCCTAGATGCATCCATTCCCTGCCTAGATGCATCCATTCCCTGCCTAGATGCATCCATTCCCTGCCTAGATGCATCCATTCTCTGCCTAGATGCATCCATTCCCTGCCTAGATGCATTCATTCCCTGCCTAGATGCATCCATTCCCTGCCTAGATGCATCCATTCCCTGCCTAGATGCATCCATTCCCTGTCTAGATGCATTCATTCCCTGCCTAGATGCATTCATTCCCTGTCTAGATGCTTCCATTCCCTGTCTAGATGCATCCATTCCCTGCCTAGATGCATCCATTCCCTGCCTAGATGCATCCATTCCCTGCCTAGATGCATTCATTCCCTGCCTAGATGCATCCATTCCCTGCCTAGATGCATCCATTCCCTGCCTAGATGCATTCATTCCCTGCCTAGATGCATCCATTCCCTGCCTAGATGCATCCATTCCCTGCCTAGATGCATTCATTCCCTGCCTAGATGCATCCATTCCCTGCCTAGATGCATCCATTCCCTGCCTAGATGCATCCATTCCCTGCCTAGATGCATCCATTCCCTGCCTAGATGCATCCATTCCCTGTCTAGATGCATTCATTCCCTGTCTAGATGCATCCATTCCCTGCCTAGATGCATTCAATCCCTGCCTAGATGCATCCATTCCCTGCCTAGATGCATCCATTCCCTGCCTAGATGCATCCATTCCCTGCCTAGATGCATCCATTCCCTGCCTAGATGCATCCATTCCCTGCCTAGATGCATCCATTCCCTGCCTAGATGCATCCATTCCCTGCCTAGATGCATCCATTCCCTGCCTAGATGCATCCATTCCCTGCCTAGATGCATTCATTCCCTGCCTAGATGCATTCATTCCCTGCCTAGATGCATCCATTCCCTGCCTAGATGCATCCATTCCCTGCCTAGATGCATCCATTCCCTGCCTAGATGCATTCATTCCCTGTCTAGATGCATCCATTCCCTGTCTAGATGCATCCATTCCCTGCCTAGATGCATCCATTCCCTGCCTAGATGCATCCATTCCCTGTCTAGATGCATCCATTCCCTGCCTAGATGCATCCATTCCCTGCCTAGATGCATTCATTCCCTGCCTAGATGCATTCATTCCCTGTCTAGATGCATCCATTCCCTGTCTAGATGCATCCATTCCCTGACTATGCATCCATTCCCTGCCTAGATGCATCCATTCCCTGCCTAGATGCATCCATTCCCTGTCTAGATGCATCCATTCCCTGCCTAGATGCATCCATTCCCTGTCTAGATGCATTCATTCCCTGCCTAGATGCATCCATTCCCTGTCTAGATGCATCCATTCCCTGCCTAGATGCATCCATTCCCTGCCTAGATGCATCCATTCCCTGCCTAGATGCATCCATTCCCTGTCTAGATGCATCCATTCCCTGTCTAGATGCATCCATTCCCTGCCTAGATGCATCCATTCCCTGTCTAGATGCATCCATTCCCTGCCTAGATGCATCCATTCCCTGCCTAGATGCATCCATTCCCTGCCTAGATGCATTCATTTCCTGTCTAGATGCATCCATTCCCTGTCTAGATGCATCCATTCCCTGTCTAGATGCATTCATTCCCTGCCTAGATGCATCCATTCCCTGCCTAGATGCATCCATTCCCTGCCTAGATGCATCCATTCCCTGCCTAGATGCATCCATTCCCTGCCTAGATGCATCCATTCCCTGCCTAGATGCATCCATTCCCTGCCTAGATGCATTCATTCCCTGCCTAGATGCATCCATTCCCTGCCTAGATGCATCCATTCCCTGCCTAGATGCATCCATTCCCTGTCTAGATGCATCCATTCCCTGTCTAGATGCATCCATTCCCTGTCTAGATGCATCCATTCCCTGTCTAGATGCATCCATTCCCTGTCTAGATGCATTCATTCCCTGCCTAGATGCATCCATTCCCTGCCTAGATGCATCCATTCCCTGCCTAGATGCATCCATTCCCTGCCTAGATGCATCCATTCCCTGCCTAGATGCATCCATTCCCTGCCTAGATGCATCCATTCCCTGCCTAGATGCATCCATTCCCTGCCTAGATGCATCCATTCCCTGCCTAGATGCATCCATTCCCTGTCTAGATGCATCCATTCCCTGCCTAGATGCATCCATTCCCTGCCTAGATGCATCCATTCCCTGCCTAGATGCATCCATTCCCTGCCTAGATGCATCCATTCCCTGCCTAGATGCATCCATTCCCTGCCTAGATGCATCCATTCCCTGCCTAGATGCATCCATTCCCTGCCTAGATGCATCCATTCCCTGCCTAGATGCATCCATTCCCTGCCTAGATGCATCCATTCCCTGCCTAGATGCATCCATTCCCCTGCCTAGATGCATCCATTCCCTGTCTAGATGCATCCATTCCCTGCCTAGATGCATCCATTCCCTGCCTAGATGCATCCATTCCCTGCCTAGATGCATCCATTCCCTGCCTAGATGCATCCATTCCCTGCCTAGATGCATCCATTCCCTGCCTAGATGCATCCATTCCCTGCTTAGATGCATCCATTCCCTGCCTAGATGCATTCATTCCCTGTCTAGATGCATCCATTCCCTGCCTAGATGCATCCATTCCCTGCCTAGATGCATCCATTCCCTGCCTAGATGCATCCATTCCCTGCCTAGATGCATCCATTCCCTGTCTAGATGCATCCATTCCCTGCCTAGATGCATCCATTCCCTGTCTAGATGCATCCATTCCCTGCCTAGATGCATCCATTCCCTGCCTAGATGCATCCATTCCCTGCCTAGATGCATGCATTCCCTGTCTAGATGCATCCATTCCCTGTCTAGATGCATTCATTCCGTCTAGATGCATTCATTCCCTGCCTAGATGCATCCATTCCCTGTCTAGATGCATCCATTCCCTGTCTAGATGCATCCATTCCCTGCCTAGATGCATCCATTCCCTGCCTAGATGCATCCATTCCCTGCCTAGATGCATCCATTCCCTGCCTAGATGCATCCATTCCCTGTCTAGATGCATCCATTCCCTGCCTAGATGCATCCATTCCCTGCCTAGATGCATCCATTCCCTGCCTAGATGCATTCATTCCCTGCCTAGATGCATCCATTCCCTGCCTAGATGCATCCATTCCCTGCCTAGATGCATTCATTCCCTGCCTAGATGCATCCATTCCCTGCCTAGATGCATCCATTCCCTGTCTAGATGCATCCATTCCCTGCCTAGATGCATTCACTCCCTGCCTAGATGCATCCATTCCCTGTCTAGATGCATCCATTCCCTGTCTAGATGCATCCTTTCCCTGCCTAGATGCATCCATTCCCTGTCTAGATGCATCCATTCCCTGCCTAGATGCATCCATTCCCTGCCTAGATGCATCCATTCCCTGCCTAGATGCATTCATTTCCTGTCTAGATGCATCCATTCCCTGCCTAGATGCATCCATTCCCTGCCTAGATGCATCCATTCCCTGCCTAGATGCATCCAATCCCTGCCTAGATGCATTCATTCCCTGTCTAGATGCATCCATTCCCTGCCTAGATGCATCCATTCCCTGCCTAGATGCATCCATTCCCTGCCTAGATGCATCCAATCCCTGCCTAGATGCATTCATTTCCTGTCTAGATGCATCCATTCCCTGTCTAGATGCATCCATTCCCTGTCTAGATGCATCCATTCCCTGTCTAGATGCATTCATTCCCTGCCTAGATGCATCCATTCCCTGCCTAGATGCATCCATTCCCTGCCTAGATGCATCCATTCCCTGCCTAGATGTATCCATTCCCTGCCTAGATGCATCCATTCCCTGCCTAGATGCATCCATTCCCTGCCTAGATGCATCCATTCCCTGCCTAGATGCATCCATTCCCTGTCTAGATGCATCCATTCCCTGCCTAGATGCATCCATTCCCTGCCTAGATGCATCCATTCCCTGCCTAGATGCATTCATTCCCTGCCTAGATGCATCCATTCCCTGCCTAGATGCATCCATTCCCTGCCTAGATGCATTCATTCCCTGCCTAGATGCATCCATTCCCTGCCTAGATGCATTCATTCCCTGTCTAGATGCATCCATTCCCTGCCTAGATGCATCCATTCCCTGCCTAGATGCATACTCAGTCTAGATGCATCCATTCCCTGTCTAGATGCATTCATTCTGCCAGTGACCCTCTTAGTGCAGTGTGTGGCTATGGAAGAATGCACCAAGAGTGAAGCTCTCAGCAGTTTAGTTAAATTTGTTGCAGATAAACAGATCTATCTTTAAGGTGGCCCCGATGAAGCTCTTAGCAGTTTAGTTAAATTTGTTGCAGATAAACAGATCTATCTTTAAGGTTGCCATGGTGAAGCTCTAGCAGTTTAGTTGCAGTTTAACTTTAAGGTTGCCATGGTGAAGACAGAAGTATTTCAGTTGAAACGTCGTCACTGGAAACAAAAAAGCAGATCGGAAGAGTGGAAGAGAAACCTTAAAAGTACTCTTTGTCAGGAAAATAACCGCGGAGCTCTAGCTTTGATGCTCTTATTTGAGGCTGTCTATTCTTATGCTGTCCCAGTGTTTTGCTCTAGAGAACTGCTCGAGCTGATCACTTCCACATGCTTCGTAGTAAACAGCGTTTATTAGTACTTAAAATAGATGTCTCTGAGCTTTCATTTGCCACTGACACTGCAACATGCAACCTAAGTTGGGAGCACTAAGTTGGGAGCGCAGTCTCACATGTGTGTGAGGTCATTCTCATGAAAGGTGTTCACTGCTCATGTGGTTGCCTGAGCAGCTGCAACGTCATGTGTGGTCGTGTGTGGTCGAGCGTCACTTATTATATAATGATAGGAACCCAGTAAAAATATTGTTGAAGTCATGACTGGCATTACACTTCATTAAAAATGACCTCATGGATTTGTGAGAGATAGCTCCCAACTTTGGACACAAATAACTTTGGACTTATTAATATTAATAATATTAATATTAAAAAATATTATTCCTAGACAAGAGACAAGAAGAACATCTCCGGGATAATCATTTCTTGCTGTTTAGTCAATTAAAATTAAAACAAACCGAAGGCCATTAAATTGTTGACTGATCCACGTGGTGTTAATCACTCAAGCAGGGACACATTATTTCTGATGTATTTCTTTTGGTTCTTTGAAATTGAGCCTACCTCCTTCCCCTCTCAATGGTTCCCTACTGTGCATGCCTTCTAATACTTGGCTATCACTACTTGAATCCTTGCCTAAATGCATTCCCTGCCTAGATGCATACTACTCAGTCTAGATGCATTCATTCCCTGTCTAGATGCATGCATTCCCTGTCTAGATGCATTCATTCCCTGCCTAGATGCATTCATTCCCTGCCTAGATGCATCCATTCCCTGTCTAGATGCATCCATTCCCTGTCTAGATGCATCCATTCCCTGCCTAGATGCATTCATTCCCTGTCTAGATGCATTCATTCCCTGCCTAGATGCATCCATTCCCTGCCTAGATGCATCCATTCCCTGCCTAGATGCATTCATTCCCTGCCTAGATGCATCCATTCCCTGCCTAGATGCATTCATTCCCTGCCTAGATGCATTCATTCCCTGCCTTCATTCCCTGCCTAAATACATTCATTCCCTGCCTAGATGCATCCATTCCCTGTCTAGATGCATCCATTCCCTGTCTAGATGCATCCATTCCCTGTCTAGATGCATCCATTCCCTGTCTAGATGCATCCATTCCCCGTCTAGATACATTCATTCCCTGTCTAGATGCATCCATTCCCTGCCTAGATGCATTCATTCCCTGCCTAGATGCATCCATTCCCTGTCTAGATGCATCCATTCCCTGTCTAGATGCATCCATTCCCTGTCTAGATGCATTCATTCCCTGTCTAGATGCATTCATTCCCTGCCTAGATGCATCCATTCCCTGTCTAGATGCATCCATTCCCTGCCTAGATGCATCCATTCCCTGCCTAGATGCATTCAATCCCTGCCTAGATGCATCCATTCCCTGTCTAGATGCATTCATTCCCTGTCTAGATGCATCCATTCCCTGCCTAGATGCATCCATTCCCTGCCTAGATGCATCCATTCCCTGTCTAGATGCATCCATTCCCTGTCTAGATGCATTCATTCCCTGCCTAGATGCATTCATTCCCTGCCTAGATGCATCCATTCCCTGCCTAGATGCATCCATTCCCTGCCTAGATGCATCCATTCCCTGTCTAGATGCATTCATTCCCTGCCTAGATGCATCCATTCCCTGTCTAGATGCATTCATTCCCTGCCTAAATGCATCAATTCCCTGCCTAGATGCATTCATTCCCTGCCTAGATGCATCCATTCCCTGTCTAGATGCATCCATTCCCTGCCTATATAGATGCATTCATTCCCTGCCTAGATGCATCCATTCCCTGCCTAGATGCATCCATTCCCTGTCTAGATGCATCCATTCCCTGCCTAGATGCATTCATTCCCTGCCTAGATGCATCCATTCCCTGTCTAGATGCATCCATTCCCTGCCTATATAGATGCATTCATTCCCTGCCTAGATGCATCCATTCCCTGCCTAGATGCATCCATTCCCTGCCTAGATGCATCCATTCTGCATTCATTCCCTGCCTAGATGCATCCATTCCCTGCCTAGATGCATCCATTCCCTGCCTAGATGCATCCATTCCCTGTCTAGATGCATTCATTCCCTGTCTAGATGCATCCATTCCCTGCCTAGATGCATCCATTCCCTGCCTAGATGCATTCATTCCCTGTCTAGATGCATCCATTCCCTGCCTAGATGCATCCATTCCCTGCCTAGATGCATCCATTCCCTGTCTAGATGCATCCATTCCCTGTCTAGATGCATTCATTCCCTGTCTAGATGCATCCATTCCCTGCCTAGATGCATCCATTCCCTGCCTAGATGCATCCATTCCCTGCCTAGATGCATCCATTCCCTGCCTAGATGCATCCATTCCCTGCCTAGATGCATCCATTCCCTGCCTAGATGCATCCATTCCCTGCCTAGATGCACTCATTCCCTGCCTAGATGCATCCATTCCCTGCCTAGATGCATTCATTCCCTGCCTAGATGCATCCATTCCCTGCCTAGATGCATCCATTCCCTGTCTAGATGCATCCATTCCCTGCCTAGATGCATCCATTTCCTGCCTAGATGCATTCATTCCCTGCCTAGATGCATCCATTCCCTGCCTAGATGCATTCATTCCCTGTCTAGATGCATCCATTCCGTCTAGATGCATTCATTCCCTGCCTAGATGCATCCATTCCCTGCCTAGATGCATTCATTCCCTGCCTAGATGCATTCATTCCCTGCCTAGATGCATGCATTCCCTGCCTAGATGCATCCATTCCCTGCCTAGATGCATTCATTCCCTGCCTAGATGCATCCATTCCCTGCCTAGATGCATCCATTCCCTGTCTAGATGCATCCATTCCCTGCCTAGATGCATCCATTCCCTGCCTAGATGCATCCATTCCGTGCCTAGATGCATCCATTCCCTGTCTAGATGCATTCATTCCCTGCCTAGATGCATCCATTCCCTGCCTAGATGCATCCATTCCCTGCCTAGATGCATTCATTCCCTGCCTAGATGCATTCATTCCCTGTCTAGATGCATCCATTCCCTGTCTAGATGCATCCATTCCCTGTCTAGATGCATTCATTCCCTGCCTAGATGCATCCATTCCCTGTCTAGATGCATCCATTCCCTGCCTAGATGCATTCATTCCCTGTCTAGATGCATCCATTCCCTGCCTAGATGCATCCATTCCCTGCCTAGATGCATCCATTCCCTGCCTAGATGCATCCATTCCCTGCCTAGATGCATCCATTCCCTGCCTAGATGCATCCATTCCCTGCCTAGATGCATCCATTCCCTGTCTAGATGCATCCATTCCCTGCCTAGATGCATCCATTCCCTGTCTAGATGCATTCATTCCCTGTCTAGATGCATCCATTCCCTGCCTAGATGCATCCATTCCCTGTCTAGATGCATTCATTCCCTGCCTAGATGCATCCATTCCCTGTCTAGATGCATCCATTCCCTGCCTAGATGCATTCATTCCCTGTCTAGATGCATCCATTCCCTGTCTAGATGCATCCATTCCCTGCCTAGATGCATCCATTCCCTGCCTAGATGCATCCATTCCCTGCCTAGATGCATTCATTCCCTGTCTAGATGCATCCATTCCCTGCCTAGATGCATCCATTCCCTGCCTAGATGCATCCATTCCCTGCCTAGATGCATCCATTCCCTGCCTAGATGCATTCATTCCCTGTCTAGATGCATTCATTCCCTGTCTAGATGCATCCATTCCCTGCCTAGATGCATCCATTCCCTGTCTAGATGCATTCATTCCCTGTCTAGATGCATCCATTCCCTGCCTAGATGCATCCATTCCCTGTCTAGATGCATCCATTCCCTGTCTAGATGCATTCATTCCCTGCCTAGATGCATCCATTCCCTGTCTAGATGCATCCATTCCCTGTCTAGATGCATCCATTCCCTTTCATTCCCTGTCTAGATGCATTCATTCCCTGCCTAGATGCATCCATTCCCTGTCTAGATGCATCCATTCCCTGCCTAGATGCATTCATTCCCTGTCTAGATGCATCCATTCCCTGTCTAGATGCATTCATTCCCTGCCTAGATGCATCCATTCCCTGTCTAGATGCATCCATTCCCTGCCTAGATGCATCCATTCCCTGCCTAGATGCATCCATTCCCTGCCTAGATGCATCCATTCCCTGCCTAGATGCATCCATTCTCTGCCTAGATGCATCCATTCCCTACCTAGATGCATTCATTCCCTGCCTAGATGCATCCATTCCCTGTCTAGATGCATTCATTCCCTGCCTAGATGCATTCATTCCCTGTCTAGATGCTTCCATTCCCTGTCTAGATGCATCCATTCCCTGCCTAGATGCATCCATTCCCTGCCTAGATGCATCCATTCCCTGCCTAGATGCATTCATTCCCTGCCTAGATGCATCCATTCCCTGCCTAGATGCATCCATTCCCTGCCTAGATGCATCCATTCCCTGCCTAGATGCATTCATTCCCTGCCTAGATGCATCCATTCCCTGCCTAGATGCATCCATTCCCTGCCTAGATGCATTCATTCCCTGCCTAGATGCATCCATTCCCTGCCTAGATGCATCCATTCCCTGCCTAGATGCATCCATTCCCTGCCTAGATGCATCCATTCCCTGCCTAGATGCATCCATTCCCTGTCTAGATGCATTCATTCCCTGTCTAGATGCATCCATTCCCTGCCTAGATGCATTCAATCCCTGCCTAGATGCATGCATTCCCTGCCTAGATGCATCCATTCCCTGTCTAGATGCATCCATTCCCTGTCTAGATGCATTCATTCCCTGCCTAGATGCATCCATTCCCTGTCTAGATGCATCCATTCCCTGTCTAGATGCATCCATTCCCTGCCTAGATGCATCCATTCCCTGTCTAGATGCATTCATTCCCTGCCTAGATGCATCCATTCCCTGCCTAGATGCATCCATCCCGTCTAGATGCATTCATTCCCTGCCTAGATGCATTCATTCCCTGCCTAGATGCATCCATTCCCTGCCTAGATGCATCCATTCCCTGCCTAGATGCATCCATTCCCTGTCTAGATGCATCCATTCCCTGCCTAGATGCATCCATTCCCTGTCTAGATGCATTCATTCCCTGCCTAGATGCATCCATTCCCTGTCTAGATGCATCCATTCCCTGCCTAGATGCATTCATTCCCTGTCTAGATGCATCCATTCCCTGCCTAGATGCATTCATTCCCTGCCTAGATGCATCCATTCCCTGTCTAGATGCATCCATTCCCTGCCTAGATGCATTCATTCCCTGCCTAGATGCATCCATTCCCTGCCTAGATGCATCCATTCCCTGCCTAGATGCATTCATTCCCTGCCTAGATGCATCCATTCCCTGTCTAGATGCATTCATTCCCTGCCTAGATGCATTCATTCCCTGTCTAGATGCATCCATTCCCTGCCTAGATGCATTCATTCCCTGTCTAGATGCATCCATTCCCTGCCTAGATGCATCCATTCCCTGCCTAGATGCATTCATTCCCTGCCTAGATGCATCCATTCCCTGTCTAGATGCATCCATTCCCTGCCTAGATGCATCCATTCCCTGCCTAGATGCATCCATTCCCTGCCGAGATGCATTCATTCCCTGCCTAGATGCATCCATTCCCTGTCTAGATGCATCCATTCCCTGCCTAGATGCATCCATTCCCTGCCTAGATGCATCCATTCCCTGCCTAGATGCATTCATTCCCTGCCTAGATGCATCCATTCCCTGTCTAGATGCATCCATTCTCTGCCTAGATGCATCCATTCCCTGCCTAGATGCATTCATTCCCTGTCTAGATGCATCCATTCCCTGTCTAGATGCATCCATTCCCTGCCTAGATGCATTCATTCCCTGTCTAGATGCATCCATTCCCTGCCTAGATGCATCCATTCCCTGCCTAGATGCATCCATTCCCTGCCTAGATGCATTCATTCCCTGTCTAGATGCATCCATTCCCTGCCTAGATGCATCCATTCCCTGCCTAGATGCATCCATTCCCTGCCTAGATGCATCCATTCCCTGCCTAGATGCATCCATTCCCTGCCTAGATGCATCCATTCCCTGCCTAGATGCATTCATTCCCTGTCTAGATGCATCCATTCCCTGTCTAGATGCATTCATTCCCTGCCTAGATGCATCCATTCCCTGCCTAGATGCATTCATTCCCTGCCTAGATGCATCCATTCCCTGTCTAGATGCATCCATTCCCTGCCTAGATGCATCCATTCCCTGCCTAGATGCATTCATTCTCTGCCTAGATGCATCCATTCCCTGCCTAGATGCATTCATTCCCTGCCTAGATGCATCCATTCCCTCTCTAGATGCATTCATTCCCTGCCTAGATGCATCCATTCCCTGTCTAGATGCATCCATTCCCTGTCTAGATGCATCCATTCCCTGCCTAGATGCATCCATTCCCTGCCTAGATGCATCCATTCCCTGCCTAGATGCATCCATTCCCTGCCTAGATGCATTCATTCCCTGCCTAGATGCATCCATTCCCTGCCTAGATGCATCCATTCCCTGCCTAGATGCATCCATTCCCTGTCTAGATGCATCCATTCCCTGCCTAGATGCATTCATTCCCTGCCTAGATGCATCCATTCCCTGCCTAGATGCATCCATTCCCTGCCTAGATGCATTCATTCCCTGCCTAGATGCATTCATTCCCTGCCTAGATGCATCCATTCCCTGCCTAGATGCATCCATTCCCTGCCTAGATGCATCCATTCCCTGCCTAGATGCATCCATTCCCTGTCTAGATGCATCCATTCTGCATCCATTCCCTGCCTAGATGCATCCATTCCCTGCCTAGATTCATTCATTCCCTGCCTAGATGCATCCATTCCCTGCCTAGATGCATTCATTCCCTGCCTAGATGCATCCATTCTGCATCCATTCCCTGCCTAGATGCATTCATTCCCTGCCTAGATGCATCCATTCCCTGCCTAGATGCATCCATTCTCCATTCCCTGCCTAGATGCATCCATTCTCTCTAGATGCATCCATTCCCTGCCTAGATGCATTCATTCCCTGTCTAGATGCATCCATTCCCTGCCTAGATGCATCCATTCCCTGCCTAGATGCATCCATTCCCTGTCTAGATGCATCCATTCCCTGTCTAGATGCATCCATTCCCTGCCTAGATGCATTCATTCCCTGCCTAGATGCATCCATTCCCTGCCTAGATGCATCCATTCCCTGCCTAGATGCATCCATTCCCTGTCTAGATGCATCCATTCCCTGCCTAGATGCATTCATTCCCTGCCTAGATGCATCCATTCCCTGCCTAGATGCATCCATTCCCTGCCTAGATGCATCCATTCCCTGCCTAGATGCATTCATTCCCTGTCTAGATGCATCCATTCCCTGCCTAGATGCATCCATTCCCTGTCTAGATGCATTCATTCCCTGCCTAGATGCATTCATTCCCTGCCTAGATGCATTCATTCCCTGCCTAGATGCATCCATTCCCTGCCTAGATGCATCCATTCCCTGCCTAGATGCATCCATTCCCTGTCTAGATGCATCCATTCCCTGCCTAGATGCATTCATTCCCTGCCTAGATGCATCCATTCCCTGCCTAGATGCATCCATTCCCTGCCTAGATGCATCCATTCCCTGCCTAGATGCATTCATTCCCTGTCTAGATGCATCCATTCCCTGCCTAGATGCATCCATTCCCTGCCTAGATGCATTCATTCCCTGCCTAGATGCATTCATTCCCTGTCTAGATGCATCCATTCCCTGTCTAGATGCATCCATTCCCTGCCTAGATGCATCCATTCCCTGCCTAGATGCATCCATTCCCTGTCTAGATGCATCCATTCCCTGTCTAGATGCATCCATTCCCTGCCTAGATGCATTCATTCCCTGTCTAGATGCATCCATTCCCTGCCTAGATGCATCCATTCCCTGCCTAGATGCATTCATTCCCTGTCTAGATGCATCCATTCCCTGCCTAGATGCATTCATTCCCTGCCTAGATGCATCCATTCTGCATCCATTCCCTGCCTAGATGCATCCATTCCCTGCCTAGATGCATCCATTCCCTGCCTAGATGCATTCATTCCCTGTCTAGATGCATCCATTCCCTGCCTAGATGCATTCATTCCCTGTCTAGATGCATCCATTCCCTGCCTAGATGCATTCATTCCCTGCCTAGATGCATCCATTCCCTGTCTAGATGCATCCATTCCCTGCCTAGATGCATTCATTCCCTGTCTAGATGCATCCATTCCCTGTCTAGATGCATCCATTCCCTGCCTAGATGCATTCATTCCCTGCCTAGATGCATCCATTCCCTGCCTAGATGCATCCATTCCCTGTCTAGATGCATCCATTCCCTGCCTAGATGCATCCATTCCCTGCCTAGATGCATTCATTCCCTGCCTAGATGCATCCATTCCCTGCCTAGATGCATCCATTCCCTGCCTAGATGCATCCATTCCCTGCCTAGATGCATCCATTCCCTGTCTAGATGCATCCATTACCTGCCTAGATGCATCCATTCCCTGCCTAGATGCATCCATTCCCTGTCTAGATGCATCCATTCCGTCTAGATGCATCCATTCCCTGTCTAGATGCATTCATTCCCTGCCTAGATGCATCCATTCCGTCTAGATGCATTCATTCCCTGCCTAGATGCATCCATTCCCTGCCTAGATGCATCCATTCCCTGCCTAGATGCATCCATTCCCTGTCTAGATGCATCCATTCCCTGTCTAGATGCATCCATTCCCTGCCTAGATGCATCCATTCCCTGCCTAGATGCATCCATTCCCTGCCTAGATGCATCCATTCCCTGTCTAGATGCATTCATTCCCTGCCTAGATGCATCCATTCCCTGCCTAGATGCATTCATTCCCTGCCTAGATGCATGCATTCCCTATCCATTCCCTGTCTAGATGCATCCATTCCCTGCCTAGATGCATCCATTCCCTGCCTAGATGCATCCATTCCGTCTAGATGCATTCATTCCCTGTCTAGATGCATCCATTCCCTGCCTAGATGCATTCATTCCCCGCCTAGATGCATCCATTCCCTGCCTAGATGCATCCATTCCCTGTCTAGATGCATTCATTCCCTGCCTAGATGCCTTCATTCCCTGTCTAGATGCATCCATTCCCTGCCTAGATGCATCCATTCCCTGCCTGCATTCATTCCCTGTCTAGATGCATCCATTCCCTGCCTAGATGCATCCATTCCCTGTCTAGATGCATTCATTCCCTGCCTAGATGCATCCATTCCCTGCCTAGATGCATCCATTCCCTGCCTAGATGCATTCAATCCCTGCCTAATAAGGAACACTCCCAAACAAGAAGACCAATTTTCAGTTGATGACAGAAATGCAAATAAGTTTCTCTGAGAGAGTGCGTTTTATTTTAATTTGTTTGGCTAATGTTCCTACTTCAGTCTTCCTCAGGTCTGTAAACTCAAGTACTCGGAAGAAGATCTCCAGTAGTTTGGTTGAAACTTTGGAGGAAAATAGGAGGAAAATAACTAACTTTAAGCCGATCAAAAGAGAAATCTAATTCTCACAAGCGTTCGAGATGCTAGTCGATGATGCTTCAACATTTTATGTCTTCTTCAAGCACTCCGAGAAATCACCTTGGACATAAAACAGTAAAACTAACATGCAAGTGGATACAGGAAGATGGTCTCTCTTGAACATGACCCCATTTTGCAGACCATATGTCCCCCTCCCTCAAGAATTACAGGTTCTTATTATGGGAGGAGTCCAGAGGTGAGCGGGCGCCGCAGGGTCTTGTTCCTGCCAGTACACAAGCCACCATTGCCCTAGTCCTAGCCACAATCACATACAGAATACATACTAGAGGCAGACCCTGACTCAACAGAATAATTACAAGGAACTGTATTGCCTGGCAATGCAAGTATATAGATCCTGGCTTTTCTTAAATAAAATTTGTGAGGAACTGAATGGGTTCTATTGCCTGGCAATGCAGTAGAGCCCGGTTTTCCTCCCTAATTAAACTTGGAACAACTGAATGGGTTCTGTGGCAATGCAGTAGACCCTGGCTTTTTCTCCCTAATTAAACTCGAGGAACTGAATGGGTTCTGTTGCCTGGCAATGCAGTAGAGCCTGGCTTTTTCTCCCTAATTAATTTAAAACTTGAGGAACTGGGTTGTCTGGTAGTGCAGCTGGACCCTGGCTTTTCTTAGATAATTAATTTAAAATTCGAGGAACTGGATGGGTTGTTGCCTGGCAATGCAGTAGACCCTGGCTTTTCCTCCCTAATTAATTTAAACTTGAGGAACTGGGTTGTCTGGTAGTGCAGCTGGACCCTGGCTTTTCTTAGATAAAATTTGAGGAACTGGATGGGTTGTTGCCTGGCAATACAGTAGACCTTGGCTTTTCCTCCCAACAAAATAATTAATTTTCTCTTGAGAAACTGTGTTGCCTGGCAATGTAGCAGACACGGGCTTTTCTAATTTAAAATTTGAGGAACTGGATGTTATGTTGCCTAGCAATGTGGCTTTTCCTAATCAATTTAAGACTCGAGGAACTGGATGCACATGGAAAACCACTTCACACACAAAAGCCTCGAGAACTAGACAATCCAATTCAAGGAAAGATTTTTTGGGGGGTTGACCACATCCCCCTTGCTTTCTGACGGGTTATCACAAGAGTGTGCTTTATATACTAGTATGAGCATGATAGCACGTGTTGCCTGGCAATGTAGCAGGTGAACCATCAACAAAGAACTCCATCAACAAAGAACTGAAGGGAAGCAGGATACTTTCAACTGTTGACCAGCCAACATCGGGACATCTCTGAACTTACACAGAAATAAGCAATTTTTTCATCATTTTTTTGTTGCAATTTTTAAGCGATGTCTTTGCACATAATAGAGCATCACACTGTTGACACTAGTAGCAAAGTATGATGCTGATCATCTATTATTATATATATGATGTGATGACAAAGCTCTCTACTGTACCTATTTTTGCATGTAGCTCTCTGCCTTGATATAACCGCTTATGTTAACACAGGAGTACCTGTATCCATATGGAACCATAATCTTCAGCATCACCTGCGTCACTCTCTGGGTCCTCCTGTACTACTACCTCCCGGAAACCAAAGGACAGAGTGTGGAACAGATCACCAACAAATTCAAGACATCAAGTGCAGAAAAATCCTAACCCACTTAATTAACTGGACAATCTAAATGATGTGACGTCGATGTCTTCTCCTTTGTGTCGACATTCTATGTGGTATATTTAACGTGCAACTGGGTGTGTATATATGTTGTCATGACAACCAGGGAAAGGAGGAGCCAGTACTCGAGATTACACCAAAAATCTCACTCATCAGTTAATAAATTGGGGGGGGGGGGGGGGGGGGGGGGAGGGGAATCATATTTCCATTGAAAGTGATAAAGAACTGGATGGGTCACTAGGTGAAGTCTGATCGATGACGACACGAGTGGCAGTCGAGAAGCTTGTCTTGAGAAGAGAAGGGCCTAGTAATCTCTTACCTGCCTTACTTGTTTCCTAATGTATAGTGCCAGCAGCGCTAGGCAGAGACATCTGGCCCTACAGTCAGAGAAACTAGTTGGAAACAATTCCGTGTGCATTATTCATTATCGATCCATTTCACAAGATCATGTGATCATCATGTGATCATCATGTGATCATCATGTGATCGTGCAAATATTCATGTGCAATACAGAGCCTGTGAGAAGTGTGCGTCATATGGAATGAAAAATAATGCCGTCTATACCTAGTGGCGAGCAGTCCTATTCTCCAGCTGCTTTTTCTGAGTGTCTGAGAAGCGAGCCAATGCGGCTATGACCTTGGGCAGATGTTGCATCTGCCGGCCCATCATATATTCAAATAACACGTTCTTAAAATACTCAAACTCCTCCCCATGAGGTTCGGAGTCCAGAACGATGTCCTTGGAGGGTCTGTCAGGAAGGAGGCTTGTAGGTGTGGTCGATCCTCCCCCGCTTCTGGTTGTTCCATTCTCTCTCTCCATTTCTTCCAACCTGCAGTGTCATGACAAGATCTTAATCATCAATTAATCATAACTGGACCTAGGACTGGCTCACAGAGAAAAGGTGTTGTCTGGATGGAGATAACCTTTGGGTGTGGGGGAGGGGTTCTTGGGATACACACACAAAATTGCGATGCTATTTACAGTAAGTTTGGTGGAAGTTGTATTTAACCCAAGATGTGAGGGTTAACAAGATGAGAGGGTTAACAAGATGTGAGGGGGGAAAGAAGAAAAAGAGTTTCTGTTTGGGATGTGGAGATGGTTGCCAAGAGAACAAGTCTTTGGACACAACTATCTTCAAGTTCTAAGCCATCCTGTGAGATAATGGCTACCATATAATTATTCTCTAATGGGAACCACGGTTTACTATTTACTTCCGGCCAATCTACCTGCCATTACTATTGGAAGGGTGGTTACCTAGGGTTGCAGTCATGCAAGAGTTCAAGTACCTATTTGGAGGATTGGTTAGGGTGCCCATGACTCTACGGTTGAGTAGCCCACCCGGAAAGCAGAATAGCCGTCCGGAAAGCACAAATCAAGGGTTTCCTGGACTTTTCCCCCTAGTTCTTTTTCCCCTAGTTGTCCCCTAGTTGTCTTCAGTTCTCAGTTTTTAAGTTTAATGAGAGCAATTATTTGTGGGCGTGTCTTATTGCTATTTGCATGCGAGGTTACAATCGGAGGGGCAGAGGAAATCAGTACTGTAAGCTCCAAGCAATGCCACTGGCACAAGTGGTACTGTAAGCTCCAAGCAATGCAAATGCCTCCACTGGCACAAGTGGTACTGTAGGCTCCAAGCAATGCAAATGCCTCCACTGGCAACAACAGAAAAGGCTCTTCAAGAATGACAAACTTACAACTGCCATTAATCGACTAAAGCAATTAAGTCCCATAACATGTTCCAGATCCTTTCTCCTCCACCAACTAAATGAGGTAAAGGGTTCCTTCTGTTTCGAAAGTCGACAGCATAATATTGTTTCAAGCAGTAGTGTCAAAATTCCTACGGGTAAAGAGGATGTTCAGTACCACCACCACCTTCGCTAGGGCAGGACAGGACTATTGGAGATATCCCTAGCCCTAGCCCTCTGTTACTCTAGGCTCCATGATGATGAGTCTGTCACCCTCGCCGACATCCCAAAGGGAAGTTGTGGCTACTGAAGGACACCATATGGAATAAATTATGCAAAATTAATTTTAAGTACGAGCATGCAATTTCGTATTGAAGGCATATGCTTATTAGATATGGATCCAAGATAGCTCCACCCTATATCACCCGGGCTTTAAAATGGCGAGATGACTTCGTTCAACAACTATGCCCTAGGTTTATGTGGTGGTCACACAACTAGCCCTAGGTTTCTGTGGTGGGTCACATGACTATGCCCTAGGTTTCTGTTGGTCACATGACTATGCCCTAGGTTTCTGTGCACACACGTGATGTGCTCACTGCAAGAGAAGCATGAAGAGGCTTTGGAAATTTCCAGCCGAGTACCTTTTGAAGACAATGCATGTCTTCTCATACATATACCAACTGCATCAGACAGAGCACATTAGCAACACAGACGTGAGAGATGATGGCTGCCAAGAGCCCTTCAAAGATAATGGTTGCTGGACCAGAAATACAAGAATGATGAATTAGTTTGAGCAAGCTGTTGGTTTTGCCATTACTCTGAGCCTATCATGAACAAACTACAAGACAAGAGTGTTCAGGACAAGAGTGTTCAGGACAAGAGTGTTCAAGACAAGAGTGTTCAGGACAAGAGTGTTCAAAACAAGAGTGTTCAGGACAAGAGTGTTCAGGACAAGAGTGTTCAAAACAAGAGTGTTCAAAACAAGAGTGTTCAGGACAAGAGTGTTCAGGACAAGAGTGTTCAAAACAAGAGTGTTCAGGACAAGAGTGTTCAGGACAAGAGTGTTCAGGACAAGAGTGTTCAAGACAAGAGTGTTCAGGACAAGAGTGTTCAAGACAAGAGTGTTCAAGACCAAGAGTGTTCAGGACAAGAGTGTTCAGGACAAGAGTGTTCAGGACAAGAGTGTTCAGGACAAGAGTGTTCAGGACAAGAGTGTTCAAGACAAGAGTGTTCAAGACCAAGAGTGTTCAGGACAAGAGTGTTCAGGACAAGAGTGTTCAGGACAAGAGTGTTCAAAACAAGAGTGTTCAAGACAAGAGTGTTCAGGACAAGAGTGTTCAGGACAAAGAGTGTTCAAGACAAGAGTGTTCAGGACAAGAGTGTTCAAGACAAGTGTTCAAGACAAGAGTGTTCAGGACAAGAGTGTTCAGGACAAAGAGTGTTCAGGACAAAGAGTGTTCAGGACAAGAGTGTTCAGGACAAGAGTGTTCAGGACAAGAGTGTTCAGGACAAGAGTGTTCAGGACAAGAATGTTCAGGACAAGAATGTTCAGGACAAGTGTGTTCAGGACAAGAGTGTTCAGGACAAGAGTATTCAGGACAAGAGTGTTCTGTACAAGAGTGTTCTGTACAAGAGTGTTCAAGACAAGAGTGTTCAGGACAAGAGTATTCAGGACAAGAGTGTTCAAGACAAGAGTGTTCAAGACAAGAGTGTTCAAGACAAGAGTGTTCAAGACAAGAGTGTTCAAGACAAGAGTGTTCAGGACAAGAGTGTTCAGGACAAGAGTGTTCAAGACAAGAGTGTTCAAGACAAGAGTGTTCAGGACAAGAGTGTTCAGGACAAGAGTGTTCAGGACAAGAGTGTTCAGGACAAGAGTGTTCAGGACAAGAGTGTTCAGGACAAGAGTGTTCAGGACAAGAGTGTTCAGGACAAGAGTGTTCAGGACAAGAGTGTTCAGGACAAGAGTGTTCAGGACAAGAGTGTTCAGGACAAGAGTGTTCAGGACAAGAGTGTTCAAGACAAGAGTGTTCAGGACAAGAGTGTTCAAGACAAGAGTGTTCAGGACAAGAGTGTTCAGGACAAGAGTGTTCAAAGACAAGAGTGTTCAGGACAAGAGTATTCAGGACAAGAGTATTCAGGACAAGAGTATTCAGGACAAGAGTGTTCAAGACAAGAGTGTTCAGGACAAGAGTGTTCAGGACAAGAGTGTTCAAGACAAGAGTGTTCAAGACAAGAGTGTTCAAGACAAGAGTGTTCAGGACAAGAGTGTTCAGGACAAGAGTGTTCAAGACAAGAGTGTTCAAGACAAGAGTGTTCAAGACAAGAGTGTTCAAGACAAGAGTGTTCAAGACAAGAGTGTTCAAGACAAGAGTGTTCAGGACAAGAGTGTTCAGGACAAGAGTGTTCAGGACAAGAGTGTTCAGGACAAGAGTGTTCAGGACAAGAGTGTTCAGAACAAGAGTGTTCAAGACAAGAGTGTTCAGGACAAGAGTGTTCAGGACAAGAGTGTTCAGGACAAGAGTGTTCAGGACAAGAGTGTTCAGGACAAGAGTGTTCAGGACAAGAGTGTTCAGGACAAGAGTGTTCAGGACAAGAGTGTTCAGGACAAGAGTGTTCAAGACAAGAGTGTTCAAGACAAGAGTGTTCAAGACAAGAGTGTTCAAGACAAGAGTGTTCAGGACAAGAGTGTTCAAGAGTGTTCAGGACAAGAGTGTTCAAGACATAAGTTTTTAAAAATTAATGCTTCTCTCCATCACTGCCCAGTTAAGGTGAATAGAGAACTGTCAGCAAGACAGTTCCTCCTCATTTCATGCTTGCTAAGCTTGGGAGAGCCCACAACACTGTACAATATGCAGGTGCAGAGGCAACAAATGCCTCAGCTTTGGTGCAAATGCTGCCTCCAGCTGCTGAGATGACTTTCAAGACTTGCAGATAAGATGTTCGCATCATTCGGAATAGAATATGCGGGAGGGATTGTGTGGGATCTTTAAGAAACAAGCTTCAGGAAGGAAGCTCGAGTGTTGGAAGAAAAGTGCAGGATGATGTTAAACTTTGGAAGAGTTTTCTGTGTTGATGCTACAAAACTCGACGTTCCCAGTATATTGTAGGTCTTGGCTCCAGCCCCGCACCCCAAATGAACGCAACAGAACATTATCCACGCGGCTAAACTGTGCTTGCGATGGTCGTAGGATTGACGATGCCAGTGAACTCGCCTTGCCCACATGAAGAAGCACACACCAACCTTCTGTTGCATGTAAATAATTCAAGTGAAATGTTGCATAAACAAGTTGTATGGCCACAGATGTAGTCTTGATGGTGACTGAAACTGAATGCATAGGAATCGTGTGGGGCATTTAGAGTCAGCAACCACTTCCTACACTCAGTTCAGAAGCAGGTCAACCGCAGCAAGATAGGAAGCAATCTGAGGAAGTGGTATAACATAGTTTGTGAGGACACAGAGCTTGTCGTAATTGACAGAAACTCAGAATTTGATATCCTTCAAATCGGAAGCGGTAGGCAAATGTTTTAATAATTGCATTAGAACTTCTGACCTCATAATGTTGCAAGCCACAGAAGTCATGTCAGATAGCAACCCTTTACCTCCATGAGCTGCTGCATTGAAGCAACATGTTCTTCATGCTGGTATCCGGCGTTCATGCTTGGGAAAGTGTTTGGATACCAGCCGCTCTTCCGTCACCCAATGATTGGGGAGCAAGGTAGGAATTATTCCCAAAGAACTCTCAAATAGCTTAATAATCACAGAATTTGCTCCGCGGCATTTCGACTAGACGCCCTAGCCCTCACCAGGGATATTATTCATGCCCTAGCCCTCACCAGGAATATTATTCATGCCCTAGCCCTCATCAGGAATATTATTCATGCCCTAGCCCGCATCAGGAATATTATTCATGCCCTAGCCCTCATCAGGAATATTATTCATGCCCTAGCCCTCATCAGGAATATTATTCATGCCCTAGCCCTCACCAGGAATATTATTCATGCCCTAGCCCTCATCAGGAATATTATTCATGCACTCTGAAGACATGGAGTAGGCACTGGATACCTGTCTAGGAAGACATGGAGTAGGCACTGGATACCTGTCTAGGGAGACATGGAGTAGGCACTGGATACCTGTCTAGGGAGACATGGAGTATGCACTGGATACCTGTCTAGGAAGACATGGAGTAGGCACTGGATACCTGTCTAGGAAGACATGGAGTAGGCACTGGATACCTGTCTAGCGAGACATGGAGTAGGCACTGGATACCTGTCTGGGGAGACATGGAGTAGGCACTGAATACCTGTCTAGGTAGACAAGGAGTAGGCACTGGATACCTGTCTAGGGAGACATGGAGTAGGCACTGGATACCTGTCTAGGGAGACATGGAGTAGGCACTGGATACCTGTCTAGGAAGACATGGAGTAGGCACTGGATACCTGTCTAGGAAGACATGGAGTAGGCACTGGATACCTGTCTAGGAAGACATGGAGTAGGCATTACTGACACTACTGTCCCTAACACTAACTACATGTAGAGATAGTGGACATCTCAATACTCAGCCATTACTGACACTACTGTCCCTAACACTGGACTACATGTAGGGATAGTGGACATCTCAATACTCAGCCATTACTGACACTACTGTCCCTAACACTGGACTACATGTAGGGATAGTGGACATCTCAATACTCAGCCATTACTGACACTACTGTCCCTAACACTGGACTACATGTAGGGATAGTGGAACATCTCAATACTCGGCCATTACTGACACTACTGTCCCTAACACTGGACTACATGTAGGGATAGTGCACATCTCAATACTCAGCCATTACTGACACTACTGTCCCTAACACTAACTACATGTAGAGATAGTGGACATCTGAATACTCAGCCATTACTGACACTACTGTCACTAACACTGGACTACATGTAGGGATAGTGGAACATCTCAATACTCGGCCATTACTGACACTACTGTCCCTAACACTGGACTACATGTAGGGATAGTGGGCATCTCAATACTCAGCCATTACTGACACTACTGTCACTAACACTGGACTACATGTAGGGATAGTGGAACATCTCAATACTCAGCCATTACTGACACTACTGTCCCTAACACTGGACTACATGTAGGGATAGTGCACATCTCAATACTCAGCCATTACTGACACTACTGTCCCTAACACTGGACTACATGTAGGGATAGTGGGCATCTCAATACTCAGCCATTACTGACACTACTGTCCCTAACACTGGACTACATGTAGGGATAGTGGAACATCTCAATACTCAGCCATTACTGACACTACTGTCCCTAACACTGGACTACGTGTAGGGATAGTGGACATCTCAATACTCAGCCATTACTGACACTACTGTCCCTAACACTGGACTCCATGTAGGGATAGTGGACATCTCAATACTCAGCCATTACTGACACTACTGTCCCTAACACTGGACTACATGTAGGGATAGTGGACATCTCAATACTCAGCCATTACTGACACTACTGTCCCTAACACTAACTACATGTAGAGATAGTGGACATCTCAATACTCAGCCATCACTGACACTCACCTGGCAATATCAACAATCTGCTGCTTCATGGCTTTCTCCAACTCTTGTACTCTGACCCCAGACTCCATACACTTTTTCTGTAGCTGCCGTCTCTCTGCATCATGTGATGCCTTGAGGCGCTTCCCTCCGGCCCTTTCCTTCTCCAGCTCACTCTTAATAGTGACTAGTTCCTCCTGCAGCTTCCCTGCGTCCTCCCCTCTCTGTCCTTCCTCTTGTAAGCATTCCATTGCTCCCATCCTCCTCCCCTCACCAGCACCGGTCAGTTGCCTCATTCCCCCCTCACTTCCATCCAACCTTCTTCCCCTGGCTTTCTCCATCTCGGCCAATCGTGCATACTCGGTCTCCAACTTCTTCACCTTCTTTTCAGCCCCCCCTCTCTGACTTGAGTGCTGTGTGGTGTTCTTGCAGTAGCTTCTCTCGCTCGGCGTTCACGCTCATTAACATCTCCTCCAGCTTCGTCTTCCACTCATCCTCCACCCTCTCCACCTCCCTCACACACTCTCTTCTCCTCTTCACCTCTGCTGCCTCCAACTTGCTCACCTTGTCTCCCAGACTGACACTCTCTTCTTCCAGTCTGCTTTTCTCTGCTAGGACCCCCGCCATCTTCCTTTCCGTCTCTTCCTCCTCTCTCTCTTTCGTTTCCATTCTCTCTGCCATTTCTCTCTCCTTGTCCCTCACCAGACGACCCCTCTCTTCTTCCCTCTCGTGTAACTTCGCTCGTATGGTGTCCATCTCCTTCTCTCTTTCCTTCACCTCTTCTTCCAGCCCCACAACACTTCCCTTCAGAACCTCCACTTCTCTCACCACCTGTCCCAACGTCTCCTGGTGAACTTGCACAAGCTCAGATCCCTGGGACAACTGCTCTTTCAATTTCTTACCTTCACCTTCCAAACTTCTGTTCGTCTCCTGGACTACTCCGACTTCCTCCTTCAACATGTTCCTCTCTTTAGAAAGCACGGCCATTTCTTGCTGCATCGTCTTTCTTTCCTCTACGTGCATCTCCTCCTTCTTCTCCAGTTGAGCTGTAAACTGTTTCTGCATCGAGTTGAGCTTATTCTCTGCCTTGTGTTTGATATCAAGCCTCTTAGCTTCTAGGCTTTTCTCAGTTTCTGACAGTCTTGACAAAGCCTCACTAAGCGCTGACTCTTTCTCCTTCATGGTCGTTTCCATAGCAACAGATGATGCACCCAAAGACTCCAACTTGGTGTTAGTTGATTTTAATTGTTCCTCTAAGATACCTGTGTAATTGTCTTCCTTGGCCAATCTCTCCCTCTCCACTCCTTCCTTCTCCTCCTCTATCTCCCTCCCTCTGACAGCCATCTTGTTCACTTTCTTCTCCCACTTCACATTAATTTCTTTCGCACGTTTCTCCATTGCCTCTTGCCACAGAACTTCCTTCTCCACCAGCTCCTCCCTCAGTTCAGATAGCGACTCCACCCACTTCTCCTCGGCAGTGCGCAGGGAAAGAGCATGTTCCTTCGTCGCATCCTCAACAGCTTTGCTATGCTGCGTTCTCAGGCTTGCCAACTCAGCATTCCTGTCCATCTCAAGCACATGTCCACGAGACCCGTGTTCCTCTAACTCAGACTCCTTGAGTTTCAGTGCACGTTCCAATGACTGCACCCGTGCTATTCCGAGCTCCTTCTCCTCCATCCTTCCCTCCATTTCCCCCTCTTCTCTCCGAGACACAAGCTGTGCTTGGTGTGTCTCCTCCATAGCCGTCACAGTGGCCCGCCACGAGCTTACCTCACCTTCCAACTCGGCCTTCTTCTCCGCTTCTTTCACCTGCTCATTCCTCCTTACTTTCTCTTTCTCCTCCACTTCTCTCCTCAACGATGCTACGACAGTCCCCAACTCTTCCTCCTGACATTTAATCTTAGTCACCTCCAAGACATACTCCTCCTGTAGACGGGTGCAGCCTTGCCTCAGGCTGTCTAGAGTTACTTCTAGCTCTTTGCGATCTTTCCCGAGGGTGTTCAATGCATTTTCTTGCTCCTCTTTAGTCGATAGCAAATTGTCCCTTTCCAGTTGGAGTTGCTGATGTTTGCTCGCTAACTGGGCGTTATCTCCTAACAAATGGGCGTGCGTTTCTTCCAAGGAGGCCAGTGCCTCTTCCAGTTTCTGCGTATTAGATTGTAATGATGCTTTGTCGGTGGCAAGTAATTTCTGCTCATTTCTCAACCTGGCACGCTCCTCCTGCAATTGGGTGTGGTTTTCATTTAGATGGGTGTGGTCTTCTTGCAAGTGGCCCAGCGTCTGCTGGAGCTGGTGTGAGTTAGATTGCGCTTCCTCCAGTCTCTCCCTCAACTCCAGCACGACTCGTGCGACATTATCCTTGCCAGAGGATAATGTCTGAAACTCCTCCTTCAGCAAGCTTATGGCTGCCTTATTCCCTCTTTGTACTTCCTCCAGGTAAGAAGTGGAGCTGGCAATCTCTCTCTCGGCTGCTTCCAGTTTCACTTCCAGAGCACACAGCAACCTGTCCTTGCTATCTTCCCTCCTAGCCGCTTCTTTTAGCTTGTCTTCCAAATCGGCCTCAAGATGATCCTTTACCTCTTCAAGTTTTGTCAACTGGTCCTTGATTGACTGAAGCTGTGTGGTCCTTTCCTTAAGAGTAGCCTTCTGCTCACCGGCTGCCTTTGCTCCATCTTTCTGGAGAGAGTCCAGTTGCATCTGGTGGGAGCTAGTATGATGCTGCAACTCGTTCTGCAGTTGTGCACACTCCATTCGTAGCTGCTCCGCCTTCTGGCAATGTTCAATTTTTACATTTTCAGCCTCTTCTTTTATTAACTTTTCTCTCTCCTGCAGCACTTCCTCCATCTCCCTCTTAAGCTTTTCTTCTCTTTGAGAATGTTCCAACTTGAACTTTTCCAACTTCTGAGCAACAGTTGTCTTCAACTTCTTCTTTATCACCTCCTCTCTCTGGGAGTACTCTTGCTTCAATTTCTCCTCTCTCTGGGAATAGTCTTGCTTTAACTTATTCTCTCTCCGGGCATGCTCAGCTTTCAACTCGTTCACCAACTGGGCATGCTCAGCTTTCAACCCCTCCTCTTTCTGGGCATGCTCAACTTTCAACTCTTCCGCTTTCTGGGCATGCTCAACTTTCAACCCCTCCTCTTTCTGGGCATGAACAATCTTCAAGTCCTCAACGATCTGGGAAAGTTCCTTCTTCAAATTTGCCTCCAATTCTGCTTTCAACTGTTCTTCTCTTTGGGCATGCTCAGTTTTCAACTCGTTCACCAACTGGGCATGCTCAGCTTTCAACCCCTCCTCTTTCCGGGCATGAACAATCTTCAAGTCCTCAACGATCTGGGAAAGTTCCTTCTTCAAATTAGCCTCCAATTCTGCTTTCAACTGTTCTTCTCTTTGGGCATGCTCAGTTGCCAACTCGTTCACCAACTGGGCATGCTCAGCTTTCAACTCTTCCTCATTCTGGGCATGCTCAGCTTTCAACCCCTCCTCTTTCCGGGCGTGAACAGTCTTCGAGTCCTCAACAATCTGGGAAAGTTCCTTCTTCAAATTTGCCTCCCATTCAGCTTTCAACTGTTCTTCTCTTTGGGCATGCTCAGTTGCCAACTCCTCCCCTCTTTGTGCTTGTTCAACACTCGCCCTTTTCAGGACCACCTCCTTTTCAGTATGTCGTGTTTCCAACAGTTCCTCTCTCCTCTTCATCTCCTCTTGTACATGGGCAAGCTGAGCTGACAGCACTTCTTCTTTCTTGGTAAAATCGCCTTTTAACTCTTCTTCTCTTTGGACAAGATTTGTTTTCAACTCGCGCACTCTCCTCTTCAAGGCTTCTTCTTTCTGGGCAAGCTCTTCTTTCATCTTTTCTTCACTCCGAGATCGTTCAGTGCTCAACATCTCTTCCTTCTGTGCATGTTCAATCTTTAGCTTTTCCTCCTTCTGGGAAAACATCGTCATTAACTTGTCTTCTCTCTGAACATATTCACTTCTTAATTTCTCCTCTCTCTGGGCATGCTCAGTCCGCAGTGCCACTTCCTTCTGGGCATGCCCAGTCTTTAACATTTCCTCAGTATTCAGGAGTTCCCTTTCCCTCTGGGCAAACACATCACCCTTCTGGGCATGCTCACATCTCAGCTGCTCCACCAGCTGTGCATGCTCACATCTCAACTCTTCCATTTTCTGTGCGTTCTCAGTCTTCATCTCCTCCATTGCATCCTGCCTCTCAGATGACATGCCTTCCTTCATCTCCGCCTCCAGCTCTCGCTGACGGGCACGCAGTGAGCTCAAAGTTCTCTCTTGCTTCTCCTCCAAACTCCTCACCTGCAGCTGGTGAGACTGCGTCAACTCGCTCAGGGCTGCTTCTTTCTCATTCGTGACCCGAGCACCCGCTTCCGACATCTCCTCTTTCTCCTTGTCCCACTTCTTCCTGTCACTTTCTCTCTCTTCCTTCTCCCTCACTTCCTTCTTCTCTTCCTCATCTTTTTGTCTTTCTAGTTCCTCTCTTGCCGCTGCAACTTTTGCATTCGACTTAGCGAGGGAGTCTTGCAGTTGCTTGATCTGACCGTTCAACTGGCCCACAACCTCGGCATGCTTCTGAGCGAAGGTCTTTAGTTTGACTTCCAGAGCCTCGTTACTCGTTATAATAGAATTAGGGGTGTGGTTGGAGCCAGAGGCAATAGGTGCAGGGCTTGAAGGGGTGGAGATTGATTTCAAGGGGGTGGAGCTAGAGCCGGAAGGGGTGTCTGCTTCTACAGAGGGTGGTAGAGGTTTGGAAACTGCTGAATCGGTGTTATGAGCCTGCAGAACAAAGAGGCACATGACATAGAATAATTAAAATATCCATTTTGTCTACCTGACTCACACTGCATTGCCACCATGGAGGTTTGACTCCCTACATTAATTTGGAGGTTAATTTAGTGGAATTTTGACTCCCTACATTAATTTGGAGGTGAATTTAGTGGAACTTTGACTCCCTACATTAATTTGGAGGTTAATTTAGTGGAACTACTCCCTACATTAATTTGTAGGTTAATTTAGTGGAACTTTGACTTACATTAATTTGGTTAATTTAGTGGAACTTTGACTCCCTACATTAATTTGGAGGTCAATTTAGTGGAATTTTGACCCCCTACATTAATTTGGAGGTTAATTTAGTGGAATTTTGACTCCCTACATTAATCTGGAGGTTAATTTAGTGGAACTTTAACTCCCTACATTAATAATAACAGGTGGAACATGTTGCATGTTGGAATGTTGCTGGTTGGTGTTGCATGTTGGAATGTTGCTGGTTGGAGTGTTTCCTGTTGTATATCACCAATTGGAGTGTTGCTAGTTGGAGTGTTGCTAGTTGGAGTGTTGCTAGTAGAGTGTTGCTAGTTGGAGTGTTGCTAGTTGGAGTGTTGCTAGCTGGAGAGTTGCTAGTTGCAGTGTTGCTAGTTAGATTGTTGCTAGTTAGATTGTTGCTAGTTGGAGTGTTGCTAGTTGGAGTGTTGCTGTTGGAGTGTTGCTTGTTGCTAGTTGGAGTGTTGCTAGTGGAGTGTTGCTAGTTGGAGTGTTGCTAGTCGGAGTGTTGCATGGTTGGGTGCTGTGAGTAGCAACAGATCTTTGGTCTACATACAGACCCACTGTGTCTCTCCCTCAGCTCTCTCTCTGGCTCCGAGACATTTCTGCGAGAACAGATGGCTCAGAAAACACACACTGCTAAGTCTGACCAGCTCACTACTTAGTCTGGGAAGGTAGCAGTCAGTGTTCATGAGACAACAGCTATACTACGATGATCTGTTTGCTGATGACATTCTCTAGGTGCGGTGACCACTCCGAGCATTTCAAAACAGAGTAGACTGAGAGGCTGCAGTACAGGATGGCCAACACTGTCAGGCTCGCTGCTATCTTCAAGCCTTCGTATCCGTCGCACTGGAATCACTTTCACCTCCTCCTCGCTTCCTTCCAAGCTAGACTGCAGCCTCGCTACCTTCCAAGCTAGACTGCAGCCTCGCTACCTTCCAAGCTAGACTGCAGCCTCGCTTCCTTCCAAGCTAGACTGCAGCCTCGCTTCCTTCCAAGCTAGACTGCAGCCTCGCTTCCTTCCAAGCTAGACTGCAGCCTCGCTTCCTTCCAAGCTAGACTGCAGCCTCGCTTCCTTCCAAGCTAGACTGCAGCCTCGCTACCTTCCAAGCTAGACTGCAGCCTCGCTTCCTTCCAAGCTAGACTGCAGCCTCGCTTCCTTCCAAGCTAGACTGCAGCCTCGCTTCCTTCCAAGCTAGACTGCAGCCTCGCTTCCTTCCAAGCTAGACTGCAGCCTCGCTTCCTTCCAAGCTAGACTGCAGCCTCGCTTCCTTCTCCAAGCTAGACTACAGTCTCGCTGCACGCTAGCAGCTCTGATGCTACATCTGCACACAATACCTACACATACCTACTATATGTATGTGTCTGTATGTATGTATATATAGATGTGTATATATAGATGATGTATGTATGTGTGTGTGTGTATATAGAGATGTGTATATATAGATGATGTCTGTCTGTGTGTGTGTGTATATTGAGATGATGTATGTCTCTGTGTGTGTGTGTATATAGAGATGATGTATGTCTCTGTGTGTGTATATAGAGATGATGTATGTCTGTGTGTGTGTATGTATATAGAGATGATGTATGTCTCTGTGTCTGTGTATATATAGAGATGATGTATGTGTGTGTGTGTATATAGAGATGATGTATGTGTGTGTGTATATAGAGATGATGTATGTCTGTGTATATAGATGTGTGTGTATATAGAGATGATCTGTCTGTGTGCATGTTATATATATATAGATGATGTATGTCTCTCTGTGTGTGTGTATGTATATAGAGATGTTGTACGTCTGTGTGTGTGTGTGTATATAGAGATGATGTATCTGTCTGTGCGTTTATATAGAGATGATGTATGTCTGTATGTGTGTGTATATAGAGATGTTGTATGTCTGTCTGTATGTATATAGAGATGATGATCTGTCTGTGTGCATGTTATGTATATGTGTATATATTAACTCAACACACCACAAACATCATATATAGTCACCCACACCCACTAACCACAGGAAGCAATTGCACTAGACCTCCTTCCGCCTCACCACACTTGGCATAAGGTGCGTATTAGCTAGTTTGTGGCCAGCGATACTTCCACTTTAAATTAGGCACTTTTAAGATCACTCCTACAAAAGTGGGAATTGTGAGTGCTAGTACGATATCTGTGGCCAGCACAGGATATAGAACTGAAGGGTCGAGACAACGAAGACTTACAATAGCTCTACGAGGACACACACTGGACCAACACCACACTGGGTTGAGGCAGGTTGAAGTATGTTGACAATAGCTCTATGGGTACACACACTGGACCAACACCACACTGGGTTGAGGCAGGTTGAAGTAGGTTGACAATAGCTCTATGGGGACACACACTGAACCAACACCACACTGGGTTGAGGCAGGTTAAAGTATGTTGACAATAGCTCTATGGGTACACACACTGGACCAACACCACACTGGGTTGAGGCAGGTTGAAGTAGGTTGACAATAGCTCTATGGGGACACACACTGAACCAACACCACACAGGGTTGAGGCAGGTTGAAGTAGGTTGACAATAGCTCTATGGGGGCACACACTGGACCAACACCACACTGGGTTGAGGCAGGTTGAAGTAGGTTGACAATAGCACACACACTGGACCAACATCACACTGGGTTGAGGTAGGTTGAAGTAAGTCAAGTTAAACTTCCTTCAGGATATAACCTCCTGTACAATGAAAGTTTTGTGGACAGGCAATTATGACAACAGCACTTCGGAAGCTTATAATTTATGCACAAACATCTCCAGAATCCCAGGAGTCATTCCCTGCGATCAAAAGCAATGATTGCCCCTAGGTCAAAACAAATGCTCATGTTAATCAGATTTCCACCGAGAACAAAAAGAGAGGCAGAGATCAGCCTTTGCTCACTGCTGCTAGGAAGCTCACCAACACCCACCATTACTACCATAAGGCAGCAGTGTAAAAACTTAGACTGATATACTAGCTGAGAGGTGGCTTTCACAAAGCCTGCAGAGCGTTGCATTGACCTTCTCAATACTTAACTTGAAATTGTATTCTCTGGATGTTTCGACTAGATGCTCTAGCCTTCATCAGGAATAATGACTAGATGCTCTAGACTCATCTAGTCAAAACATCGAGAGAATACAATTTCAAGTTGATTACATTATTCCTGATGAAGGCTAGGGCATCTAGTCAAAACGTCGGAGAGAATACAATTTCAAGTTGATTATTGAGAAGGTTATTGTAATGTTATTATGTCAAGTGAGAGTTCATTGAGACAATGAAGCAACAAGCCTGCAGAATACCAGTGCTCAATGAGCAGCAGAATCTCAGGAAGGAGTTACAACAAGCCTGCAGAATACCAGTGCTCAATGAGCAGCAGAATCTCAGGAAGGAGTTAGCCACAAGCCTGCAGAATACCAGTGCTCAATGAGCAGCAGAATCTCAGGAAGGAGTTAACCACAAGCCTGCAGAATACCAGTGCTCAATGAGTAGCAGAATCTCAGGAAGGAGTTAGCCACAAGCCTGCAGAATACCAGTGCTCAACGAGTAGCAGAATCTCAGGAAGGAGTTACAACAAGCCTGCAGAATACCAGTGCTCAATGAGTAGCAGAATCTCAGGAAGGAGTTACAACAAGCCTGCAGAATACCAGTGCTCAATGAGCAGCAGAATCTCAGGAAGGAGTTACAACAAGCCTGCAGAATACCAGTGCTCAATGAGTAGCAGAATCCAAGGAAGGAGTTACAACAAGCCTGCAGAATACCAGTGCTCAATGAGTAGCAGAATCTCAGGAAGGAGTTACAACAAGCCTGCAGAATACCAGTGCTCAATGAGCAGCAGAATCTCAGGAAGGAGTTACAACAAGCCTGCAGAATACCAGTGCTCAATGAGTAGCAGAATCCAAGGAAGGAGTTACAACAAGCCTGCAGAATACCAGTGCTCAATGAGTAGCAGAATCTCAGGAAGGAGTTATCAACAAGCCTGCAGAATACCAGTGCTCAATGAGCAGCAGAATCTCAGGAAGGAATTAGCAACAAGTCTGCAGAATACCAGTGCTCAATGAGCAGCAGAATCTCAGGAAGGAGTTACAACAAGCCTGCAGAATACCAGTGCTCAATGAGTAGCAGAATCTCAGGAAGGAGTTACAACAAGCCTGCAGAATACCAGTGCTCAATGAGCAGCAGAATCTCAGGAAGGAGTTACAACAAGCCTGCAGAATACCAGTGCTCAATGAGTAGCAGAATCTCAGGAAGGAGTTACAACAAGCCTGCAGAATACCAGTGCTCAATGAGTAGCAGAATCTCAGGAAGGAGTTACAACAAGCCTGCAGAATACCAGTGCTCAATGAGTAGCAGAATCTCAGGAAGGAGTTACAACAAGCCTGCAGAATACCAGTGCTCAATGAGTAGCAGAATCTAAGGAAGGAGTTAGCCACAAGCCTGCAGAATACCAGTGCTCAATGAGTAGCAGAATCTAAGGAAGGAGTTACAACAAGCCTGCAGAATACCAGTGCTCAATGAGCAGCAGAATCTCAGGAAGGAGTTACAACAAGCCTGCAGAATACCAGTGCTCAATGAGTAGCAGAATCTCAGGAAGGAGTTAGCAACAAGCCTGCAGAATACCAGTGCTCAATGAGTAGCAGAATCTCAGGAAGGAGTTACAACAAGCCTGCAGAATACCAGTGCTCAATGAGTAGCAGAATCTCAGGAAGGAGTTACAACAAGCCTGCAGAATACCAGTGCTCAATGAGCAGCAGAATCTCAGGAAGGAGTTAGCCACAAGCCTGCAGAATACCAGTGCTCAATGAGTAGCAGAATCTCAGGAAGGAGTTACAACAAGCCTGCAGAATACCAGTGCTCAATGAGTAGCAGAATCTCAGGAAGGAGTTACAACAAGCCTGCAGAATACCAGTGCTCAATGAGTAGCAGAATCTCAGGAAGGAGTTACAACAAGCCTGCAGAATACCAGTGCTCAATGAGCAGCAGAATCTCAGGAAGGAGTTAGCAACAAGCCTGCAGAATACCAGTGCTCAATGAGTAGCAGAATCTCAGGAAGGAGTTACAACAAGCCTGCAGAATACCAGTGCTCAATGAGTAGCAGAATCTCAGAAAGGAGTTACAACAAGCCTGCAGAATACCAGTGCTCAATGAGCAGCAGAATCTAAGGAAGGGCTAGGGCTAGTGGGAAGTCCAAGTGCTGTTAGTGCTGGGCTCACCTGTGTGCAAGCTATGGTTGAGGACTAATGGAGAGTGGAAGTCCAAGTGTTGTTAGTGCTGGGCTCACCTGTGAGCTCACTGCTGGGCTCACTGCTAGTTCTTCTCATAACTCATTGCAAGGCAACATTTACTGAGTTGTCTCTGGGAAGAGGATGTTTCTAAGTCATTGAGTGGGAGTGAGCGTTTGCTTCACGTAGTAGAGCTGGCACTGGTTGAGGTGGTGCAGATGTGCTGCATGGATAAACAGGATCTTGAAAAGGTGAGCAGGCTCCCTCTCTCCATTATGTCAACTGTCAATTCCCTGAAAGATAGATAACACCTTGGGTCGGTTATTTAGTTATGGAACATGTCCAGTCCTGACCCCCGGCCCCACCACAGATGCTGCATCCCCTCTCTGCACATCTACAGAGATGCTGAAGAAGGTATGTTCTTGCCTTCATCTCTGCAGTACATTACCTCAGCCTGTGGCCCAGCTTCTTCAAAAAGGCCAGTGACTTCCTCCCAATGGCCCCCAAAGTCTCAATAGCCACAGGTATGAAGGACTAGCCAGGCCCTAAGCTGGTGTACTTGATGACTTCCTCTCCTCAGCTAGGCCAGCCATTGCTCCAGCACTATCGGTGGCATAGCGTTCGTTGGTAGGACTGTGCAAAGGTGTCCGGGCAAATCACGTCCCTTACTAGTAGCTTGCCATTTCCCCATGGGATCGTCGTTGCCCCATCCGGTCTTCTGCCATCTGTGTAGTTCAGACCTCGTGGTTCTAGCCTTGAAGGGATGCGTGCTGTGGTCAGAGCTCATGTATAATGTCATTGATGGCCCCATGACGATAATGGCGCCCTTCACTTTTCTTACAAATGGGTGAGTCCACCTGGGTCCTACAGCGATGGCATGCGTGTGTGGGCGACACAAGGAGGAACCCAGTTGAAGCCCAGCAGCAACTCGCACGGTGTTGTTGTCCATTATCGGACCCAAGCTGGAAACAGGAAGAGCTTGTAGCCAAGCGCCAGCCTCCTTGGTGGACAGACGGGCTCTCACCACGTCATCCGGGCACTCTCAAGGAGGGATTTTGCGGTGGTTGTCGTTACAGAAGTGTCCCAGATCTTCTGACTGGAGGCCGCAGTTCCAGTGGGAGGGGGACTGTCATGGCCCTCAGACCACACAGAGACAACATCATCCAAGTGTGGCGTTGGTCGAGACAGAAGCTAGCTGGTAGAATGTGGCTAGGGTCAGAGGAGGCAGCAACTGAAGGAGAAAGCTGCACTCCATTAAAATAACGACAATTAAAAAAATTAAAAAATTAAAAATAATCAATCTCGAAGCTAAAACCAACTAACACCTTCTTCCTTCAGGAAATTGGTGCCTCCGGTTGAGCTTAGCCACAAGGGCTTCACACAGGATGGCAGGGAGGAAAGGAGACTAGTTTGGTTGCCTCGCCTCTAGGTCCACCAACTTGCAGCAATTACAATACAATCATCCATACGCACCGTGGGGCAAGGAAGTGGTTTAGAGGAACACAAGAATGAGTCCGCTGAGATTAAAACAACTCGCCAAGCAAGTTGGAGTGCAATCTTTAATTAAGGCACACATCCTGGACACACATTAGAAAACGCAGCCTGGGGCATAATATATCAATCTTTAATTTAATTAGAAACCATGCAAAATAAATAATTTCATAATCCACAAGAACTGGAGAGAGAGAACACACACACACACATACACGCTGCATGGCCACTTACTAAAGATTCAATAAGATATGGAACCTAAGACCAGGTGCTCCATGCTAGAGAACTTATAATACTTGCCTTCCCGAAGAGTGCATGCACTCACTTACCCTGACACATGAATACTGTCAACCTGGCTCCACCCAGTGTGGGTGTGGTCCAGTGTGTCCCCTCATAGAGCTATTGTCAACCAACTTCAACCTGCCTCCACCCAGTGTGATGTTGCCAGTGTGTGTCCCCATAGAGACCTACTTCAACCTGCCTCAACCCAGTGTGGTGTTGGTCCAGTGTGTGTCCCCATAGAGCCATTGTCAACCTACTTCAACCCAGTGTGGTGTTGGTCCAGTGTGTGTCCCCATAGAGCTATTGTTAACCTACTTCAACCTGCCTCAACCCAGTGTGGTGTTGGTCCAGTGTGTGTCCCCATAGAGATATTGTCAACCTACTTAAACCTGCCTCAACCCAGTGTGATGTTGCCAGTGTGTGTCCCCATAGAGCTATTGTCAACCTACTTCAACCTGCCTCAGCCCAGTGTGGTGTTGGTCCAGTGTGTGTCCCCATAGAGCTATTGTCAACCTACTTCAACCTGCATCCACCCAGTGTGATGTTGCCAGTGTGTGTCCCCATAGAGCTATTGTCAACCTACTTCAACCTGCCTCAACCAAGTGTGGTGTTGGTCCAGTGTGTGTCCCCATAGAGCTATTGTCAACCTACTTACAACCTGCCTCAACCCAGTGTGGTGTTGGTCCAGTGTGTGTCCCCATAGTGCTATTGTCAACCTACTTCAACATGCCTCAACTCAGTGTGGTGTTGGTCCAGTGTGTGTCCCCATAGAGCTATTGTCAACTACTTCAACCTGCCTCAACCCAGTGTGGTGTTGGTCCAGTGTGTGTCCCCATAGTGCTATTGTCAACCTACTTCAACATGCCTCAACCCAGTGTGGTGTTGGCCCAGTGTGTGTCCTATTGTCAACCTACTTCAACCTGCCTCCACCCAGTGTGGTGTTGGTCCAGTGTGTGTCCCCATAGAGCTATTGTCAACTACTTCAACCTACTTCAACCCAGTGCAGTGTTGTAGTGACAACACTTGAACCTCGCACCCCAGCGTGGCTTAATTGGTAGTTGATGCAAACACACTAAAACAATAAGTTGGTAAAACATAACATAGAGATGAAATAAAATGGTGAGAAAAGGTCAGAGGACGCTGAGGTCATCGCTAATATCCGGCAATAATAGTGTATGTGTTTAAGGGAGACGTTAAAGTCCAATGGTCGCCAGAAGCCTCTCCGATAGCATAGCTGAAGACGTTAAATGAAGGAAGTGCACAACATTAAAAACCACATCCGTCATCTTGTTGAAAGGTTAGTGAGTAGTTTCCCATAGCGACATTAAGGCTTCAAACTTGAAGGGAAGTTTAGGTGGATCTACTCACTGCTACAGTAGAGCTACACATGAATGGCCACTTCACTGTGTCGAGTAGCATGTGTTCTATACAAGGCTTCACCGACATACTCCCTCCCACATCACCATATATATATGGGGGGTTATTGGATGCTTGAGCTGTTGTATTACTACGTCTAGGGATATCTGCGTCCCAAGCCATGGTGGTCAGGCTCGCATATCAAAGGGGTAACAGTGGAGATTTGGGCATGCCCAATGAAAACCACTATCCGTGCACAAGAGAGTGGGAGGAGGGAGGAAGGAGAGAGGAAGGAGAGAGGAAGGAGAGTGGGAGGAGAGTGGGAGGAGAGTGGGAGGAGAGAGGGAGGAGGGAGGGAGGGAGGGATGGAGGGAGGGAGGAGAGAGGGAGGAGAGAGGGAGGAGAGAGGGAGGAGAGAGGGAGGAGAGTGGGAGGAGAGTGGGAGGAGAGTGGGAGGAGAGTGGGAGGAGAGTGGGAGGAGGGAGGGAGGAGGGAGGGAGGAGGGAGGGAGGAGGGAGGGAGGAGGGAGGGAGAGGGGGAGGAGAGTGGGGGGAGAGAGGGAGGAGAGAGAAAGGAACATGGCCGAGGACTTGGGGGGGTTAGCTCTGGTGCTTTGAAGCCTACCAAGTGTGCCCCCAAAACCAATTTCTGGTTATCAAGTTGGTACACACTCCCTCTCTCCTCTTCTCCTCCCTCCCAGGCAGCGAGATGCTCCACAGTAGCTTCTAAGGAGATTTGGGTCCACCGGATAACAACACATCCAGGTGGCTTCCCCATGTTGCCCCCATGTTGTCCCCATGTTGCCCCCGTGTAATGCAGTAGTTGTGAACTAGAGCACTTCTTCCGGCTATTTACATGGCGGGGCATTGAAGGAAAATGCTTTTCTCACTAACGGAGGCCTTCAGGTTTGGGACTCACCACATAGCCTTTAGATTTGAACGCATCACCAAATACATCTGCTCACGGGCTTCTCTGTACACCAAGACTAGCACCACACAACACAGCAGACCACACACGCACACACTAGACAACAACACACATACACACACTAGACAACACACACACACACACACACACACATTAGACAACACACACACACACACACACAGGACCTAACCCAGGCGGTCCAACTTCATGCCATCCCTTACCTAACACGAGTTGTTTATGTGTCAATGCTCCTTGTGATGTGAATGCTTGCCTTGTGCTGACAGCGTGTGCATAGGATCATCGTAACACTGGCCATGGCCCCCCCCTCCCACACAAAATAAGCTGGTAGGCCAGTGCAGATGAATCACACTGCAAAGCAATACAACAAAGATTCTAACACTCAGAGCTGACATTCCTTTCTCCTTCAGCTTTGGTGCAGCATTAGTACGAGACATCTTCTTGTCCCCAAGCAAGTTCAATTGGCACCAATAAAGCAGTGGACCTGAGCCAAGAGGCACCTTCTCTCTGTCATCACTCTGTGCTACTATAGAGCAGGGGACCTGAGCCAAGAGACACCCTCTCTCTGTCATCACTCTGTACTACTATAGAGCAGGGGACCTGAGCCAAGAGACACCCTCTCTCTGTCATCACTCTGTACTACTATAGAGCAGGGGACCTGAGCCATGAGGCACCCTCTCTGTGTCATCACTCTGTACTACTATAGAGCAGGGGACCTGAGCCAAGAGGCATCCTCTCTCTGTCATCACTCTGTACTACTATAGAGCAGGGGACCTGAGCCAAGAGACACCCTCTCTCTGTCATCACTCTGTACTACTATAGAGCAGGCGACCTCTGCCAAGAGGCACCCTCTCTCTGTCATCACTCTGTACTACTATAGAGCAGGGGACCTCTGCCAAGAGACACCCTCTCTGTGTCATCACTCTGTACTACTATAGAGCAGGGGACCTCTGCCAAGAGACACCCTCTCTCTGTCATCACTCTGTACTACTATAGAGCAGGGGACCTGAGCCAAGAGGCACCCTCTCTCTGTCATCACTCTGTACTACTATAGAGCAGGGGACCTGAGCCAAGAGACACCCTCTCTCTGTCAGCTACTATAGAGCATGGGACCTCTGCCAAGAGGCACCCTCTCTCCGTCATCACTCTGTACTACTATAGAGCAGGGGACCTCTGCCAAGAGACACCCTCTCTCTGTCATCACTCTGTACTACTATAGAGCAGGGGACCTGAGCCAAGAGGCACCCTCTCTGTGTCATCACTCTGTACTACTATAGAGCAGGGGACCTGAGCCAAGAGGCACCCTCTCTCTGTCATCACTCTGTACTACTATAGAGCAGGGGACCTGAGCCATGACACACCCTCTCTGTGTCATCACTCTGTACTACTATAGAGCAGGGGACCTGAGCCATGAGGCACCCTCTCTCTGTCATCACTCTGTACTACTATAGAGCAGGGGACCTCTGCCAAGAGGCACCCTCTCTCTGTCATCACTCTGTACTACTATAGAGCAGGGGACCTCTGCCAAGAGGCACCCTCTCTCTGTCATCACTCTGTGCTACTATAGAGCAGGGGACCTGGGCCAAGAGGCACCCTCTCTCTGTCATCACTCTGTGCTACTATAGAGCAGGCCAAGAGGCACCTCGCTCTGTCATCACTCTGTACTACTATAGAGCAGGGGACCTGAGCCAAGAGACACCCTCTCTCTGTCATCACTCTGTGCTACTATAGAGCAGGGGACCTGAGCCAAGAGACACCCTCTCTCTGTCATCACTCTGTGCTACTATAGAGCAGGGGACCTGAGCCAAGAGACACTCTCTCTCTATCATCTACTATAGAGCAGGGGACCTGGGCCAAGAGGCACCCTCTCTCTGTCATCACTCTGTACTACTATAGAGCAGGGGACCTGAGCCAAGAGACACCCTCTCTCTCATCACTCTGTACTACTATAGAGCAGGGGACCTGGGCCAAGAGGCACCCTCTCTCTGTCATCACTCTGTACTACTATAGAGCAGGGGACCTGAGCCAAGAAACACTCTCTCAGCACTACAGACAGACTAGAATTTTATTTAATTGAAACATGCTAAAATCGTTAACCCCAAGATCACCTGCTGGCAGGTTACAGCAGTGGAGAGCTCTTGAAGCTGACCAAGACCAAGGTTCAGCAGTGGAGAGCTCTTGAAGCTGACCAAAACTAAGGTTACAGCAGTGGAGAGCTCTTGAAGCTGACCAAGACCAAGGTTACAGCAGTGGAGAGTTCTTGAAGCTGACCAAGACCAAGGTTACAGCAATGAAGAGCTCTTGAAGCTGACCAAGACCAAGGTTACAGCAATGGAGAGCTCTTGAAGCTGACCAAGACCAAGGTTACAGCAGTGGAGAGCTCTTGAAGTTGACCAAGACCAAGGTTACAGCAATGGAGAGCTCTTGAAGCTGACCAAGACCAAGGTTACAGCAGTGGAGAGCTCTTGAAGCTGACCAAGACTCTCTAATGGCTCCCTTTCTTGTCATTACTCCATTAGCTAATGTAATGGCACAAAGTTGAATAATGGTGTCAAATATTTTCTTTGGGTCATGTGACTACGGATTGATTAATGCCATCAATTTTAAGCCCGGCTTGCTCCTGCCAGCACCCTTGGGTCTAGAACAAGGTGGCATAGCATAATGTCGGGATATAAACAGTTAAATGTTCTCTTGAGAACCTTGTCATGCCACAACTACAAGCATTGGTCTCCCAATATACAGATAGTCAATGCTAGCAACTTCAGGTGAGACTCTTGCATTAGTTTCATTCTTGATTCGGGTCTTAGGGAATTCTTAACACCACTTCTAGCCTTGGAGCATTGTGCCTCATTTTCACTTAATTAGAGGGAAATTTCAGGAGCAAACCATGACTGTCACTGGAAGCAACATATCTCTGGCTTATTGCCTTCAGCGAGAGCTCTGGGCTCCTGTGTAACCCCCTGTAGCTATGATTATCATGACGACCCCCTTCCTTCAATGAGAGCTCAGAACCCCCTATAGCTATGATTATCATGACGACCCGCTTCCTTTAGCGAGAGCTCTGGGTTCCTGTGTAACCCCCTGTAGCTATGATTATCATGACGACCCCCTTCCTTCAATGAGAGCTCAGTACACCCTATAGCTATGATTATCATGACGACCCACTTCCTTTAGCGAGAGCTCTGGGTTCCTGTGTAACCCCCTGTAGCTATGATTATCATGATGACCCCCTTCCTTCAATGAGAGCTCAGTACACCCTATAGCTATGATTATCATGACGACCCACTTCCTTTAGCGAGAGCTCTGGGTTCCTCTGTAACCCCCTGTAGCTATGATTATCATGATGACCCCCTTCCTTCAATGAGAGCTCTGGGTTCCTGTGTAACCCCCTGTAGCTATGATTATCATGATGACCCACTCCCTTCAATGAGAGCTCTTGTATAAACCCCCTATAGCTATGATTATCACGACAACCCACTTCCTTCAGCGAGAGCTCTGGGTTCCTGTGTAGCCCCCTATAGCCAGGACTACCATGACTCACCTGATGCACTCCCTTATGAGAGCTCTGGGTTCCTGTATAACCGCCTATAGCCAGGGATGATCTAGGAGATCCTCTCCAAGCATGAGTGACTGCTTAGCCATGCCTGAGATGTAGACAAACAAGTGGGCCTAGACCACGCCTAATAGGGAGCCGAGCTGGCAGGTGCCTAGACCACACCTCATAGGGAGCCGAGCGTGCATAGGCCGTGCCTCATAGGGATCCCTTAGCTAGTGGTGGCTAGACCGTACTTCACATTCATGAAGCCCAGCTGGTGGACACATAATTGCCTCTACATCTCCCGCCAGTATCAATTGCCCCACGGCTAGAATAGGACCGTGGTTAGGACTTTACAACGACCACCATAAGTGAGCTCACAATATTCCTCCAAAACAAACAAAAACCAAGTGGGCAGCATCCCTGGAGGAGTGTCACAATCTCAAGCCTTCATGAGTCCAGCATCCCATCTCACACCTAGGCCTTCATGAGTCCAGCATCCCATCTCAAGCCTAGGCCTTCATGAGTCCAGCATCACATCTCGAGCCTAGGCCTTCATGAGTCCAGCATCACATCTCAAGCCTAGGCCTTCATGAGTCCAGCATCACATCTCGAGCCTAGGCCTTCATGAGTCCAGCATCACATCTCGAGCCTAGGCCTTCATGAGTCCAGCATCACATCTCGAGCCTAGGCCTTCATGAGTCCAGCATCACATCTCGAGCCTAGGCCTTCATGAGTCCAGCATCACATCTCAAGCCTAGGCCTTCATGAGTCCAGCATCACATCTCAAGCCTAGGCCTTCATGAGTCCAGCATCACATCTCAAGACTAGGCCTTCATGAGTCCAGCATCACATCTCAAGCCTAGGCCTTCATGAGTCCAGCATCACATCTCAAGCCTAGGCCTTCACGAGTCCAGCTTCACATCTCAAGCCTAGGCCTTCATGAGTCCAGCATCACATCTCAAGCCTAGGCCTTCATGAGTCCAGCATCCCATCCCAAGCCTTCATGAGTCCAGCATCACATCTCAAGCCTAGGCCTTCACGAGTCCAGCATCACATCTCAAGCCTAGGCCTTCATGAGTCCAGCATCACATCTCAAGCCTAGGCCTTCATGAGTCCAGCATCACATCTCAAGCCTAGGCCTTCATGAGTCCAGCATCACATCTCAAGCCTAGGCCTTCATGAGTCCAGCATCACATCTCAAGCCTAGGCCTTCATGAGTCCAGCATCACATCTCAAGCCTAGGCCTTCATGAGTCCAGCATCACATCTCAAGCCGAGGCCTTCATGAGTCCAGCATCACATCTCACACCTAGACTATCTTGAGCCCAGCAGAGAACCCCCCCCCTCCGTCCACTGACAATCACACTAAGAAGAGTTATTAATGGCTGTGCACAAGCAGCTAGGGGACGCCATTTCAAGCCCCACATGCTCCTGCACCTGGCAGATGCCATCACTTCTACTACACGAAGGGGACTGAAAGGCACGACAGGTTGAGTCGCAGCTATTGACAACCACAGTACACACAGGGAAGTCCACAAGGTCATGCCAACAACTCCCGGCAGTCTCAGGCAGCGAAGGCTCTTCATCTACTTCTTAGTACACACTCTTGTGCACAACTATTAAACAATGGTCACAAGATCTCCAGGGCACCACCAGTATCAGGGGGCAGAGGGGATCCCTGTCAAGCAGGGTACCCACCTCACCTCTACTTGTTGCAATATCAATCCAGAATATATTTGAGTAGAGCTGAGGCTCTGTTTCATGGCAATACACAATCCCTCCCAAACCTTCCACTTTCACTCTGTGTGTTTGCATAGAGACTGATCCACCAGCTCAAACCCACAGCCACAAACTTTCTTCAGGAATATAAATTTTAAACTGATGCAATAAGATGCAGTTGGTAGCAGAACAGGACCCACTGCATACGCCCAAAGCAGCTGAACTAGTCTACCACAAAGCACCAGTAAGAAATCCAACTAAGAATATCTCGATCGCAAGGACAAGGTGAGTTGCGTCTCCCCCCGTGAGTGTAGATGTCTGTGCAGACTTCCAGAGTAGAAAAGCTTCCAGAAACAGAGAGATTGCCAAGAAAGAAAGCAAGATGAAGGAGTCGGCCATTTTCTAACAGATAATAACAACAAAGAAAGAAGAAAAGAAAGAGTTTTTTTTTGGTTAGCCACTAAAAACTTGAACTCGTAGAATAATAACTATCCTTGACATGTATCGAAGGTAGGCTGGAATAATTAGCAACCAGGTGTCTATTAGAAAACATCCATAACCAAGATACACAACAATGCAGTGTTAAAATTTGACGCATGTAACACTGCATTATGCATGACAAGGTGCCCCAGCTAAGGGTGGCAAATGACAAGCTGTTCTGCCAAAAAGGTAAAAACTTCCTCCTCCTAAGCAGCTAGAAAATGTAACTTCCTCTGTCCTCTACAAGTTCTCAATGGGAGTCAGTGTACCGGTCTAGTATATTTACAAGCGAAGCACTCCAAGGTGTTCCCATGGAGAAACTCCCCGGAGACCATGCAACAAACAGCTCCCTCACCTGCAGAAACCTTAGCAAACAAGATACACTGACAAGAGTCCTTCCAGACACCGACTACAGAGTGGCCTAGTTCAATGTGGAACAGTTTGGCTGGGTTGTCAAGTTAAGCTCCACCACTACTAGCCTATACAATGGTCACAGCATGCGGTGGTGCTTGGGGACCACAAACCACATTCAGTGTATTCAAATTGCCTTGGCGCCAGCAGGGGTCTTCCCCACAGTAGGTGTCTTTATAGGTAACCCCCTCCTCACAGACGGACTACACCAGCAGGGGTCTCGTATAGGTACCCCCTCTCCAAAGACTAGTGCTACACCAGCAGGGGTCTCGTATAGGTACCCCCCTCTCCAAAGACTAGGTGCTACACCCGCAGGGGTCTCGTATAGGTACCCCCTCTCAAAAGACTAGTGCTACACCAGCAGGGGTCTCGTATAGGTACCCCCCTCTCCAAAGACTAGGCGCTACACCAGCAGGGGTCTCGTATAGGTACCCCCTCTCCAAAGACTAGTGCTACACCAGCAGGGGTCTCGTATAGGTACCCCCCTCTCCAAAGACTAGGTGCTACACCAGCAGGGGTCTCGTATAGGTACCCCCCTCTCCAAAGACTAGGTGCTACACCCGCAGGGGTCTCGTATAGGTACCCCCCTCTCCAAAGACTAGTGCTACACCAGCAGGGGTCTCGTATAGATACCCCCTCTCCAAAGACTAGGTGCTACACCAGCAGGGGTCTCGTATAGGTACCCCCTCTCCAAAGACTAGTGCTACACCAGCAGGGGTCTCGTATAGGTACCCCCCTCTCCAAAGACTAGGTGCTACACCAGCAGGGGTCTCGTATAGGTACCCCCCTCTCCAAAGACTAGGTGCTACACCAGCAGGGGTCTCGTATAGGTACCCCCCTCTCCAAAGACTAGGTGCTACACCCGCAGGGGTCTCGTATAGGTACCCCCTCTCAAAAGACTAGTGCTACACCAGCAGGGGTCTCGTATAGGTACCCCCCTCTCCAAAGACTAGGCGCTACACCAGCAGGGGTCTCGTATAGGTACCCCCCAACACTACACCAGTAGGGTCTCTCTCATATACGTAACACCCTTACCCCCCCATCTCATATAGGTAACCCCCAACAGGGGTCATAGATACGTCCCAACCACAGACCAGAAAAATAACAGTCTACAGGATTTCATTTAGGCGGCCCCCCTTGCAACCTTCCACCCCCCCCCCCCCCCCCCCTCCCATGGAAATTGTATTATTAAAATTCATTAGAAACTTTGTCACATCTTTAACCATCATGCCCCCCCCCCCCTTAATATCCAGATTCCTCCAGTTGCCAAACCCCCCCCCCCCCCCCCCTTGGACAATTTTCTAAATGAAATCCCGACAGTCAGAACATTTCAGGAAGACATGCCCCCCTCCACTCATCAAACATTCCCGTAAGAAACCTTGCCCGGGCTACCATCCATTAATGTCCGCATGCAGTGAAAGTGAACATGTGGAGAGAGATAAGAGCAAGGGAAGCGACTATCTTGCCGATGACATCATCTACAGCTTCTCTGTTGGTCAAGAACAAAACAAAAACAATTCCTGAGCCGATGCGATGTACTTACGCTACGAACCCGAGCATACCAATGTGGTTAGCGGGGAACCCATTAAGCATTGTGCAAGGATTGGGTGCATCCTGCCGAGCAATTGATGGCAAGTCTGGGGTACAGGTCTGGTTGTAGTAGCATCGTAAACAAGATGAAGATCTATAATGGTGAGCATGATGTAATTAACAAGGCAGAAGTCGTGACAATGAACACTGCTACTCCAGAGTTCTGCACGCTACGGCAGACAGCACCGACCAGTCCATTCAGCCGTCTGATTGGACTTCCATATGAAGGCCGTGGGGTTCACCCGAGGTAGCGTACAAGGCCGACTTTCGCAAGCAAACATGCCCGGCGCAATAAACACACCACTGGACCCCTGACTGCTTTTAAACATTTTTAATGCGTTAATTATTAATAATAATGCCTTTCTCGACAGTCAGCTCAAATACGTATGTTCACTCGACATTTCGGCTAGATGCGCTAGCCTTCATGATAATCAACTACGTCAACTGAGAGATTGTCGGGAATTCCTTTTTTAAGATAAGCAAACTAGTCATGCATATTGGCTTAAAAATGGGACGTCGGGGAGGATTCCATATTGGTGCCATGGAGTTACCCTCCAGAGAAGCGATGCACGAATGCAATACTACCTGTATTGAAGTTGGGACAAGGAGTAGCCGGGGAGGTGTCAGGGAGAGGGCTGAAGCCCATCGGTCATGCCGGTCCGTAGCGGAAACATCACAACGGTTGTGCAAGAACGGAGAAGGATGACTCCATTTTGGCAACCACGATGTTGTTTTTAGCTCTCCACAAGAGACCTGGAAGGAACACTCTACCAGCTTCCCCACGACTAGTACCAGCTCTCATCAACAGCTACCTTGCTGACATCTAGTACCAGCTCTCATCAACAGCAACCTTGCTGACATCTAGTACCAGCTCTCATCAACAGCAACCTTGCTGACATCTAGTGCCAGCTCTCATCAACAGCAACCTTGCTGACATCTGGTGCCAGCTCTCATCAACAGCAACCTTGCTGACATCTGGTGCCAGCTCTCATCAACAGCTACCTTGCTGACGTCTAGTGCCAGCTCTCATCAACAGCTACCTTGCTGACGTCTAGTGCCAGCTCTCATCAACAGCAACCTTGCTAACATCTAGTACCAGCTCTCATCAACAGCAACCTTGCTGACATCTAGTGCCAGCTCTCATCAACAGCAACCTTGCTGACATCTAGTGCCAGCTCTCATCAACAGCAACCTTGCTGACATCTAGTGCCAGCTCTCATCAACAGCAACCTTGCTGACATCTAATGCCAGCTCTCATCAACAGCAACCTTGCTGACATCTAGTGCCAGCTCTCATCAACAGCAACCTTGCTGACATCTAGTGCCAGCTCTCATCAACAGCAACCTTGCTGACATCTAGTGCCATGATATCTAGTGCCAGCTCTCATCAACAGCTACCTTGCTGACGTCTATTGCCAGCTCTCATCAACAGCAACCTTGCTGACGTCTAGTGCCAGCTCTCATCAACAGCTACTGTCTAGTGCCAGCTGGTGCGTCAGGTGTCCTGGAACACTGACCTGTGAACCTTGACACAATTCCCCTTCCCCCCTCCACCTGCAGCTAGTAGACACAAAGCTCCTCAAAATGTTGCCACTGCAAAGATTCAAAGAGTCTGCTAGCTTGCACAGGAACTGTTACATAGAGAACATCTCCCACTCTGACCCACAAACAAGTGCTAGAGCAACTCTATAATGCTAATCATATACTCACTGGCCCACTAGCTGTAGTGAAACACACACTGGCCCACTAGCTGTAGTCAAGCACACACTGGCCCACTAGCTGTAGTCAAGCACACATTGGCCCACTAGCTGTAGTGAAGCACACACTGGCCCACTAGCTGTAGTCAAGCACACACTGGCCCACTAGCTGTAGTCAAGCACACATTGGCCCACTAGCTGTAGTCAAGCACACATTGGCCCACTAGCTGTAGTGAAGCACACACTGGCCCACTAGCTGTAGTCAAGCACACATTGGCCCACTAGCTGTAGTGAAGCACACACTGGCCCACTAGCTGTAGTCAAGCACACACTGGCCCACTAGCTGTAGTCAAGCACACATTGGCCCACTAGCTGTAGTCAAGCACACATTGGCCCACTAGCTGTAGTGAAGCACACACTGGCCCACTAGCTGTAGTGAAGCACACATTGGCCCACTAGCTGTAGTGAAGCACACACTGGCCCACTAGCTGTAGTGAAGCACACATTGGCCCACTAGCTGCAGTTGTAGTGAAGCACACATTGGCCCACTAGCTGCAGTGACGTACACATTGGCCCACTAGCTGTAGTGAAGCACTCACTGGCCCACTAGCTGTAGTCAAGCACTCACTGGCCCACTAGCTGTAGTGAAGCACACATTGGCCCACTAGCTGTAGTGAAGCACACATTGGCCCACTAGCTGTAGTCAAGCACACATTGGCCCACTAGCTGTAGTGAAGCACTCACTGGCCCACTAGCTGTAGTGAAGCACACACTGGCCCACTAGCTGTAGTGAGGCACACATTGGCCCACTAGCTGTAGTCAAGCACACATTGGCCCACTAGCTGTAGTGAAGCACACATTGGCCCACTAGCTGTAGTCAAGCACACACTGGCCCACTAGCTGTAGTCAAGCACACATTGGCCCACTAGCTGTAGGGAAGCACACATTGGCCCACTAGCTGTAGTGAAGCACACATTGGCCCACTAGCTGTAGTGAAGCACTCACTGGCCCACTAGCTGTAGTGAAGCACACATTGGCCCACTAGCTGTAGTGAAGCACACATTGGCCCACTAGCTGTAGTGAAGCACACATTGGCCCACTAGCTGTAGTCAAGCACACATTGGCCCACTAGCTGTAGTGAAGCACACATTGGCCCACTAGCTGTAGTGAAGCACACATTGGCCCACTAGCTGTAGTGAAGCACACATTGGCCCACTAGCTGTAGTGAGGCACTCACTGGCCCACTAGCTGTAGTCAAGCACACATTGGCCCACTAGCTGTAGTCAAGCACACATTGGCCCACTAGCTGTAGGGAAGCACACATTGGCCCACTAGCTGTAGTGAAGCACACATTGGCCCACTAGCTGTAGTGAAGCACTCACTGGCCCACTAGCTGTAGTGAAGCACACATTGGCCCACTAGCTGTAGTGAAGCACACATTGGCCCACTAGCTGTAGTGAAGCACACATTGGCCCACTAGCTGTAGTCAAGCACACATTGGCCCACTAGCTGTAGTGAAGCACACATTGGCCCACTAGCTGTAGTGAAGCACACATTGGCCCACTAGCTGTAGTGAAGCACACATTGGCCCACTAGCTGTAGTGAGGCACTCACTGGCCCACTAGCTGTAGTCAAGCACACACTGGCCCACTAGCTGTAGTCAAGCACACATTGGCCCACTAGCTGTAGTGAAGCACACATTGGCCCACTAGCTGTAGTGAAGCACACATTGGCCCACTAGCTGTAGTGAAGCACACATTGGCCCACTAGCTGTAGTCAAGCACACACTGGCCCACTAGCTGTAGTCAAGCACACATTGGCCCACTAGCTGTAGTCAAGCACACACTGGCCCACTAGCTGTAGTCAAGCACACATTGGCCCACTAGCTGTAGTGAAGCACACACTGGCCCACTAGCTGTAGTGAAGCACACATTGGCCCACTAGCTGTAGTGAAGCACACACTGGCCCACTAGCTGTAGTGAAGCACACATTGGCCCACTAGCTGTAGTCAAGCACACACTGGCCCACTAGCTGTAGTGAAGCACACATTGGCCCACTAGCTGTAGTGAAGCACACACTGGCCCACTAGCTGTAGTCAAGCACACATTGGCCCACTAGCTGTAGTCAAGCACACACTGGCCCACTAGCTGTAGTCAAGCACACATTGGCCCACTAGCTGTAGTCAAGCACACATTGGCCCACTAGCTGTAGTGAAGTACACACTGGCTACTAGCTGTCTTGTGGTTTAGTGTCTGTTCCATGTAATACAAGGAAGCTTTCCTTTGTGAGAGACACTAGCCACCATGACCTCTCAATAGAAGGGAACATCCAGTCCGTCCATTAGATTTCCTCCAGATAATGGTGCGTGAATCCCTGCACTTCCTTGCTCGTCTCATTCTATAGGTTATGATTGCTGGCTTTTGTGCGCAGGAGCAAGCCTATCCAAGCCGCAGGCTAACAAACCTTTGCGAGCAGAAATAGTCCCGAACACAATCAGATATGGAAGCCCTGAGATGTAAGTCGGAGATGGAAGCCAATGGAGATAGAAACCTGACGCCTGTTGCCAGGCACTCGCTCACACACATGGAGGTGTTAAGCAATGAGACAGCGCTATAGCCGGCTAGGTTCAACGATTGGATAGGAAGTCCTCATGGTGGTCCCTGTCTGGGGAACACGCAGATCTTCATCCCTGATCTGATATAACAACTCAAATGTAATCGACTGCAGTTTCTATCGATGTTATTGTTTAGACTATGTTAGGTGCCATTATGACACTGCCAAGCTTAGGTGCACAAGCATAGATGACACCGGTAAGCTTAGATGCTATTATGACACTGCTAAGCTTAGATGCTATTATAACACTGCTAAGTTAGGCGCTATTATAACACAAGCTTAGATGCTATTAGACACAATCTTAGTTGCCACTATGACACTGCTAAGTTTACTATTATGACACTGCTAAGCTTAGATGACATTATGAATTGTAGCTGTGTTAACATCAGTCTACTGATGCAGCCCCTGACATCTGCTTCTTAATACATGCACAAATAAAGAGAATATATAGTAGAGCCACATGTATTGCTGATGAACAAATGCTATTATTACTACCCATCCACACAGCCTCCTGTTTGTACGCAGACTTCTCTAGCTTTAGTGTGTCAAAGCCGACCATTATCATCGCCTGATGTGCATCCACACCCACTGGAGGACAAGGGCTCTTCAATATAGGCCAGGCCATGAAGGAAAGGCTGCACCAGGCCCAGTTGTGGCACCACCAAGCCCAGTTGTGGCTCCACAAGGCCCTGTTGTGGCTACGAATGTAGTATAAGGTAAAGAAGTCCTCACTGCAGCTGAACAACACGTCTGCTATCGGCCCAATACGAAGAGTCACGGAGGATTCGTCCTGGCTGGGGTGAAAAGGCAACAGGGAAGGAGTGGATGGCGAGTCGATCTCAGCCCAGCAACATTAGAAAGGTGGCCTCAGCACGTGCGAGGTGCAGAGATCTCTATTCTGATGAGCCTTGATGCGTAGGGCCTACCAAGAAGCCATGTGTTGACACCCTCCCAAGGTCCAGGGCCCATAGTGTCCCAGGAACTGCATGCTGGCACCCTCTCAAGGCCCAGGTCCCAGGAACTACTTGCTGGCACCCTCCCAAGGCCCAGGGCCCAAAGTGACCAGGAACTGCATGCTGGCACCCTCCCAAGGCTCAGGGCCCATAGTGACCAGGAACTGCATGCTGGCACCCTCTCAAGGCCATAGTGTCCAGGAACTACTTGCTGGCACCCTCCCAAGGCCCAGGGCCCATAGTGTCCAGGAACTACTTGCTGGCACCCTCCCAAGGCCCAGGGCCCATTGACCAGGAACTGCTTGCTGGCACCCTCTCAGGGCCCAGGAACTGCTTGCTGGCACCCTCCCAAGGCCCAGAGCCCATAAGTGTCCAGGAACTGCTTGCTGGCACCCTCCCAAGGCCCAGAGCCCATAGTGTCCAGGAACTGCTTGCTGGCACCCTCTGCTTGCTGGCACCCTCCCAAGGCCCAGAGCCCATAGTGTCCAGGAACTACTTGCTGGCACCCTCCCAAGGCCCAGGGCCCATAGTGTCCAGGAACTACTTGCTGGCACCCTCCCAAGGCCCATTGACCAGGAACTGCTTGCTGGCACCCTCTCAGGGCCCAGGAACTGCTTGCTGGCACCCTCCCAAGGCCCAGAGCCCATAAGTGTCCAGGAACTGCTTGCTGGCACCCTCCCAAGGCCCAGAGCCCATAGTGTCCAGGAACTGCTTGCTGGCACCCTCCCAAGGCCCAGAGCCCATAGTGTCCAGGAACTGCTTGCTGGCACCCTCCCAAGGCCCAGAGCCCATAGTGTCCATGAACTGCTTGCTGGCACCCTCCCAAGGCCCATAGTGTCCATGAACTGTTTGCTGGTATCCAAGAGCGACTGACTCGTGCAGAACTAATACAAGTGATGAATATATTAATGAGCCTCAGTTTGACCAACACACTAGTATGTCTTTTATGTGGTTTACATGTGGGGAGGTGAAAACTAAAGTCAGAGCCAGTTACCACATATCCACCCCTGGCAGACTGCAAAGGAACGAGGCAGTTCTCCTTCATAACTTCTGTTCCTGGAATCCCATAACCGGCTGACATTGGAATGCAAACACTAACACTGTAGAGGGTAGAAGAGCTGGCTCCACTGAGCTAAGCAAGAAGAGGCTATGGCAGAGCTAAGCAAGCAGAGGCTATGGCAGAGCTAAGCCAACAGAGGCTATGGCAGAGCTAAGCAAGCAGCGACTATGGCAGAGCTAAGCAAGAAGAGGCTATGGCAGAGCTAAGCAAGCAGAGGCTATGGCAGAGCTAAGCAAGAAGAGGTTATGGCAGAGCTAAGCAAGTGAAGGCTATGGCAGAGCTAAGCAAGAAGAGGTTATGGCAGAGCTAAGCAAGAAGAGGTTATGGCAGAGCTAAGCAAGAAGAGGTTATGGCAGAGCTAAGCAAGAAGAGGCTATGGCAGAGCTAAGCAAGAAGAGGTTATAGCAGAGCTAAGCAAGAAGAGGCTATGGGAGAGCTAAGCAAGCAGAGGCTATGGCAGAGCTAAGCAAGAAGAGGTTATGGCAGAGCTAAGCAAGCAGAGGCTATGGCAGAGCTAAGCAAGAAGAGGCTATGGCAGAGCTAAGCAAGAAGAGGCTATGGCATAGCTAAGCAAGCAAAGGCTATGGCAGAGCTAAGTAAGCAAAGGCTATGGCAGAGCTAAGCAAGAAGAGGCTATGGCAGAGCTAAGCAAGCAGAGGCTATGGCAGAGCTAAGTAAGAAGAGGCTATGGCAGAGCTAAGCAAGAGGAGGCTATGGCAGAGCTAAGTAAGAAGAGGCTATGGCAGAGCTAAGCAAGAGGAGGCTATGGCAGAGCTAAGCAAGCAGAGGCTATGGCAGAGCTAAGCAAGAAGAGGCTATGGCAGAGCTAAGCAAGCAGAGGCTATGGCAGAGCTAAGCAAGAAGAGGCTATGGCAGAGCTAAGCAAGCAGAGGCCATGGCAGAGCTAAGCAAGCAGAGGCTATGGCAGAGCTAAGCAAGCAGAGGCTGGCAGAGCTAAGCAAGAAGAGGTTATGGCAGAGCTAAGCCAACAGAGGCTATGGCAGAGCTAAGTAAGCAAAGGCTATGGCAGAGCAGAGGCTATGGAGAGCTAAGCAAGCAGAGGCTGTGGCAGAGCTAAGCAAGAAGAGGTGGCAGAGCTAAGCAAGAAGAGGCTATGGCAGAGCTAAGCAAGAAGAGGCTATGGCAGAGCTAAGCAAGAAGAGGTGGCAGAGCTAAGCAAGAAGAGGCTATGGCAGAGCTAAGCAAGAAGAGGCTATGGCAGAGCTAGCAAGAAGAGGTTATGGCAGAGCTAAGCAAGAAGAGGCTGTGGCAGAGCTAAGCAAGAAGAGGTTATGGCAGAGCTAAGCAAGAAGAAGTTATGGCAGAGCTAAGCAAGAAGAAGTTATGGCAGAGCTAAGCAAGCAGAGGCTATGGCAGAGCTAAGCAAGCAGAGGCTATGGCAGAGCTAAGTAAGCAAAGGCTATGGCAGAGCTAAGTAAGCAGAGGCTATGGCAGAGCTAAGTAAGCAGAGGCTATGGCAGAGCTAAGCAAGAAGAGGTGGCAGAGCTAAGCAAGAAGAGGCTATGGCAGAGCTAAGCAAGAAGAGGCTATGGCAGAGCTAGCAAGAAGAGGTTATGGCAGAGCTAAGCAAGAAGAGGTTATGGCAGAGCTAAGCAAGAAGAGGCTGTGGCAGAGCTAAGCAAGAAGAGGTTATGGGAGAGCTAGGCAAGAAGAGGTTATGGCAGAGCTAAGCAAGAAGAGGCTAATGGCAGAGCTATATCTGCAACAAAACGTGTAGCAAATAATAACCTATCCAGGAGTGTCTCTTTTCTAAATGGTGAAGGGATCCAGTGTTTCCCAGTAGGCATAGATGCCTGTCCCTCAGCAGAGGTTCCTGTGCAGCCTCCCTCAGCAGAGGTTCCTGTGCAGCCTCCCTCAGCAGAGGTGCCTGTGCAGCCTCCCTCAGCAGAGGAGCCTGTGCAGCCTCCCTCAGCAGAGGTTCCTGTGCAGCCTCCCTCAGCAGAGGTTCCTGTGCAGCCTCCCTCAGCAGAGGTTCCTGTGCAGCCTCCCTCAGCAGAGGTGCCTGTGCAGCCTCCCTCAGCAGAGGTGCCTGTGTAGTCTCCCTCAGCAGAGCTCCCACAAACAGAGGGATCAGCCAGAGAGACCACCCAAGCCTGCAGTAGAGATCTTCGGCCCTTTTCTTTTGTGGAAATCGTAACTAGGCCTGCATTCCCGCAAGGCTACAAGAGTTCTCGGACTATTTCATTTAAGATTCAACAGTCCATTGAGCATGTGCAAGACTGATGTGGGTCTGGCAGAGAGGGCTCTCCTTCTACTATCTTATGTGAATGATGTCAGCGTCTACGTGCTGTTGCGGCCAATCAATTAAGAGCACGCACCATCGTGTGAAGAAGATAATCAGTGGGAAACCACAAGTCACCTCTGCACCCTGCCAGTGGGAAAATGGAGGGAAAATGTCGGTCCCCACAGAGAGTCATCGGCAAGTACGTAAAAATGTTGCTTTTCTCTTATGACCAAATTGCCATGCTGCTGCCAGATAGATTTACCTCGACACACATACACACACACTACAATGATGTGGTGTGAGTCTCTTCCGATAGGCCCTTGCACTCTGTCCTCTGAGTCAAGACCCCACACACTTCCTGGGTACTACTACACACCTTCTAGACTACAAACAGCTCATCATCACTCTGCTCAGCTAGATCTTATCTGGGTTGCTAGGTCACCCTGATTATAGGTCATTATCACTCCGCCCACTTCTTAAGAGTTGCAGAGAGTTCCCGAAGCATGCTGAGCAATGGAACGTCCATTGGGCGATCCACACCACCTGTGAGGAATGGACATCTTCAGCATTGCTTGTAAATGGCTGTTTGGTGTTGATCTGCCTATATTTTTTGCCCAGTGATGCTCTGCTTAGCAACCAGCTTAGCAACCAGCTTAGCAACCAGCTTAGCAACCAGCTTAGCAACCAGCTTAGCAACCAGCTTGTACGGCATGTGGGTGTGAGATGGTCAGATGCTGCAGGGAGACTGTGCTATGGTCAGGCTCCAACATGGCAGCACCTACTGGTGGAACAGGGAGACAGAGCTATGGTCAGGCTCCAACATGGCAGCACCTACTGGTGGAGCAGGGAGACAGAGCTATGGTCAGGCTCCAACATGGCAGTACCTGCACACTGGTGGAGCAGGGAGACAGAGCTATGGTCAGGCTCCAACATGTCAGCACCTGCACACTGGTGGAGCAGGGAGACAGAGCTATGGTCAGGCTCCAACATGGCAGCCCCTACACACTGGTGGAGCAGGGAGACAGTCCAGGCTCCAACATGGCAGCACCTGCACACTGGTGGAGCAGGGAGACAGAGCTATGGTCAGGCTCCAACATGGCAGCCCCTGCACACTGGTGGAGCAGGGAGACAGAGTTATGGTCAGGCTCCAACATGGCAGCACCTACTGGTGGAGCAGGGAGACAGAGCTATGGTCAGGCTCCAACATGGCAGCACCTACACACTGGTGGTGGAGCAGGGAGACAGTGCTATGGTCAGGCGTGGAGCAGGGAGACAGTGCTATGGTCAGGCTCCAACATGGCAGCACCTACTGGTGGAGCAGGGAGACAGAGCTATGGTCAGGCTCCAACATGTCAGCACCTGCACACTGGTGGAGCAGGGAGACAGAGCTATGGTCAGGCTCCAACAAGGCAGGATGGAAAGCAATGCTGGTGGTGGCATTAGATAGTGACTTGTTATAGAGAGGAGTTCAAGTTACAGGAGCAGACAGTCCAGAACCAATATTGCTACTCCTGAGTGATTATCAGTTAATTAAGTTAGAAAATTACGACACAGAGACAGGTGTGTGTGTGTGTGTGTGTGTGCTTGTGAAAATACTTGGTGGGTTCATGCCACGGGATTAATGCAATGCTGACTGTACGGGTTCTGTGGACAGGTACCCATAGGAGGGCTGGTCCACACTGACGGGGGTACAGTTTACCAATCGCTGTGTTCCTCTCTTTCACAACATGATTTAGTATTACATTGCGCTCAGTGGAAACTGACCTCTGAACTTAGTACTAGCTTACTAGAATGGACTTGGCGGCAGCAAAGAGGAGAGGGGTGCTGATGATGCTTCTTGTTGGGAGAGGGAAGCTGGAGGTCTACAGCCAGCAACTACTCTACTACACTAGCTACAGTCATAGAGCCATAGCTAGGGCACACTAACCCGACATGCTACTACTAGTTACAGTCATAGAGCCATAGCTAGGGCACACTAACCCGACATGCTACTACTACTAGTTACAGTCATAGAGCTATAGCTAGGGCACACTAACCCATCAACTACTCTACTACACTAGTTACAGTCATGCTACCCTCCTCCAGCCTTGAATAGAATACCCCCTCCTAATCAAGGTGGGCCATCACATTCCAACCATACTAATAGAATCCTCCCCTCCTGATCAAGGTGGACCATCACATTCCAACCATACTAATAGAACCCCCCCCCTCCTAATCAAGGTGGGCCATCACATTCCAACCATACTAATAGAATCCCCCCCTCCTGATCAAGGTGGACTCACATTCCAACCATACTAATAGAATCCCCCCTCCTAATCAAGGTGGGCCATCACATTCCAACCATACTAATAGAATCCCCCCCTCCTGATCAAGGTGGGCCATCACATTTCAACGCGTCTCCTTATATGGTGCAGTTCACAACAGAACGGAATGGAATACTCCGTTCAGCCAGCGTGATATTGGGAACCCGGCCTATCACTCGGCAGCTACCGAGATAACAAGCAAGACACGTACCAATCCAATTCAACATTCTTGTCCTGTCCAAACTCACTGCCTTCAAATCTTAAATCCATGTCATCTCCCAGATACTTGGGGGTGGCCATTTCAGCAGATTCCCTTTAACCCCCCCCCCCCCCCCCCCCCCATCCCCCTCACACGAGCAATTCCTCTGTGCAGTTTTTGTATTATCATGCTTGTGATAGGTCTACTCTAGACCTGTTTGAGCCGGAAACTCTACGAGAGGACGTGACAAAGCTTGTACTCTACAACAGACCACCTCACACTTCGTATACGCCTAACGAAAAATAAGAGGCATGCCCTTCTATGACAGTAGCATAATGTCGATAACGACTTCAAGGGACATCATTAGGACATACTTCAACATTGACCTCAACTCACACCAGTTAGAGTCCATGTGAGAAGACACTGACCTCAAGGTGGCATCGTTAGGACAGACTTCACTCCGCGGCTATGTGCAGATCTATTGGCCGAGATCTTCCACCCATTACATCGCTATTATAATATTGATTAATGACACTACTGTAGTGAAGTGGTACGTACTTCCTTGCTGCACAGACACTGATGGCTGCTGCAGGAGGCTCTGGAGGGCCTTCTCTTCTCCTGAACACTGCCTCACCCTGAAGCATGAGGCTCTGGAGGGCCTTGTCTTCTCCTGAACACTGCCTCACCCTGAAGCAGGAGGCTGTGGAGGGCCTTCTCTTCTCCTGAACACTGCCTCACCATGAAGCAGGAGGCTGTGGAGGGCCTTGTCTTCTCCTGAACACTGCCTCACCATGAAGCAGGAGGCTGTGGAGGGCCTTCTCTTCTCCTGAACACTGAAGCATGAGGCTCTGGAGGGCCTTGTCTTCTCCTGAACACTGCCTCACCCTGAAGCAGGAGGCTGTGGAGGGCCTTCTCTTCTCCTGAACACTGCCTCACCATGAAGCAGGAGGCTGTGGAGGGCCTTGTCTTCTCCTGAACACTGCCTCACCATGAAGCAGGAGGCTGTGGAGGGCCTTCTCTTCTCCTGAACACTGCCTCACCATGAAGCAGGTGGCTGCCTCGTCTTCTCCTGAACACTGCCTCACCATGAAGCAGGAGGCTGTGGAGGGCCTTCTCTTCTCCTGAACACTGCCTCACCCTGAAGCAGGAGGCTCTGGAGAGCCTTCGCTTCTCCTAAACACTGCCTCAACCTACCGGCTGAGCTCTAGCACAGCCACTGAAGGCAGACTCCTCCTCTTCTCCTGAACGCTGCCCGACTACAGTATGTGAGCTTTAGGACAGCCAATGACCAAGGCCATAGCCCTGAGGCTAACGGTGGGTGCACCCCAAGAGTGTGGCCAGCCCAGGCTGTCCCCTCCTTTACCTCACCTTAGCCACAGTAGCCAATGGCTCAGGGCTCCTGGCAAAGACACGACTTGACAGAGACCTTGGAAGGCAGCATCCCATATCAGTGGTGTTGGCTAACTTCACTCAAGCCATTCCTTTGCCTTTAGCCTCAGGGCTATTGGCCCTTGGCTTTCCCAAAGTACACCAGCAACATGATCGGGCAGCACACCAGCAACATGGTCGGGCAGCACACCAGCAACATGGTCAGGCAGCACACAGGCAACATGGTCAGGCAGCACACAGGCAACATGGTCAGGCAGCACACCAGCAACATGGTCGGGCAGCACACCAGCAACATGGTCAGGCAGCACACCAGCAACATGGTCGGGCAGCACACCAGCAACATGGTCGGGCAGCACACCAGCAACATGGTCAGGCAGCACACCAGCAACATGGTCGGGCAGCACACCAGCAACATGGTCAGGCAGCACACCAGCAACATGGTCGGGCAGCACACCAGCAACATGGTCAGGCAGCACACCAGCAACATGGGCGGGCAGCACACCAGCAACATGGTTGGGCAGCACACCAGCAACATGGTCGGGCAGCACACCAGCAACATGGTCGGGCAGCACACCAGCAACATGGTCAGGCAGCACACCAGCAACATGGTCAGGCAGCACACCAACAACATGGTCGGGCAGCACACCAGCAACATGGTCGGGCAGCACTCATGCATAGCTCCTGAAGGCTAGCTGAAATGTCATGGGAGTAAATTCAAGTTGATAATGGAGAAGGTTATTGTACCCTTATTTAGCTGCAATGTTGCCTAACTAACTGCCACAGAGTCAGGTGTCGTGGATAAGAAGAGAGCTGTTAAGACTGGCAAGGCCCCCCCTTGAGCCGGCAAGGCTGAACACTATGACTGTTTATGGAAAGTGGATGGTGATAACTCTAGGAAAAGGACTGGATTCTAATACTTATTGCTTAACAGCAAGAGAGCCGTCAAGACTCACCTTGAGCAGTCAAGACTCACCTTGAGCCGGCAAGGTCCCCCTTGAGCCGGCAAGGCTGTACATTAAGACTGTTCGTGGAAAGGGAGTTACTTTTTACAGGTTGTATGGTACATCCAGCCTTTCAATTAGTGTAGGGCATCATGTGATCACCATGTGATTACCTTCTCAGCTTGAAGTTCCAGAACTTTCTCTTTGGCTCTTTTAAGAGCAGATTTATACTTCACTAAGGTTGACTCCAGAGAAGAAACCTGAGAAGATGTGGGGGAGGGGGAAGGGAGAGAGGACACAGGAATGTAAGATGGGAAAAGGGAGGGTAGAGGAAGGTAGAGTACGAGAGAGGAGGGAGGGAAGAGGAAGGGAGATGAGAGGGCGGAGGAAGGGAGAGAAGAGGAGAAAGAGAGAGAGGAAAGAGGGGAGAGTAGAGGAGAGAGGGTGGGAGAGGATGGGAGAAAGAGGAGAGAAGAGGGAAGAGAGAATAGGAGAGAGAATAGGAGAGAGAAGAGGAGAGAGAAGAGGAGAGAGAAGAGGAGAGGGAAGAGGAGAGAGAAGAGGAGAGGGAAGAGGAGAGGAAAGAGGAGAGAGAAGAGGAGAGAGAAGAGGAGAGAGAAGAGGAGAGAGAAGAGGAGAGAGAAGAGGAGAGGGAAGAGGAGAGAGAAGAGGAGAGGGAAGAGGAGAGGGAAGAGGAGAGAGAAGAGGAGAGAGAAGAGGAGAGAGAAGAGGAGAGAGAAGAGGAGAGAGAAGAGGAGAGAGAAGAGGAGAGAGAAGAGGAGAGAGAAGAGGAGAGAGAAGAGGAGAGAGAAGAGGAGAGAGAAGAGGAGAGAGGAGAGGAGAGAGAAGAGGAGAGGGAAGAGGAGAGGGAAGAGGAGAGAGAAGAGGAGAGGGAAGAGGAGAGAGAAGAGGAGAGGGAAGAGGAGAGGAAAGAGGAGAGGAAAGAGGAGAGGGAAGAGGAGAGGGAATGGGAGAGAGAAGAGGAGAGAGAAGAGGAGAGAGGAGAGGAGAGGGAAGAGGAGAGAGAAGAGGAGAGAGGAGAGGAGAGGGAAGAGGAGAGGGAAGAGGAGAGAGAAGAGGAGAGAGAAGAGGAGAGAGCAATGCAGAAAGAAAGGCAGGAAACAGGAAGAAAAGTAACTCGGATAACGATAAGAGAGAGAGAGAGCAAGATTGAGGCGAACCCAACAAAAGGAAACTCATCCACTCGACTCAAAACAAATGATTGGGTGAAGACATAATGAAAAACCCACACTCAACCCACTTTAAAACAAGCCCAGGCTTCAGGTCACCACAGCAGTCCCAGCACGACCACTAGCAAGAAAACATTAGCCTAAGTGGCTAATTGTCAGCCAACCCTACCTAGTCAGACTGACCCACCCAATGTTGATGATTGACCTGCTGCTCACCGCTGTGGTGTGTTGATCTCATTAGCTTCTAGGACTAGCTGGACGTACAGCAACTCACACGCATGAAGGTCAGTACATGGTATAAACTCCACCCACTCCCGGCATTCAACGTGTCGTTCTTGTGATATGGCGTACCCCACCCACGTCCAACTACCCCATGCCCGAGTAGACTCACTTCTCCTCTCTTACCAGCTGCAATAGATTGGTGTGTTTGACGTGAGTTTGATGTGCTTTATTTGAGTTTCAGCTATATAGAGAAGGGGCAACAGACTCATGGCCAAGCTGTGAATAGCTTCTCGTATGCATGGGAGGTGTCAACTATCTCTTGAGAAACTCCCTCTGGTGTGAAAAATTCCGCGTGCCCCCTTCCTCCTTCCTTATCACAGGAGCTGTCACTGGATATCATTGGAGAGTGTTTGCTACGCTTGGAATGTGGGGGCAGAAGTTTCATAAGAAAAGGAGTCGAGTTCTTAATTCAGGTGGGGGGCATATCATGATCCAACCTTCAGCCATAATACTGATGGGATGCAAGCCCTTACTTGGGGAGGTGAGCAGGAGAGAGTGGGGAGGTGAGCAGGAGAGAGTGGGGAGGTGAGCAGGAGAGAGTGGGGAGGCGAGCAGGAGAGAGTGGGGAGGTGAGCTGGAGAGAGTGGGGAGGCGAGCAGGAGAGAGTGGGGAGGCGAGCAGGAGAGAGTGGGGAGGCGAGCAGGAGAGAGTGGGGAGGCGAGCAGGAGAGAGTGGGGAGGCGAGCAGGAGAGAGTGGGGAGGCGAGCAGGAGAGAGTGGGGAGGCGAGCAGTAGAGAGTGGGGAGGCGAGCAGGAGAGAGTGGGGAGGTGAGCAGGAGAGAGTGGGGAGGTGAGCTCCTCATATTAGCGTGATTGACCTAACGGTATTAGGCTGTGGCTATCTGCATATCTCACTTGACCAACAGACAGCAGTAGCAGTACGTGCATCGTGAAGAGCTACACAAGACAGGATTCTAAATCAGAACATGCTCACGGACAACCACGGACACGTTGCTAGCCGCAAGGGGAAGGAGTGCCTCACACCACAGGAGCATATAAAGGGACTTGGAGGGTTAATGCTTTTATTGTTTGGCAAACAAATGAAGTCTTAAAATAATTCAGTAAATGTTACTACAGCAGAGATCTTGTTGACCAATGCTGTGGTGAGTTGTATTGCCTAGAAACGCACCACAATATATTAAATAAGAAATTAATTGTGTGCGTATGTGTGTGTGTGTGTGTATGATTTCATACAGAAGTCCATACGTAATCACAATGACATCCGCTAACTACCCGGGAAAACAATTGACTCAATTCTTCCTTCCATTACGAGTACAACTGCCTGGCCTACATTACTCCAGGCTCCACTCACCCGTGTTCCTCCCCCCATCTTCCAGGGAAGGGTCTGGTTACTACACAGCCATTATTACAGGGTCAAGTTTCTAAACGAGTACTTCCTGTGGACGGCTAACCACTAGGGACTTATAGTCTGGGGGGCTGTAACGGGAATCAAATAAGCGTACAGACGTACAGAGAAGAGTGTGGCTTCCATTGTGTTACACAATCCATAGATCCTTCCAATGAAAATCTTTGTTTAGTTACGCTCGTGAGTATTTCACTGCTCGAAAATGCGCCCACACACTGGACTAGTCCTGCCAGCGTAGGACATGGAGGCCTTCTCCAGCCACTTCACTGCCCACACACTGGACTAGCCCTGCCAGCGTAGGGCATGGAGGTCTTCTCCAGCCACTTCACCACTCCCATCCCTACACACTGGACTAGTCCTGCCAGCGTAGGGCATGGAGGCCTTCTCCAGCCACTTCACTGCCCACATCCCTACACACTGGACTAGCCCTGCCAGCGTAGGGCATGGAGGCCTTCTCCAGTCACTTCACTGCTCCCATCCCTACACTGGACTAGTCCTGCCAGCGTAGGGCATGGAGGCCTTCTCCAGCCACTTCACTGCTCCCATCCCTACACTGGACTAGTCCTGCCAGCGTAGGGCATGGAGGTCTTCTCCAGCCACTTCACTGCTCCCAACTTCAGAGAGCCAGAAATCGGCCACTAAAGCTAATTGGACCTAATATCAATGCCATAATCTATCATGGAAACTTGACTTCAAGGTCACCAAAGTTACACAGAGTTTGGCTTCTAAACTTTGTACTGTGAGAATTTTTTTTTACTCTGAGCACACATGGCACGTGCATATCACAAAAACTTTTTTTTTGTGATTAATTTTTTTTTAATTAAAAAATAATTAATTACATGGTAATGGCTTCAATCCACCATGTGTTGATGTGGTTACACCTTGCAGTACCTATTGGTGCGAAAGTGAGACAAGGGCACCCAGTGAGTGCCCAATCCATAAACATGCTTGGCAAGTGCTCGGACTTACTAGACCATTAAATGAGAGCACTTTAGTGGTCAGTGAACAGATACACACTCACAAACTTCTCTCCTTCGAATCTCCTCTTAGAGAAGCCCTACTCACAAACCACAGAGAGCCAATTAGCACGATGGTTGGCACCAACAGATACCCGAGGCCAGGACGCCATCACTTATACTGCTGGGGCTGGAAGGAGACCAATTAGCCTGCCACTTTGCGGGCATCCCATGCAGGATATCTGTGCCAGCACTGCTAAGGATTGAGAGGTCAGGTTAGGCTCTTGAGGAAATTAAAATAGATTGATACTACCATAAAAAATTCTAGTTTGTATGTTGGTAAACATAATTATTAATACGAGTATAATTGCTCCTTAACATCCACTTCTATGAAAATATTACCAGAAAGACCTGATCTAGTGTACATCACATCAACCTGCCAGTGTGATGTTGGTCCAGTGTGTGTCCCCATAGAGCTATTGTCAACTTACTTCAACCTGCCTCAACCTAGTGTGGTGTTGGTCCAGTGTGTGTCCCCATAGAGCTATTGTCAACTTACTTCAACCTGCCTCAACCCAGTGTGGTGTTGGTCCAGTGTGTGTCCCCATAGAGCTATTGTTAACCTACTTCAACCTGCCTCAACCCAGTGTGGTGTTGGTCCAGTGTGTGTCCCCATAGAGCTATTGTCAACCTACTTCAACCTGCCTCAACCCAGTGTGGTATTGGTCCAGTGTGTGTCCCCATAGAGCTATTGTCAACCTACTTCCACCTGCCTCAACCCAGTGTGGTATTGGTCCAGTGTGTGTCCCCATAGAGCTATTGTTAACCTACTTCAACCTGCCTCAACCCAGTGTGGTGTTGGTCCAGTGTGTGTCCCCATAGAGCTATTGTCAACTTACTTCAACTTGCCTCAACCTAGTGTGATGTTGGTCCAGTGTGTGTCCCCATAGAGCTATTGTCAAGTTACTTCAACCTGCCTCAACCTAGTGTGATGTTGGTCCAGTGTGTGTCCACATAGAGCTATTGTCAACTTACTTCAACCTGCCTCAACCCAGTGTGGAGTTGGTCCAGTGTGTGTCCCCATAGAGCTATTGTCAACCTACTTCAACCCAGTGTGGTGTTGGTCCAGTGTGTGTCCCCATAGAGCTATTGTCAACTTACTTCAACCTGCCTCAACCTAGTGTGGTGTTGGTCCAGTGTGTGTCCCCATAGAACTATTGTCAACTTACTTCAACCTGCCTCAACCCAGTGTGGTGTTGGTCCAGTGTGTGTCCCAGTAGAGCTATTGTCAACTTACTTCAACCTGCCTCAACCTAGTGTGGTGTTGGTCCAGTGTGTGTCCCCATAGAGCTATTGTCAACTTACTTCAACCTGCCTCAACCCAGTGTGGTGTTGGTCCAGTGTGTGTCCCAGTAGAGCTATTGTCAACTTACTTCAACCTGCCTCAACCTAGTGTGGTATTGGTCCAGTGTGTGTCCCCATAGAGCTATTGTCAACTTACTTCAACCTGCCTCAACCTAGTGTGGTGTTGGTCCAGTGTGTGTCCCCATAGAGCTATTGTCAACTTACTTCAACCTGCCTCAACCCAGTGTGGGGTTGGTCCAGTGTGTGTCCCAGTAGAGCTATTGTCAACTTACTTCAACCTGCCTCAACCTAGTGTGGTGTTGGTCCAGTGTGTGTCCCCATAGAGCTATTGTCAACTTACTTCAACCTGCCTCAACCCAGTGTGGTGTTGGTCCAGTGTGTGTCCCAGTAGAGCTATTGTCAACTTACTTCAACTTGCCTCAACCTAGTGTGATGTTGGTCCAGTGTGTGTCCCCATAAAGCTATTGTCAACTTACTTCAACCTGGTGTGGTGTTGGTCCAACTTACTTCAACCTGCCACAACCCAGTGTGGTGTTGGTCCAGTGTGTGTCCCAGTAGAGCTATTGTCAACTTACTTCAACTTGCCTCAACCTAGTGTGATGTTGGTTGGTCCAGAGTAGAGCTATTGTCAACTTACTTCAACTTGCCTCAACCTAGTGTGATGTTGGTCCAGTGTGTGTCCCCATAGAGCTATTGTCAAGTTACTTCAACCTGCCTCAACCTAGTGTGATGTTGGTCCAGTGTGTGTCCACATAGAGCTATTGTCAACTTACTTCAACCTGCCTCAACCCAGTGTGGAGTTGGTCCAGTGTGTGTCCCCATAGAGCTATTGTCAACCTACTTCAACCCAGTGTGGTGTTGGTCCAGTGTGTGTCCCCATAGAGCTATTGTCAACTTACTTCAACCTGCCTCAACCTAGTGTGGTGTTGGTCCAGTGTGTGTCCCCATAGAGCTATTGTCAACTTACTTCAACCTGCCTCAACCCAGTGTGGTGTTGGTCCAGTGTGTGTCCCAGTAGAGCTATTGTCAACTTACTTCAACCTGCCTCAACCTAGTGTGGTGTTGGTCCAGTGTGTGTCCCCATAGAGCTATTGTCAACTTACTTCAACCTGCCTCAACCCAGTGTGGTGTTGGTCCAGTGTGTGTCCCAATAGAGCTATTGTCAACTTACTTCAACTTGCCTCAACCTAGTGTGATGTTGGTCCAGTGTGTGTCCCCATAAAGCTATTGTCAACTTACTTCAACCTGGTGTGGTGTTGGTCCAACTTACTTCAACCTGCCACAACCCAGTGTGGTGTTGGTCCAGTGTGTGTCCCAGTAGAGCTATTGTCAACTTACTTCAACTTGCCTCAACCTAGTGTGATGTTGGTTGGTCCAGTGTGTGTCCCAGTAGAGCTATTGTCAACTTACTTCAACTTGCCTCAACCTAGTGTGATGTTGGTCCAGTGTGTGTCCCCATAGAGCTATTGTCAAGTTACTTCAACCTGCCTCAACCTAGTGTGATGTTGGTCCAGTGTGTGTCCACATAGAGCTATTGTCAACTTACTTCAACCTGCCTCAACCCAGTGTGGAGTTGGTCCAGTGTGTGTCCCCATAGAGCTATTGTCAACCTACTTCAACCCAGTGTGGTGTTGGTCCAGTGTGTGTCCCCATAGAGCTATTGTCAACTTACTTCAACCTGCCTCAACCCAGTGTGGTGTTGGTCCAGTGTGTGTCCCCATAGAGCTATTGTCAACCTACTTCAACCTGCCTCAACCCAGTGTGGTGTTGGTCCAGTGTGTGTCCCCATAGAGCTATTGTCAACCTACTTCAACCTGCCTCACACCCAGTGTGGTGTTGGTCCAGTGTGTGTCCCCATAGAGCTATTGGCAACCTATTTCAACCTAGTGTGGTGTTGGTCCAGTGTGTGTCCCCATAGAGCTCTATTGTCTACCTACTTCAACCTGCCTCACCCAGTGTGATGATGATGGAAGTGTGATGTTGACATGAGAATTCCGGGACGGCCATCGCTAGTGATATCTGTGCCTAAATAAAAGCATCCATGCCAATGACCTAGTATCAACAAGGACACAATGAGCTCATTATTACCATGGACAAGACAGGAAGTTAGACAAGAAACATTCGATAAGTGGAAGTATCTCCTAGTGACCACTACAAATGCTGCTCCTGGTTACTATATACCAGGTGTATCACAGCAATTAACGACTCTAATAATGTCCTCTTTTTTAAGAGAAGGGAGAAAAAATGGTGGTAAGTGTTTCTGTCATTAGTTACTCCAGAGTGGACAAATCTTCTTAGATCACTTTGTTCTTGAAATTTGAGCAGGATAAGTGGAGCTGTCAGGAAAAACACTCCACCAGCCCGGAGAACATCACAACCTCAACATCAGCCTAGTCACTGCCCTAGTCAGCACTGTTAGAGTTGCCCTAGCCATTTCATAGGTCTTCTGTCCCTAACCATTGCCCTAGCCCTAACCCTAGCCACTTCTCAGCCCTAGTTAATGCCATAAAGACAGCCCCGGCCCTAACTTTAGCCACTGCCCTGACACTAACTCCAACCACTGCCCTGATACTAACTCGAGCCACTGCCAGGACACTAACTCTAACCACTGCCCTGACACTAACCACTGCCCTGATACTAGCTCGAGCCACTGCCCTAACTTTAACCACTGTAGCAACTGCCCTGGCCCAAACCCTAGCTTCTGCCCTAGCCAAGGCCACTGCCCTGGCCCATTGATAGACCATGAAGAAGCCTAGAACTGTTCCTAGCTAATGAGCTGGTACAACATAGTCTAGAAACAGGTGACCACCATTCATAAGCATGAGAGAGGTGAGGAGTCCACTGCCCCACTAGTGGAGCAGGGAGAGAATTAATAATAATAATAATAATAATAATAATAAATAAATTAATAAAATTAACCCTTTCACTGCTGCAGGTAAATACAGCCCTAGTTAATGTGTTTTTTGAGGAAAAAAGGTAATTTTGAAATCAATGCCCCAAAAAATACTAAGAGGTTATTTTGAAATTCTTTTTGTGTGTTTGGGTGGGCAAGAGGTTGGCCTATGGGGGGAAAATTGAAATTTTGCAAAATTAGGTGGTCATGTGACCTCATGGCAGCCATATTGGATTTCCCTTTTTTCCATCAAATCTGTGATAAAAACTACTTTTTCTATAAATTCTTATGGGATGCTGTTTCTCACTGGATAATGATGAAGATACATAAAATGAATCATTATTTTCATCATTTTATTCAAAAACAGACAAAAAAATCAATGTTTGTCGGCAGAATCGCGAAAAACATAAAAATCACTGTAAAACGTGTTTCCCCCAACTAGAAGTCATTTATACTCCATACAACCTTCTGGGATGATGGAATGCAGGTATTTGAAGTTCAGATGCATATTTTCAAATGTGTTTTGAACATTTATCTGGTTATGTAACCCTTAGCAGCCATATATTTTGGTCACATTGTTGTCGTTTCAATCTACAGACATAGCATTGTCACCTTGGCCCTGTGCAGGGCCGCCCAAGTCGAGCAAATCATCGGTCTCGTCCATGGAATACTCCCAATCACTGTCGTCATTATCATAGTCAACTGTTGGAAACGAATTACCTGTATCGTCCAAATCAAAGTTGTCCTCGCTGTCCGTATCAGCAAAGATCTGGTCCACAACTTCGTGACAGTGTATTGCCTGCGCTCACGCCATTTTGCTTCCTACCGCTGGGAAACACGACTTTCCAAGTGGAAATCACCTCTAGTTCATAGAAAAAACAATAGATGGCACGTGCAGTACACGCGCAATTTAAAAAATGAATACCCGGTACGCGCAATTCAACGACATTTTTTCCTACCCAGTACTACCGGGTATGCACAGTGAAAAGGTTAATAAACAAATTAACAGACCAAGTCTAAATCCTCCTGTCCTTAGATAACCTCTCAGACGGCAGAAATCCAAGACATGGACCACACCCACTTTACTTGAAATTACGTTGAGCCTAACGCAGCAAAATTTGTGTGGACAAATAGGAGAGTTAATTATAGCTAATAGGTGCACCCATATATGGAAGCATCATGGAGATAGGACTAACCACCATCTACATTAGCTACACAGAGTGCTTGTGTTTAGATTATGACCAAAAATCATTTGCTACCTAGCAACAGACCACACCCCAGTGCAACATTGAAAGTGAAAACTGCCAGTAACATACTCCTTTCACCTTAAAATGGTCGTTTAGCCGATCTTTCTGCCTACACATTTTGGCCTTCTTCACGGGGTGACGATGGAGTGACGACACGAGGTGAGGTGCTTGAAAATCACACCCTGGCAACAAGACACATTGTGGTCATGTGACTCAACTCGTGTAGCCGGCACTCTATCACCGTGAAGGACCAAAAAAATGTGAAGTCAGCGTCTTCCAATGGCTTATTGGTTTGCTTTTCCAAGACAGAAAGAAGAAAAGCAGTCGCTGTCACAGGTGAGTTCTGGCACCAGCAGCCATGCCCGCCACAATGGGGAGGATTGGACTCATGAGATGGACCGTTGTTGCGAGGTGACAAGCAGAACTTTGGTCGACAATTTTTTTTTTTTGGAGGGGGGGGGGATGGGGCAAGTTCTTTACAAATAAAGAAATGATTTCATGCAGCAACAATAAAATATGAACACAATGATATCCGCCAAACACCCGGGAAAAACAATGATTCTTCTACCATAAGAGAGCATCACATAAGCTACTACAAATCATCCCTCGTCTAGGGGGGGGGGGGATTTTCTCGGCCATCCTCATCATCCAGGGAAGGTAGAAAAGGATCCAGAAACATTGTCAACAACATTAAGTTTTGTCTAACAAAGATGAGCTGATGTGATCACGACTTTCATGCAATGTTGACCTCTGGACACTGGACGCTCGACTGTCATCAGAGCTAGCCCGGGCAGTGTTTCATGCCAGATATTTGACTTGGGTGGGATGAGGAGGTGGGAAGGAGAGAGAAGAGAAGGTGGGGGTAGGGAGGTAGGGTAGGGAGGTAGGGTAGGGAGGTAGGGTAGGGAGGTAGGGTAGGGAGGTCGGGGGGTAGGGAGGTAGGGTAGTAAGGTAGGGGGGGTAGGGAGGTAGGGGGTAGGGAGGTAGGGGGTAGGGAGGTAGGGAGGTAGGGGGTAGGGAGGTAGGGGGGGTAGGGAGGTAGGGGGTAGGGAGGTAGGGGGTAGGGAGGTAGGGAGGTAGGGGGGGTAGGGAGGTAGGGGGTAGGGAGGTAGGGGGTAGGGAGGTAGGGGGGGTAGGGAGGTAGGGGGTAGGGAGGTAGGGGGTAGGGAGGTAGGGAGGTAGGGGGGGTAGGGAGGTAGGGAGGTAGGGGGGGTAGGGAGGTAGGGGGTAGGGAGGTAGGGAGGTAGGGGGTAGGGAGGTAGGGAGGTAGGGGGGTAGGGGGTAGGGAGGTAGGGAGGTAGGGTAGGGAGGTAGGGTAGGGAGGTAGGGGGTAGGGGGGTAGAGGTAGGGGGGGAAGGAACAAAAAACTCTCTCAGGGATAGTGATTCAATTATGATGCAATTTTGGATTGAAATTGGAAAAAGAATTAAAAAATGTGGAGTGTCACTGTCCAAAGATGACCTGAGCACCCTATAGTGGCCACCACACAGCTAGGATATTGTCCCACCAGGCTGACCCTATAGTGGCCCCCACACAGCTAGGATATTGTCCCCTCCAGGCTGACCTAAGCACCGTATAGTGGTCCACACAGCTATAGAATATTAAGTATGTACATATGTACACAGTACAGGATCATGCAGGCACCACTGACTTGGTGCCTGTCATGTTTAGTAGCAGGTGTTTGTTGAGGCAGGGCCAATGTCAGGCACTACACACACTGTCAGCAAAACCTCATATCCTTTTAACTTGCTCTTACATTTCAGTGTAGTATAGCAACATGAGAAAAGAATGGCTACAGCTTGCCTGGCTGCATTGTGATGGTGAAGATATACAAGGCTGAATATCTGTAAATCAGTCTCGTATTTATTTATTTATTGGACTTGAGTGTATGGGGAAGGAAGAGGGCAAGAGATGCTGGTGAACCCTGCTCCCTGTGAACCCTGCTCCCTGTGAACCCCTTCCAGTCGTCTTAGTCTAGCCTCAAAACTTTACACGTTGATGGAGCTTCTCCTGAACATGCTCAAATGCATTAACTATGTGGCTAATGGTAACACTGGATTAGTGGTGATTTTTTTTGTCGAGTTAAAACAATCACACTTCTAAATAGCTTCTAGTAGGGAAGGAGGGCAAAACTAGGGCAAGCCACTGAGTGAGAACTAGGGCAAGTCACTGAGTGAGAACTAGGGCAAGCCACTGAGTGAGAACTAGGGCAAGCCACTGAGTGAGAACTAGGGCAAGTCACCGAGTGAGAACTAGGGCAAGCCACTGAGTGAGAACTAGGGCAAGTCACCGAGTGAGAACTAGGGCAAGCCACTGAGTGAGAACTAGGGCAAGTCACTGAGTGAGAACTAGGACAAGTCACTGAGTGAGAAATAGGGCAAGTCACTGAGTGAGAACTAGGGCAAGTCACCAAGTGAGAACTAGGGCAAGCCACTGAGTGAGAACTAGGGCAAGTCACTGAGTGAGAACTAGGGCAAGTCACTGAGTGAGAACTAGGGCAAGCCACTGAGTGAGAACTAGGGCAAGTCACTGAGTGAGAACTAGGGCAAGTCACTGAGTGAGAACTAGGGCAAGTCACCAAGTGAGAACTAGGGCAACTATATAGTCAAATCGCAAGGGCAAGGATATAGCTGGAGTGAGGATGTGAGCTTTAGGAGACCCCAGCTGGAGCTTTAGGAGATTATAGCTGGAGCTTTAGGAGATTATAGCTGGAGCTTTAGGAGATTATAGCTAGAGCTTTAGGAGACCCCAGCTGGAGCTTTAGGAGATTATAGCCAGAGCTTTAGGAGATTATAGCCAGAGCTTTAGGAGATTATAGCCAGAGCTTTAGGAGATTATAGCCAGAGCTTTAGGAGATTATAGCCAGAGCTTTAGGAGATTATAGCCAGAGCTTTAGGAGATTATAGCTGGAGCTTTAGGAGATTATAGCTAGAGCTTTAGGATATAGCCAGAGCTTTAGGAGATTATAGCTGGAGCTTTAGGCCAGAGCTTTAGGATTATAGCCAGAGCTTTAGGAGATTATAGCCAGAGCTTTAGGAGATTATAGCCAGAGCTTTAGGAGATTATAGCTGGAGCTTTAGGAGATTATAGCTGGAGCTTTAGGAGATTATAGCCAGAGCTTTAGGAGATTATAGCCAGAGCTTTAGGAGATTATAGCCAGAGCTTTAGGAGATTATAGCTATAGCTGGAGCTTTAAGAAAGAGATTATTTCTGGAACTTTAGGGAGATCCCAGCTGGAGCTCTAGAAGACTCATAGTTGGAACTTTAGGCCAGCTGGAACATGGCAACATTAACAAATTGCAACATCAACACATTACACCCAAAACCACACATTAACCACTACTACACACAAACTACTCAATTCTGTACTACAAACTGTACCAGACAAGCTTTTAATACAGCTGCAGCACAGATGCAGCTGGCTCTAAAGCTCAAAGTTGATATAGGCCATGTGAATGAGTTGTTTATTCCCCACCCAGCAGACACTTCACAGACCTAGGGAAAGCTCATGAAGGGTGGAGAGGCCACTGGTGCACATTCTTCAATCCTAATTCCAACTTGCAGATGGCACCAACACCTCAGCAAAGGGAGGCAGGTTGGAGTAAGTTGACAGTGGCTCCATGGGACACACACTGGACAACACCACACTGGGTTGAAGCAGGTTGAAGTAGGTTGACAATAGCTCTATGGAGACACACTGGACCAACATCACACTGGGTTGAGGCAGGTTGAAGTAGGTTGACAATAGCTCTATGGAGACACACACTGGACGAACACCACACTGGGTTGAGGCAGGTTGAAGTAGGTTGACAATAGCTCTATGGGGACACACACTGGACCAACACCACACTGGGTTGAGGCAGGTTGGAGTAGGTTGACAATAGCTCTATGGGGACACACACTGGACCAACATCACACTGGGTTGGGGCAAGTTGAAGTAGGTTGACAATAGCTCTATGGGGACACGCATTGGACCAACATCACACCGGGTTGAGTCAGGTGGAAGTAGATAGACAATAATGCTATGGGGAAAACACCATTGTGTGTGTAAAATCTTAAGTTCTAAAATCTCTCAAGTTCTTTCTCATCCGTGCTCTCTCCCCTGCTATCTCTCCCTCATCAGTACACACTGACAACTAACAACCAGTATCTCACATCGCTGACCTTGCACACACACACAAGCAAACTGCAAACGTCTCATCTGGATGCTATGACAACAGCCAGGACTTTATCTTTCAGTTTACGCACCTGCCCCAAACAAATGCCTTCCCTCCAACTCTCCCAAACATGCAACACACACGCACAAATACTTGAGAGGGAAACGGAGGGAGTTTTAATCCTCCTTGAACTCTGCATGCATTCACTTTTGATCTCAACTGTGTTCTCTCTATTTCCTCGTCCACAGGAGACGTCGTCTTGGCGTTTTGAGGAACGATGGAATGTTCTTTGAGAATTTTGATCTGAATGGGGAGGCAGGAGGAGGGGGAGTGGCAGACGTAGGAGGAAGGGGAGGGCGAGGGAGGAGAACAGAGGAGGGGAAAAGTGTTTACATCGATACGCAACAACAAGAATTGGAGGCACACCTATCCTGCCTTCATTGGGCCAAGTTCCTGCTAAACAATACTTGTAAGCATTAGTGCTGATTTGGAAAGGCAGGCACACTGGGCCACCACCATACTGCAGGGTTTGAGTGTTAATTAAATATACCTAAATGAAGCATGGCCACATCAAAGCTGAGGGGATTTGAACTGTTTAACTTGTTAAAAGACAAAGCACCATCCAATATTCAAGTTTTGGCCTGCAAAAGGGACCGACTTCCTGGGGTCACTCTCGGGGGAAACACGCAATCACGAGGATGAAACACTAGCAGATACACCTTCTGCCACTTGGGTCGAGCCATCCTGTTTTGGACAAACGCGCTGTCGGCCCACTTCCAAGCAATTACAAAAGGCTACAGAAGGTGGTCAAGTTATTTGCATAGCACCCATGTACAGCTAGCTGGACCGGGTCAGCCCCGGTATGTCGGGGCCAACAAGTTTGGCACTCGGAAATCCACGCACAAAGCTTCAGAGAAACACCTTTGCACTCTCAAGGACGACTGGCTGGATATGGATATCGAATTTAGCACACATTTCAACATGTTTCTGTGATCTCTCATATATCACAGGTATAGGTGGTGTGCAGCATTAAGGGATCAAAAATCTCCTTCACCTTATGTTCGCTAGGGCTCGAGATACAAGTAAAGGGTTACGTGAGTGTTCACTTATAAACACCTTCACTGGTCCAACACAATGCAGGACAACCTTCCTTACCTCTCTGGGAACTGAGGGGTAGTCATAACTCACAAAGTGTCCTTCATGAGGCATTTATATCTAAACCACACTACTTTTAAAATTCCAGGCATGGTGTACCTACAACACAGAGAGTGCTAAAACCCATTACAAGCTACCCATAGAAGAGTAGTTAATTAGGCATGCTAAGTGCTAATATATTGGCATGTTTCTTGTTCTGGGAAGATGCCCAGTAATGACTTTCTCGATAATCACCTTAAATTTGCTCACTCTCGACTCCACCAGGTATAATGTTAGTCTATTGACACACTGGTGGGTATGAACAGGCAGGATAGAAGAATACCTTGCATTTCATGACACACTGGTGGGTATGAACAGGCAGGATAGAAGGAACACCTTGCATTTCATGACACACTGGCGGGTATGAACAGGAGGGATAGAAGAATACCTTGCATTTCATGACACACTGGTGGGTATGAACAGGCAGGATAGAAGGAACACCTTGCATTTCATGACACACTGGCGGGTATGAACAGGCAGGAAGGAAGAACACCTTGCATTTCATGACACACTGGTGGGTATTAACAGGCAGGATAGAAGAATACCTTGCATTTCATGACACACTGGTGGGTATGAACAGGCAGGATAGAGGAACACCTTGCATTTCATGACATACTGGTGGGTATGAACAGGCAGGATAGGAGAACACCTTGCATTTCATGACACAGGCAGTCATGGAGAGAGAACAGGCTGCATAGTCAGTAGAGGAGAGAGAACTGGCTTCATAGTCAGTAGAGGAGAGAGAACTGGCTGCATAGTCAGTAGAGGAGAGAGAACTGGCTGCACAGTCAGTAGAGGAGAGAGAACTGGCTGCATAGTCCGTAGAGGAGAGAGAACTGGCTGCATAGTCAGTAGAGGAGAGAGAACTGGCTGCATAGTCAGTAGAGGAGAGAGAACTGGCTGCACAGTCAGTAGAGGAGAGAGAACTGGCTGCATAGTCACTAGTGGACCATGTATGCCCACCCACCCCCTCCTCCGCCCACTCCATCACCGCCACCCACTCCATCAAGGAAAAGAAAAGGTCGACCAAGTGAATCTGAAATTAACTACACCACATTCACCACATTATCCAAAGAGGAAAAAGACCCTAAAAGTTGTGTTCACCCCCATCACCAGGAGCTTTGACATCTGGTCACACTACGTGTCAATCAAGTTCCTGCCGAAAATACACAGCATGGATATGGTCCAGGATATGTATGGCCCAGGTGTGTGTGGACTCTTAGCATGAGGTACCAGCTGGGATATGTATGGTCCAGGTGTGTGTGGACTCTTAGCATGAGGTGTACCAGCTGGGATATGTATGGCCCAGGTGTGTGTGGAGGTCTTAGCATGAGGTGTACCAGCTGGGATATGTATGGCCCAGGTGTGTGTGGACTCTTAGCATGAGGTACCAGCTGGGATATGTATGGCCCAGGTGTGTGTGGAAGTCTTAGCATGAGGTGTACCAGCTGGGATATGTATGGCCCAGGTGTGTGTGGACTCTTAGCATGAGGTGTACCAGCTGGGATATGTATGGCCCAGGTGTGTGTGGACTCTTAGCATGAGGTGTACCAGCTGGGATATGTATGGCCCAGGTGTGTGTGGACTCTTAGCATGAGGTACCAGCTGGGATATGTATGGCCCAGGTGTGTGTGGAAGTCCTACTCTTAGCATGAGGTGTACCAGCTGGGATATGTATGGCCCAGGTGTGTGTGGACTCTTAGCATGAGGTGTACCAGCTGGGATATGTATGGCCCAGGTGTGTGTGGACTCTTAGCATGAGGTGTACCAGCTGGGATATGTATGGCCCAGGTGTGTGTGGACTCTTAGCATGAGGTACCAGCTGGGATATGTATGGCCCAGGTGTGTGTGGAAGTCCTACTCTTAGCATGAGGTGTACCAGCTGGGATATGTATGGCCCAGGTGTGTGTGGAAGTCTTAGCATGAGGTGTACCAGCTGGGATATGTATGGCCCAGGTGTGTGTGGACTCTTAGCATGAGGTGCACCAGCTGGGATATGTATGGCCCAGGTGTGTGTGGACTCTTAGCATGAGGTGTACCAGCTGGGATATGTATGGCCCAGGTGTGTGTGGACTCTTAGCATGAGGTGTACCAGCTGGGATATGTATAGCCCAGGTGTGTGTGGAAGTCTTACTCTTAGCATGAGGTACCAGCTGGGATATGTATGGCCCAGGTGTGTGTTGACTCTTAGCATGAGGTGTACCAGCTGGGATATGTATGGCCCAGGTGTGTGTGGACTCTTAGCATGAGGTGCACCAGCTGGGATATGTATGGCCCAGGTGTGTGTGGAGTTCTTACTCTTAGCATGAGGTGCACCAGCTGGGATATGTATGGCCCAGGTGTGTGTGGAGCTTAGCATGAGGTGTACCAGCTGGGATATGTATGGCCCAGGTGTGTGTGGAGTCTTACTCTTAGCATGAGGTGTACCAGCTGGGATATATATTTTGATAAAATCCGATCATGTCCTTAATTAGACTAGCAACAAACATGACAAGAGTAACATCGTCACGAGGACTAGCAATGGCTTGTGCCAACTTGTATCAATAAGGTCGAGCATATTCAAGAGAGGTCAGATATTAGTTCCCAGAGAAATACACGCGATGAACACACTGGGGGGAATTATCACTGGGTGGCAGCTGGGTTTGTTTTGGGCTCATTCATAGCCTCAAAAACTTTAATACAAGTCAGGTGCCAAGAAAATGCACGCAAATCAAGTTCATCACATCAATAGGACATCTGTGGACCGTTGTCGGCGGGTGGGGGGGGGCGGGCTAAAATTCAACTCTAGAAAAGCAACCAAGGAGTAACAATCTCCCTACGTTCTTCTTCACTGACCACCATTTCCTCCTCGTGAGTTTGCTGGTTCTTCAAGATATGCGAGCACAAAAGATACAAGAGTTCCTTTCAATAGATCTCGCTGGTTAACACCTGGAACCATCGACAAAACCAGCCCCCCCCTCCATGTGAATTTATCTCCGAAGATGGCTCGTAACTATTCCACCAGAATGGCCTGGTAATATCTCTTCTCCTGCGCAGCAATATCTCGAGTCCCTCGGTGGCCTCTAACTGGAACTGGCCTCGCCTCCACGTAGACCTACGCTGAACCGTCACAGCCAAAGGTGGTCAATTTAAGGATACCTTCCTGTCGAGTTCCTGCCATAGGAAGATTCAAGCATCCTTCTCCCACCCACTCACACATGGTTGCCATAGCAACAGCCCAGACATCACACACCGAGCAAGAGGCCTAACAGTATATAAATACAATTACAAGTGGGTGGGGCTTAGTGATAATTAGAAGGTGTGGCAGTGCATCAAGCCATTACGTCATCTTGGCGTTGATCATAGGCACATATCGAAAAATCGCGTATAAAATTAATGGGGGGAAGGTGCACGCTAATTAGGGGGCGTGGTCAAAAATACGCGCCTTATATAAAATTAATGTCCCGGAATTAACTTACGGAAAGTTGGATTTTCCTCCTTGACGGGTTAAATTTACACAAATACAACTATCAGAATAATTTCAGGGGGGCGGGGTGGGATGGGGGAGATATTCATGCCTTGAGGTAGTAGAGATGGAAAGCCACATCGTGGTTGCCTCTGGCTTGCCATGAATATTCAACTCCTCTACATGGAAGCTTGTTTATCGATGAACTGCCTAGTTACCAGACATGCAAATTACGAGCCCAAACCAAGGTTGCATCGTCGTGAATCTCATTAGCAAGGATACTCGCCTTGAAGCGGGGGTAGTGGGTTACAGGGTGGGGTCGGGTTGGGCTGCGAGTCGACCACACCTGCAACCCTCCATGGAGTAGGCAACCATATGGAGGGCAAACACACAAGCTGTGCCAGGCTGGCTATATCCTTGAGAAAATGTAACCTGATCCACACAGATTTGTAACATCAACTCCATCACACCTTCTTACAAAGGAAACGCTGCACCTGGTCCTCCTGTGCCAACAAGCTTGGTTGTTACGCTGGTCCCGATATCAAGCAGAGAGCTTTGCAACCTGTCTTCACACTTGGTTGCCGTCTTTCACTTGTTTAGCGGCAGGTCTTGAGCACGTTCTCCTCCTGCACGAGAGTCAGTGTTACTCCTAATTATAGGGTCCATGCAGGCGGGTAGGCGTGATATCCTCACGACACCTCCAGACACTCCTCTGCAACACGCTCTTCCATCTCTTCTAGCTAGTCCAGTAGCTACTAGACTCAGGGGCACACTCCTATAGATATAGATATACCACCATCTCTTCTAGCTAGTCCAGCAGGGACGCACTCCTATAGATATAGATATATCACCATCTCTTCTAGCTAGTCCAGTAGCTACTAGACTCAGGGGCACACTCCTATAGAGAGATATATCACCATCGCTTCTAGCTAGTCCAGTAGCTAGACTCAGGAGCACACTCCTATAGATATAGATATATCACCATCTCTTCTAGCTAGTCCAGTAGCTAGACTCAGGGGCACACTCCCCTATAGATATAGATATATCACCATCTCTTCTAGCTAGTCCAGTAGCTAGACTCAGGGGCACACTCCTATAGATATAGATATATCACCATCTCTTTATAGATATAGATATATCACCATCTCTTCTAGCTAGTCCAGTAGCTAGACTCAGGGAGCCCACTCCTTTAATAAATGATCACATGTGCACTAGGGCATTGCTTGTGGAGCAGCTGTCCAGCCATTTTCCTGCTGACAGATGCTGTGAGTGTTCCACCCCAGAACACACTTCCAAGCAGCTAGGTCGAACATGTTCTGTGTGTGTGGACGTGCAATACAGCAGAGATGCTTAGCCTTGCATCACAGCAACTTGAGAGGACGTGCAATACAGCAGAGATGGTTAAGCCTTGCATCACAGTAACTTGAGAGGACGTGCAATACAGCAGAGATGGTCAGCCTTGCATCACAGTAACTTGAGAGGACGTGCAATACAGCAGAGATGGTTAAGCCTTGCATCACAGTAACCTCATGCAGGCCCAGAGCTCACAGAATGTGCCAATTACTTGTCATTTCATAAAACTGACTTCTGAATAGCCCCTCCAAAAAAGTGGGGGGGGGGGGGGGGGGATGGGAGAAACACACACCCAAGAACAGTTCTTGTCCTCCTCCCCCTCCTCCTCCCTCCACCACAAATAATTGTTGACCATTACTTAAAAAGCTTGTCAATGGGCTCTTGGGAAAACTTCGTGACTCGGATTTCATTGCTCTACCGCCCCCTCTCTTTCCTCCCTCTTTCGCCCACTCACACTTCCTCCTCCACCCACTCACACTCCTATTTCCTCTCATCGCTACGGTACCAGGGCTCACACAGTATGTGGGCAATCCCCTGCCACCATCTTGAACTAGGCAGGGAAATTAGCACGTAGAGCAGTGCACAACACGCAAACGAGGGGGCACACCAAACATTCACCCCCTTACAAAAAATCACCATATTTGATGATGGTTACGGTGGGCTTTCGAGAAAGGCTGTGCACACACACACGCGCGCGCACACACACAAATACTTGAACTATGCATGCCATTGATGAAGGGGAAAATCAATCATCATATCTTTGACATCACAGTTTTAAAGAGCAATGAAGCACACAGTTAACTATGCCATGCAGCAAATGCTTGGAAGCATTTAACAACACACAGGGCTGCATATTTGCATACTAAATAAAGCATGACTACATCAAAGCACACACAGAGAGAAAGGGGGACATCAAAGGGAAGGGAATATTCACATCATCTGCTGACATGCAAAAAACAATAACATTTAATAAAATAACAATTTAAAAAACACACAGGCAGCAAGAGGTCAAGAGGTCAGCATACTTGGGCTGCACTGGCTTCCTGAGGGTGAATAGACTTGGGGGATCGCACGCTACCAGAGGAGGAAACAGATTTGCAAATTCTGGAGCCGTTAGAAAGAGGTCAGGCCAGCTCCTGCCATGCACGCTGTTGCTGACCAACATAGGTCGAAGTCCATGCCCTTCCAGGAAGAGCAGCTGTGTGTATAAAATTTGCCCTGCCTCAGGAATACGTGCGCCTCTATTATACGTTAGGGAGAAACACTCCTATCTGCTCCTTATGGAAAGAATGACGTCTCGGTTTTGATTAGAGTTAATTAGAGATACATGAGAACAACATCGTCATGAGGACCACCCAACTGCATCCGTGTAAAAGGTCGAGGCATTCGTCGAGAAACAGATTTTGCTATAGAATGACATCATTACGTGTCGTCAGCAGTTCCGGAAGCTTTAGAAGTGACAAGGAGATGTGTTTGAAGACAGTTATACGATAAGAACACCCATCAACATAATTTACACGTCGAGTGCTAAGCCCTAATATGGTCACCCCACCAAAAGCTGGACCTATTAAATGACCAGAAGCTCGCCAATGTGTGTGTGAATATCTCTTACGCTAGAGATCACCTTACAGCTACACCCAAGCAAATGTGAAGCCCCAGTGGGAGCCGATGTGGCATGTGCTCGTCCGTCTCCATGTATGGCAGCAGTCCAGGTGTGTGCAGGCATGTGTGTGGCCCCACCTAATCATCCCAATCCCTTGCTCAACAACAGCAGTTAATTTGTGCTAATGAGATGCATGCTGATTGATACACTTATGACTTTGTGGCTATATATGGCCGGTGCTTACAGTTGATAGGGATTATGTGTTTACGAGTTGTTGAGACTATAAGTCAACAATACTGTAACCACACCTTCTTTGTTATCACCTGACCCAGCCCACTTTAATGTCATTCATAGGCTGTTGGGAGGGTGGGGGTGGCACTACACACAATGTACTCATTACCCCTGTTCGAGCTATGTTATTTCATGCTATTGCCATAGCAACTCTGCGCTGTTTATCATTCAAAGGGAGACGGCAACAAACCAACAGAGATAAATACTTCTGACTCCTGACTCCCAGTTAATTAAATGATCATATACTCTTCTAGTTGAGCATGTGCACAGGGCTAGGTTCACAATGCTGAGCCATTGCACTACTACTACGGGATGACAGCAAGCATTGGTTGTTTTCCTACCACCCACCCACAATAAGAATTTAAAGGATCTTGCAACCAACACAACATTGATGGACATCCTGGGATACGTCTAGCTCTTCCAGGATGTCCTCAGCCCTGGACTACTCCACTTCCAGTCCTGAACTACTCCACTTCCAGTCCTGAACTAATCCACTTCCAGTCCTGAACTAATCCAGTTTCAGCCTTGGGGACTATTCCAGTTCCAGCCCTGGACTACTCCAGTTCCAGTCCTGAACTACTCCAGTTTCAGCCTTGGACTAGTAGCTCAAGTCATTAGCCCTATCAAAGCCTAATTAAGACAGAATTTCAAGTAAAGTATCAGTGAGCTCCCCTGAGATACAGAGTGGCAGAGCCAGTGTGAATACCTTGCCTGAGTTTAGAGTATCAGTGAACACTCCTGAGATACAGAGAAGCAGTGCCAGTGTGAATACCTTGCCTGAGTTTAGAGTATCAGTGAGCTCTCCTGAGATACAGAGTGGCAGAGCCAGTGTGAATACCTTGCCTGAGTTTAGAGTACCAGTGAACACTCCTGAGATACAGAGTGGCAGAGCCAGTGTGAATACCTTGCCTGAGTTTAGAGCATCAGTGAGCTCTCCTGAGATACAGAGTGGCAGAGCCAGTGTGAATACCTTGCCTGAGTTTAGAGTATCAGTGAGCTCTCCTGAGATACAGAGTAGCAGTGCCAGTGTGAATACCTTGCCAGAGTTTAGAGTAATAGTGAGCTCTCCTGAGATACAGAGTGGCAGAGCCAGTGTGAATACCTTGCCTGAGTTTAGAGTATCAGTGAGCTCTCCTGAGATATAGAGTGGCAGAGCCAGTGTGAATACCTTGCCTGAGTTTAGAGTATCAGTGAGCTCTCCTGAGATATAAGAGTAGCAGTGCCAGTGTGAATACCTTGCCTGAGTTTAGAGCATCAGTGAGCTCTCCTGAGATACAGAGTGGCAGAGCCAGTGTGAATACCTTGCCTGAGTTTGGAGTATCAGTGAACACTCCTGAGATACAGAGAAGCAGAGCCAGTGTGAATACCTTGCCTGAGTTTAGAGTATCAGTGAGCTCTCCTGAGATACAGAGTGGCAGAGCCAGTGTGAATACCTTGCCTGAGTTTAGAGTATCAGTGAGCTCTCCTGAGATACAGAGTGGCAGAGCCAGTGTGAATACCTTGCCTGAGTTTAGAGTATCAGTGAGCTCTCCTGAGATATAAGAGTAGCAGTGCCAGTGTGAATACCTTGCCTGAGTTTAGAGCATCAGTGAGCTCTCCTGAGATACAGAGTGGCAGAGCCAGTGTGAATACCTTGCCTGAGTTTGGAGTATCAGTGAACACTCCTGAGATACAGAGAAGCAGAGCCAGTGTGAATACCTTGCCTGAGTTTAGAGTATCAGTGAGCTCTCCTGAGATACAGAGTGGCAGAGCCAGTGTGAATACCTTGCCTGAGTTTAGAGTATCAGTGAGCTCTCCTGAGATACAGAGTGGCAGAGCCAGTGTGAATACCTTGCCTGAGTTTAGAGTATCAGTGAGCTCTCCTGAGATATAAGAGTAGCAGTGCCAGTGTGAATACCTTGCCTGAGTTTAGAGCATCAGTGAGCTCTCCTGAGATACAGAGTGGCAGAGCCAGTGTGAATACCTTGCCTGAGTTTGGAGTATCAGTGAACACTCCTGAGATACAGAGAAGCAGAGCCAGTGTGAATACCTTGCCTGAGTTTAGAGTATCAGTGAGCTCTCCTGAGATACAGAGAAGCAGAGCCAGTGTGCCTGAGTTTAGAGTATCAGTGAGCAGTCCTGAGATACAGAGTGGCAGAGTCTGACTGCAACTACACGCTCTATTCAAGTTAGTGTCCATATAGAGCTGTGGCTCACACGAATGCACTAACTCTTAACACTCCACTTGATTCACCAAGTTAATGCCGTGTTAATCAAGTTTAACTTCGAATTTTTGATTTGAAGACACGTCAGTAAATGAAGTGAGATAATTGAGATTCGTGCGTGATATACCAAATCAAGATTTTCCGCTATGCTTCGTAATACACAGATTAATTAGTATACGGAGTTAAGTGCTGGTAATGCACATGCTCCGCCAAATATCGCTAAGTGATAGTTATAAATGAAACGATGGATACAGCAGAAGTTAGAAGAAGCAGGGGTGTATTTAGGGGGTGGGGCTATTTAGGGGGTGGGGCTAGGGGGATTTTGTCATTTTCACCCACACCACCCCCTTAAAAGTTTTGATATTTTAATAGCTTATGATACTAGGTCCCCCCCCCCCCCCAGCAAAATTTCTAGCTATAACCCTGAGCGTGGGGGTGGAAAATGAGTTTTATGGATTATTAACGACATTTTCCACCCGCACGCTTGACCACATACTTACATTTTAGCGCCTAATGAAAACACTCATTGCATAGAGTAGGGCTTCCTCTAGCCACTGGTGCTAATTTCAAATCTTTAGCACTTTGCAATCTGGATATATTTATGCGGCAAAATCAGGCATTCAGGTTTTTGAGGTTCCCTCCACTTGTAGCTCCAGTAACTTGGCTATAGTTATACTTATGAAAAATATTTTAGTATCAACAGAGAGCACAAAGAGAGACCTATCTTTTGAGCTATATATCAAGTCCATGCCATGAAGTTTACGGAATCTATGGAGTCATAAAGTGGTAACCACAAGGGGGGAAAAGGGGGAAAATACATGTGCAGTAGTCACCCCCCAAAAATGCAACTGTCACCCCTTAACAACTATCGTAAAAGAGTGATGCGTTCGGAGGATACAAGGATTAATCCCGCCACCCCTTAGCTCGCCCAACAATGCACTGCGTTCTCTACTAGTTCTAGCAACAATTTAACTGAACTGACAGCAAGCGAGTGAACACACACACACACACACACACACACACACACCTCGACTGCTAAACTGTTTTAAAAAGGGAAAAGTGGACATCATTTAAGATGGTGCAGGTCGATGGTGCAGGTCGTGTAAAACAACAACTTGCTTTTGGATTCATGGGCAACCACCTCCCCCTCTCCCCTGGGTTCCTTCCTCCTGGTCCATCCTGGTCCTTCTGTTGCCAGCTATGCCGCTGACAACTTTCTAGAAAAGAAGACACTGCAACTACCATCCTCAAAGTGTGCTCAGACATCTTGCGCACTACACACCTTTAAGTTCACCACTCCAACGGCGGAGAGGGGGAGGTCACGCGGAGAGAGAAGAAGCCAAGAACCACGACGCCAGATATGCATGAAGGATTCCACGCTCAATCAGGCTTACTCTTAAAAACTCTGCGACAGGTGGCTCACTAACTTCACTATAAACCTTTCTGCAGCCTACATTTACGATTCATTTACGAATAATGCCCAGCAATTGTACATGGGAACATCGCCATGGCTACAGCTACAACCAGTGGTGCAATGCCGACATGTGCCCGACTAGATCTCATGATTGCTCGCTCCCTCAGATGACCTTTGAACTATCCTTTCCTGAAAAGGCTTACCACGGAAATATTCAAAACTTTACCAGAAAGGATGCAGACAGCTACAACCAGTGGTGCAATGCCGACATGTGCCCGACTAGATCTCATGATTGCTCGCTCCCTCAGATGACCTTTGAACTATCCTTTCCTGAAAAGGCTTACCACGGAAATATTCAAAACTTTACCAGAAAGGATGCAGACAGCTACAACCAGTGGTGCAATGCCGACATGTGCCCGACTAGATATCATGATTGCTCGCTCCCTCAGATGACCTTTGAACTATCCTTTCCTGAAAAGGCTTACCACGGAAATATTCAAAACTTTACCAGAAAGGATGCAGACAGCTACAACCAGTGGTGCAATGCCGACATGTGCCCGACTAGATCTCATGATTGCTCGCTCCCTCAGATGACCTTTGAACTATCCTTTCCTGAAAAGGCTTACCACGGAAATATTCAAAACTTTACCAGAAAGGATGCAGTGCTTGCAAGTAATGCATTTAGGTATCTGCAGTAGAATGACAACACACGCTAAGCTCCACCAATAAATGGGCCAGGTACTTTTTGCTTTTTAAATTTAATTAAAAGATATAAATGAAAGGAACAACAACCTTCTCAATTATCAATTATCAATTATCAACTTAAAATTTGATGTTTTCAAATCAGTCATGTCGTCATTTATTATAAATGATGGAAATAATTTCTTATTCTTAATTCCATTATTATTATTATTATTATTAATTTTTATTCATTATTATTATTATTATTATTATTAATTTTTATTCTTAATTCCATCATTATTATTATTATTCTTAATTTTTATTCTTATCATTAGTTTCCACCATCTATTACTATCCTCTTATTGTATTTTTGCCACATCTGGATCACGTGCTGGGCGTGTACCAGGGTGTGGTTTGCGTCACGTGGTGGATAGCTAGCTAGGTACATAACATAAGCTACCGCAAGCTAACGAGAGCCTAAGCATCTCATTATTCCTGATGATGGCTTCTATTCGATAGATCAAATTTCAAGTTGGATATTGAGAAGGTCATTGCGGTTAGTCTAATTTAAAAAAGATCAGGTTTATTAATGAGCATTGAAGAGAAGGTTCACTAATGAGCATAGCTGGGGGGATACTTCTAGGCTGACAACACTACAGGTGGAAGCACCCCCACAAACAATTCAGTCTAGGTTTCTAGATACCTGTGCAGGCTGAAATGCATGGACTCTCTCTCTCATAAGACCAACTCTGATGAACCAAGAAAGTACAATTCATGATAAGCTAGCAGCTGCAGGCCTAGGGCTCCCCGCACTGCCTGGCATTGATCAGATTAGGTCCACCTGTCTGCCACAAATAAAGGGATTTTTAGCTGAAGACTTATTTTCAAACCAAAGAAGAGGTCATGCAGGTTCAAAGACTCTTAGCTTCCTGGAGAGAAATGTTGCAGAAAGGCTAGCGCCATTCAAGATGTTTACTAATGAAGAGATGGTTTTAGGCTACTACAGATTGGGTATAGACTACTCCGGAGATTAAACTAGAGGCAGATCAACAATTGTCACCTGACAAACTTAGACACAGTTCACAAAAATAGATAAAAATTATCCATCAACACCGGATATTTAGACCACACATGGCAAGGGGAGTTGCTGTAGCATTATAGAGAAGTCTGAACATGTTATCTCCCAGTTTGAGGGGTGGGGAGAGCGATAATAATAATAATAATAATAATAATAATAATAATAATAATAATAATAATAATAATAATAATAATAATAATAATAATAATAATAATAATAATAAATAACAATAACAATAATAATACTACTACTAATAATAATACTAACACTAATACTACTACATACTACTACTACTACTAATAATACTAATACTAATATTAGTACTAATAATAGTAATAGTAATAGTAATAGTAATAATAATAATAATAATTAATAACAATAATAATAATAATAATAATAATAATAATAATAATAATAATAATAATAATAATAACAATAACAATAATACTACTAATACTAATAATAATACTAACACTACTACTACTACTAATACTACTACTACTACTAATAATAATAATAGTAATAGTAATAATAATAATAATAATAATAATAATAATAATAATAATAATAATTACAATGACCTCAATAATCAACTTGAATTGTACTCTCTCAACATTTCGACTAGATGCTCTAGCCTTCATCAGGAATAATGACTAGGTGCTCTAGCCTCCATCAGGAATAATGACTAGTGCTCTAGCCTTCATCAGGAATAATGACTAGATGCTCTATCCTTCATCAGGTAGATGCTCTATCCTTCATCAGGAATAATGACTAGTCTTCATCAGGAATAATGACTAGATACTACTCTAGCCTTCATCAGGAATAATGACTAGATGCTCTAGCCTTCATCAGGAATAATGACTAGATGCTCCAGCCTTCATCAGGAATAATGACTAGATGTTCTTGCCTTCATCAGGAATAATGACTAGCCTTCATCAGGAATAATGACTAGATGCTCTAGCCTTCATCAGGAATAATGACTAGATGCTCTAGCCTTCATCAGGAATAATGACTAGATGCTATATCCTTCATCAGGAATAATGACTAGATGCTCTAGCCTTCATCAGGAATAATGACTAGATACTCTAGCCTTCATCAGGAATAATGACTAGATGCTATATCCTTCATCAGGAATAATGACTAGATGCTCTAGCCTTCATCAGGAATAATGACTAGATGCTCTAGCCTTCATCAGGAATAATGACTAGATGCTATATCCTTCATCAGGAATAATGACTAGATGCTATATCCTTCATCAGGAATAATGACTAGATGCTCTAGCCTTCATCAGGAATAATGACTAGATGCTCTAGCCTTCATCAGGAATAATGACTAGGTGCTCTAGCCTTCATTAGGAATAATGACCAGATGCTCTAGCCTTCATCAGGAATAATGACTAAATGCTCTAGCCTTCATCAGGAATAATGACTAGATGCTCTAGCTTTCATTACGAACAATGACTAGATGCTCTAGCCTTCATTAGGAATAATGACTAGATGCTCTAGCCTTCATCAGGTATAATGACGGCCTTCATCAGGAATAATGACTAAATGCTCTAGCCTTCATTTGGAATAATGACTAGATGCTCTAGCCTTCATCAGGAATAATGACTAAATGCTCTAGCCTTCATCAGGAATAATGACTAGATGCTCTAGCTTTCATTACGAACAATGACTAGATGCTCTAGCCTTCATCAGGTATAATGACGGCCTTCATCAGGAATAATGACTAAATGCTCTAGCCTTCATTTGGAATAATGACTAGATGCTCTAGCCTTCATCAGGAATAATGACTAGATGCTCTAGCCTTCATCAGGAATAATGACTAGATGCTCTGGCCTTCATCAGGAATAATGACTAGATGCTCTACCTTTCATCAGGAATAATGACTAGATGCTCTAGCCTTCATCAGGAATAATGACTAGATGCTCTAGCCTTCATCAGGAATAATGACTAGATGCCCTAGCCTTCATCAGGAATAATGACTAGATGCTCTAGCCTTCATCAGGAATAATGACTAGATGCTCTAGCCTCATCAGGAATAATGACTAGATGCTCTAGCCTTCATCAGGAATAATGACTAGATGCTCTAGCCTTCATCAGGAATAATGACTAGATGCTCTAGCCTTCATCAGGAATAATGACTAGATGCTCTAGCCTTCATCAGGAATAATGACTAGATGCTCTTGCTCTAGCCTTCATCAGGAATAATGACTAGATGCTCTAGCCTTCATCAGGAATACTGACTAGATACTCTAGCCTCCATCAGGAATAATGATAATAATAATAAATAAATGGCAACTACCATCATGGACCTTCCAGACATTTGTTGCTGTTTGTGGAGGCTCTTCCGCTCGGGGGAGTCTCTTGAGAATCCCTTTGCTCTTAAGAGTGGAGGTGATTATTGACGGATTTCCTTGCTCAAGTTATGCTGATAGACATAGCAAGAGGCAGTGGTGCGTTGCTAATCTTTGCCTATCTCTGCGGAGCTGACTCTCGTGTCTAACTGCAGGATATTTGCATTTTAATAATATGAACAGTTGAGAAAAAAATACTCCTGGAAAAAAGTTAAAGCTACTTATAGAAACACACAAATTAAGCTGAAAGTCGATCAGGATCATGGAAGGAGGCTAAGATAGGGAGGGCTTCATGGCCAACAGCCAGGGAAGAAAGAAGTGTCATGGAAGGAGGCTAAGATAGGGAGGGTTTCATGGCCAACAGCCAGGGAAGAAAGAAGTGTCATGGAAGGAGGCTAAGATAGGGAGGGCTTCATGGCCAACAGCTAGGGGAGAAGAAGTGTCATGGAAGGAGGCTAAGATAGGGAGGGCTTCATGGCCAAAGGGAAGAAAGAAGTGTCATGGAAGGAGGGGAGGGATTCATGGCCAACAGCTAGGGAAGAAAGAAGTATCATGGAAGGAGGCTAAGATAGGGAGGGCTTCATGGCCAACAGGGAAGAAAGAAGTGTCATGGAAGGAGGCTAAGATACATAGGGAGGGCTTCATGGCCAACAGCTAGGGAAGAAAGAAGTATCATGGAAGGAGGCTACGATAGGGAGGGCTTCATGGCCAACAGCTAGGGAAGAAAGAAGTATCATGGAAGGAGGCTAAGATAGGGAGGGCTTCATGGCCAACAGGGAAGAAAGAAGTATCATGGAAGGAGGCTAAGCTAGGGAGGGCTTCATGGCCAACAGCCAGGGAAGAAAGAAGTATCATGGAAGGAGGCTAAGCTAGGGAGGGCTTCATGGCCAACAGCCAGGGAAGAAAGAAGTATCATGGAAGGATACTAAGCTAGGGAGGGCTTCATGGCCAACAGCCAGAGAAGAATGGAAGGAGGCTAAGATAGGGAGGGCTTCATGGCCAACAGCTAGGGAAGAAAGAAGTATCATGGAAGGAGGCTACGATAGGGAGGGCTTCATGGCCAACAGGGAAGAAAGAAGTGTCATGGAAGGAGGCTAAGATAGGGAGGGCTTCATGGCCAACAGCCAAGGAAGATGACTCATTCAGCACCAATAATAAACAGCCTCTGAAGAGAACCAGCTTTAAATATGATTTTCATAATGACCAACCTCGGTCAGACTTCTCTGGCTACAACCAATACTTGTGTTTGAAAAATAAAACAAAAACCTACGTCATCTCCTCTCTCTGGTTCTCGGGGGTTATTACGGACAATAGGAGATTGTTATTGACTCCAGGGGGTTACTATAAAGGTTCTCTACGGTGTTAATATTACTTTAGGGGGCTATTAATTCTAGGGGGTTATTAACTCTAGGGGGTTACTAAAGGTTCTCTATGGTGTTAATATTACTTTAGGGGGTTATTAGGGGGTTATTAATTCTAGGGGATTATTATTTCTAGGGGGTTATTAACTCTAGGGGGTTATTGACATAAGGAGGTCAAAGGGTTTATCATTGACATAAGGGATTTATGACCCACAGAGGTTACACTTCCTCGGGGGAAGGACGGGTGAATCAAAGGCACGGGAAAATTAACCCTAAATTCACACCATCTTTGTTGAAGCCACATGTCCCTCCCTCCCTCCACCAGACCCCACCCTTCTTGCCCCCTCTCTCTCCCCCTCACCTGCATCTGTAGCACACCGCGCTTCTCGTCGTCCTCCTCCAACATCACTCGGTAGCTGTCCTCCAAGTGCTGCTTGGCTTGTGCGTCCAGTTCCCTAACTTCCTGCAGCTCAGACAACTTCCTTTTCAACAGTCTCTCCACTTCCTGGGATGAGTTCCTCTGCGCTTCTACTTCTGCCTTGAGGCCCTGGTTCACTTTCATCAGCTATGGGAGGTGTGGGTGAGGGAGGTGTGGGTGAGAGAGGTGTGAGGTGTGGGTGAGAGAGGTGTGGGTGAGAGAGGTGTGGGTGAGGGAGGTGTGGGTGAGAGAGGTGTGGGTGAGAGAGGTGTGGGTGAGAGAGGTGTGGGTGAGAGGTGTGGGTGAGAGAGGTTTGGGTGAGAGAGGTGCGGGTGAGAGAGGTGCGGGTGAGAGAGGTGTGGGTGAGAGAGGTGTGGGTGAGGGAGGTGTGGGTGAGGGAGGTGTGGGTGAGAGAGGTGTGGGTGAGAGAGGTGTGGGCGAGGGAGATGTGGGTGAGAGAGGTGTGGGTGAGGGAGGTGTGGGTGAGAGAGGTGTGGGTGAGAGGTGTGGGTGAGAGAGGTTTGGGTGAGAGAGGTGTGGGTGAGAGAGGTGTGGGTGAGAGGTGTGGGTGAGGGAGGTGTGGGTGAGGGAGGTGTGGGTGAGAGAGGTTTGGGTGAGAGAGGTTTGGGTGAGAGAGGTGTGGGTGAGAGAGGTGTGGGTGAGAGGTGTGGGTGAGAGAGGTGTGGGTGAGAGAGGTGTGGGCGAGGGAGATGTGGGTGAGAGAGGTGTGGGTGAGGGAGGTGTGGGTGAGAGAGGTGTGGGTGAGAGAGGTGTGGGTGAGAGAGGTGTGGGTGAGGGAGGTGTGGGCGAGAGAGGTGTGGGTGAGAGAGGTCAGGGAGGAAAAAGTCATACGTCTAGCATGTGGTCCAGTCCCAAGCTAAGCCTATGTCAACAATGCATGTGGCCCAGTCCCAGCTCTGAGTCCAGTCCCAAGCTAAGCCTGTCAACAATGCATGTGGCCCAGTCCCAAGCTAAGCCTATGTCAACAATGCATGTGGCCCAGTCCCAGCTCTGAGTCCAGTCCCAAGCTAAGCCTGTCAACAATGCATGTGGCCCCAGTCCCAAGCTAAGCCTATGTCAACAATGCATGTGGCCCAGTCCCAGCTCTGAGTCTAGTCCCAAGCTAAGCCTAATGTCAACAATGCATGTGGCCCAGTCCCAGCTCTGAGTCCAGTCCCAAGCTAAGCCTATGTCAACAATGCATGTGGCCCAGTCTCAGTCCCAGCTCTGAGTCCAGTCCCAAGCTAAGCCTATGTCAACAATGCATGTGGCCCCAGTCCCAGCTCTGAGTCTAGTCCCAAGCTAAGCCTAATGTCAACAATGCATGTGGCCCAGTCCCAGCTCTGAGTTCAGTCCCAAGCTAAGCCTATGTCAACAATGCATGTGGCCCAGTCCCAGTCCCAGCTCTGAGTCCAGTCCCAAGCTAAGCCTATGTCAACAATGCATGTGGCCCCAGTCCCAGCTCTGAGTCCAGTCCCGAGATAAGCCGATGTCAACAATGCATGTGGTCCCAGTCCCAGCTCTGAGTCCAGTCCCAAGCTAAAGCCTATGTCCAACCCACCCTTAGGCCCAGACCCATTCCACAGCCGCAAGCCTTAGATCCAACACCTTTAGAACCAGAACAATTCCAAGATCAAGGCCCAGCCCATCCTAGAACTAGCCTCATTCTAGCCCTAAGCCCAGTATTTCAAGGACTATTCCTAGCCTATGCTCCAGCCTCTCGAGCGCAACTCCCAGACTATCAACACCAAGGTTTTTCCTAACAAGACAACCTCCCTCTCTCCCTGTGTACTAAGCAAGACAGATAGGCTCCAGGAGCTAGCTACATCCAAAGCTGATGGTGTACACAAGGCCCTGCCACTGGAGGAAACTGGCCAGCCTCACAAGCTAACACAACACAACACATGACAAGGCAGCATAACAACATAGCCCATCATCCAAACAAAAGCCTCTCGGAGCCTGCATCTCAGGAGCCAACTGAAGCAGGTGTCTCTCTACTCCCACACACCTCAGATGACTGGTCCGACTTAGAGGATCCCCACAGAGTGAAGTGTCTCCCACCTCATGCTCCTTCCTTCTTTCTATCAATTCTTCTTGATGATACCATTTACTCTCATCCCCCCCCCCTTTCATCACTTTTCAATTATCCGCCGGCCAGGGTTACATACAGGTTACATACAGGATTTTTGATTGGGGGGGGGGGGGGGGGGAAGAAAAGTATCCAGCTTAGCATCGCCCACTTTTAGCACGCTATACTATGTAGCTGGAAAGGCCACTGATTATCTGTGGGTATGGCCTACATTTGCCACATTCAGTCACTTGCTAAAACTTTTGGTGATATAATATGTTGTTGGATATTTTGCTAACTCTTCCAATTGCAACAGCTACTGTTGAACATTCTTTTAGTCGGATGAAGATTATGAAGACACGTCTTCGAAATAGACTAAGTGACATCAACCTTGCTAGGCTCATGCGAATCGCAATTGAAGGGCCTGAACTGACTTCAGTAGATTTTAGTGGAGAAAAATCATCATATTGCTTTATAAAATTCTGTTTTCTAAATTACTATAATGTTAGCAAAATGTCAACATCATAATTTTTGAAAATCCTGGGGGGGGGGGGGGGGGGGACATCCCAGGTCCCCCCCCCCCCCCCCCCCCGTATGAAACCCTGCGCCCCCCCCCCCTTCCTCCAACCACCCCTCAACCTCACCTCTGCAAACCGGCCCTTATATCTAAAAGAAGTCTGGCTGATTTTCTTGATGGAGGCTATCAGTTCTTCCTTGGAGGCCTTTTCCAGAGCAGTGTAATCTGCAGCACTGGAGGTCTTGATACCAGCAGCAGTAGGTGGGTGTGGCTCCGTGGGGGAGGGACAGGACTCCTAGACAGACAAGATCCATGCATGGAGGGGGGGGGGGGGGGGGGGGGAGAGGATAACATAATGAATCAAAGTGGAAATAACATGACAACAACACCAATCAGCTGATGTGCAGTACATAGGCCTCATGGCTATTAGCACAGCTCCATCCAGACTACAGGCAAACCTTGAATGCATACACCAGCTATTTAAACACATCTGGACATGCATGTGTTGGTGAGGGGTGTGTGTGAGGGGTGTGTGTGTGTGAGGGATGTGTGTGTGTGTGAGGGGTGTGTGTTGGTGAGGGGTGTATGTGTGTAAGGGGTGTGTGTGTGTGTCTGTGCTGTGTCGAGGTGGGCCCCATTGTAGCGTCCGTATCACAAGAGGTCATACGTCAACATAGAGCCACCTCCCCATAGCTTCAGTAGAAACGTTGCTGCCTGTCTCCCTGTTTATATCAAGCTCAGCGCAACAGCACCAGCTAAGCCGAGGGCTTTGCCCACAGAGGAAGTGAACTAAGTAAGTGGAGAACAAACAAACATATTCAAATTCCCCGTTCAAACAAAACTCAGTTCCGATGGCTTTCTTCCCAAACACTCCCACAAAAGCCATAATTTCCACTAGAAAAAAAACATGTCTGACGTGCGATTATGTATAACCTATTACACTGCGTGACGCGATATGACGCGGTGTGATTGCAAGTTGTGCCCACATCAGACAGCTGACAATAGCTCTATGGGGACACACACTGGAGCAACACCACACTGGGTTGAGGCAGGTTTAAGTAGGCTGACAAGAGCTCTATGGGGATACACACTGGACCAACACCCACTGGGTGGAGGTAGGCTGACAAGAGCTCTATGGGGATACACACTGGACCAACACCACACTGGGTGGAGGCAGGTTGAAGTAGGTTGACAATAACTCTATGGGGACACACACTGGACCAACACCACACTGGGTTGAGGCAGGTTGAAGTAGGTTGACAAGAGCTCTATGGGGATACACACTGGACCAACACCACACTGGGTGGAGGCAGGTTGAAGTAGGTTGACAATAACTCGATGGGGACACACACTGGACCAACACCACACTGGGTGGAGGCAGGTTGAAGTAGGTTGACAAAGCTCTATGGGGACACACACTGGATCAACATCACACTGGGTTGAGGTAGGTTGAAGTAGGTTGACAATAGCTCTATGGGGACACACACTGGACCAACACCACACTGGGTTGAGGTAGGTTGAAGTAGGTTGACAATAGCTCTATGGGGGCACACACTGGACCAACACCACACTGGGTTGAGGCAGGTTGAAGTAAGTTGACAAAGCTCTATGGGGACACACCCTGGACCAACACCACACTGGGTTGAGGCAGGTTGAAGTAGGTTGACAATAGCTCTATGGGGACACACACTGGACCAACATCACACTGGATTGAGGCAGGTTGAAGTAGGTTGACAATAGCTCTATGGGGACACACACTGGACCAACATCACACTGGGTTGAGGTAGGTTGAAGTAGGTTGACAATAGCTCTATGGGGACACACACTGGACCAACACCACACTGGGTTGAGGCAGGTTGAAGTAGGTTGCCAACATCCATATACTGTAGGACATATAAATAATAGCAACCTGCATCAACCCAGTTTGATATTGGTCCCAGCTGCATTGGGGAGAGAGGGTCATGCACAAGAGTATTGTTGCGTTAGTGAAAACTTAGTGAACCAGTCTCAAGGTGACAATTGTGTGCTGACATGTGTTAATTCATTGATCTTGGAAAGAAGAAATGGCCAATATCAAGCCAATGGAAAGTCCTTAGCAACGCAAATGGGATGGCACTATTGTTGATAAACACCGAGGTCAGTGTTAGCAACCAACAGCTAACAGTCTCTAGTTACCCACACTACAACTCTTATACACATACCCATACCCACTTAACAAGCTGTGAAACATGATTTCAACAACAGGAGCAAGTAATGGAAGTCACAAGGTCTTCATGGGGAAACTGTGGTCTACTACTGGTATGCCTGCTGTGATGTTGGTGCACACAATGATATGTACATAGCAACCAGATCTCACCCAAGAAGTAGGTTTGCTTTAGGTGCAAGAACATGCCCAAGCTGATGCCTCACATTAATTCATAGAGTGTATGCTAGGTACAGTGTGTATCATGAATAATTCATAGAGTGCATTCCTAGCTAGGTACAGTGTGTATCATGAATAATTCATAGAGTGCATTCGTACAGTGTATCATGAATAATTCATAGCATGCATTCCTAGCTAGGTACAGTGTGTATCATGAATAATTCATAGAGTGCATTCCTAGCTAGGTACAGTGTGTATCATGAATATGAACTGGTCACCCATCATAAACAAAACATGCTTACTTAAAATTGGAAATGGTTGTTTTAGCGTAAAACCTTTGAAAAAACTAACTGAAAATGAAGAAATGGGAACTGATTGCTGTGAGGGTTGCCTAGTTAGTGGCTGCCACAGATGCTGGGGAAGGTTGCATAGTTAGTAGCTGCCACAGATGCTGGGGAGGAATGCATAGTTAGTGGCTGCCACAGATGCTGGGGAGGGTTGCATAGTTAGTGGCTGCCACAGATGCTGGGGAGGGTTGCATAGTTAGTGGCTGCCACAGATGCTGGGGAGGGTTGCATAGTTAGTGGCTGCCACAGATGCTGGGAGGGTTGCCTAGTCAGTAGATGCCACAGATGCTGGGGAAGGTTGCATAGTTAGTGGCTGCCACAGATGCTGGGGAGGGTTGCATAGTTAGTGGCTGCCACAGATGCTGGGGAGGGTTGCATAGTTAGTGGCTGCCACAGATGCTGGGGAGGGTTGCATAGTTAGTGGCTGCCACAGATGCTGGGAGGGTTGCCTAGTCAGTAGCTGCCACAGATGCTGGGGAGGGTTGCATAGTTAGTGGCTGCCACAGATGCTGGGGAGGGTTGCATAGTTAGTGGCTGCCACAGATGCTGGGGAGGGTTGCATAGTTAGTGGCTGCCACAGATGCTGGGAGGGTTGCCTAGTCAGTAGCTGCCACAGATGCTGGGGAGGGTTGCATAGTTAGTGGCTGCCACAGATGCTGGGGAGGGTTGCATAGTTAGTGGCTGCCACAGATGCTGGGGAGGGTTGCATAGTTAGTATAGAGAACCTTCATCATATGCAGCCATGCACGAGTTGGGCATCTGTCAAGAACCTGCACACTTATCCTATGCAGCCATGCATGAGTTGGGCATCTGTCAAGAACCTCCACACTTATCCTATTGCAGTCATGCATGAGTTGGACATCTGTCAAGAACCTGCACACTTATCATATGCATAGGAAACACAAGTCTTGGCAAGGGCCTTCAGCTCGCAACACTGACTAGCAGATGCACCAGCATCACTTAGCAATGGTTGCTCCACATACACTGCTCCGTTATGCGAGTTCTAATGAAGCACCTAACAGCATACCTCACTGAATAAAGGCATCTTACTAGATAGCACAAATCACACACACACATACACACACACACACACACACACACCTCAGCCAAGTTGGAATAACATTTGCTATGTAAGCTGGTTAGTTATTGCCAGATCTGATAGAGCAACCACAAGATCTCTATCAGATACTAGTTCCAGCCGTAAGCTAAGGCAATTATGTGGGGGTTAAAATCTGTGGGGTGCCAGGGTAAAAGCAGTTATCTGGGAGTTAAAAGCAATTATCTGGGGGTTAAAATATGTGGGGACCTTCCTGTACTTCCATGCTAGTTGGTGTGTAGTCCTACCTGTACTGCCATGCTAGTTGGTGTGTAGTCCTACCTGTACTGCCATGCTAGTTGGTGTGTATCCTGCCTGTACTGCCATGCTAGTTGGAGTGTAGTCCTACCTGTACTGCCATGCTAGTTGGTGTGTAGTCCTGCCTGTACTGCCATGCTAGTTGGTGTGTAGTCCTGCCTGTACTGCCATGCTAGTTGGTGTGCAGTCCTACCTGTACTGCCATGCTGTCCGGCCTGCACTGTCATGACAAATCTTCAAGTCATTTTGGGTGCAAAACGATTCTTAAGAAGCAAAATTTCCCCTCAATCCCCCCCCCCCCCAAATAAGCCTTAAAAAGATCTGCTATTGCGATATCTCTCCTACCTCCACCACACCCCCAAATAATAATCTAGAATGAAACTCGCTCACAACTCAAATATTGACACGTCTCAAACAACCAGGGTGGACCTTCCACATCAAAGCCAACCACAGCAGCTGCTCTGACCTCCACCAAGACACCACCCTCGGAAGTCAGTGAAACTGTAGACGTATTATAGCTCCCAGCTACCCAGCTTTTGAGGATTCCAGCTCTATGCTGATGAACCAACAACTAACCAAGAAACCACACCTCGCTTCTGGCGCCAGCCATCCTAAGGTTACAAAATCTACGAGTCAGAGCAAGCACCTAGCTATCAGGCCCTTGACAGCATGGCTTCATCTTGCTCAGCTCTGCCCAAGGCTTGAACTGGAAACATTTTTTACACCCTCGGCCACGCCCATCACGGCAGTCAGATTATCGGGCATCCCCGCCAATCACGGGGAGTCGGCCTACTAATCGTCGGCCAAGCCACGCCCATCTCGGCAGTTGGACTAACGGGCATCCTACAATCGGCTATGCCCTTCACCTCACGCAAGTCATAGTAACTGGCATCCTCACCTAGAGACAGCCATTAAGATGTTTGCTCAGCGAGCATTATATCACCTTATAAACTCCCCCTCCCCCCTCACCTCCTCCATCCACTCCCAACTGCTTCACTTCCCTCACCCCTCCCACTTTAAACCACGCCCCTTCCTCTACCCTGTCTCCCCTACGTTTCCAAAAAAAACCCTGACATTGCAGCCCACTAAAGGAGAACTGCCTGCCAGCCTCGGCCAATGAAAAGCACTCGTCAAATTACCGATCAAAAAAATAAATAGATTTTTAACCCGTGATGTTCTATGACTGTTAGGTGTATTCATGACAATAGGTCTTGTTCCGCAGTGTAAATGATGCACGAGCAACTGCCTTATCAAGTATCATTTGCAGCTGTCACTTGATCCAATCCAGCTGGGTGGGGCAGCTCATTTTCAACAGAGCAATATGATCACGAACCCTTTCAAAGGTGTCGATGGATCTCCATCACTACCAGGCAAACGGATACAACGACTATCTCAAAAGTCAACATACGGTTTCTTCACTAAGTTCATTATTAAGGAAGACGGTTGTCAACTGAAAGTTCATGAGCGAATAAATATATACTTCCGAGATTCCAGCTTTGGGTCCAACCTGTTTTACAGGTATTGCATGTATTACAAACTTGTGGCATATGAATCCACAACAAGAGTGTTGATCCAAGTACAGAATACTATGTTATTCAAACGTGTTGCCATGTCTACACAGAAAAACATTTCAGTTTCAGAAACTCATCCGAGATACTGCACCCGGGAAGAACTATGACGCTTCGCGGATGTTGCAGTATCCGCAGCAGCCGTCAAAAGTTCAGAGGTCAGAAGAGGTCGTCCCACAAGACAACAACATTCGCATGAGTAACAACAACAGCAGCAAAATTTAACTATATCATTTTTACTGCATAATGTATAAGAAAAGATTCCTTTGGGTTGCATGTCAATTAGACAGCGAAATTGATCAATTAGCAGAAATCCATATTTAATCAAACTTTTAATTAAATTGGGGGATTCAGTCTTGGTCAGCAGGTATAATTGAGTCTTATAATACCAATAAGCAGTCCTATAACAGACAATATCACCAACACAGCCATGCAGGAGCATTGGCAAGCCACTAATCTAAGTTAGAATATGACTAGACTATGTATTGTGTACACTGAAGCCATCAGGCCCCACACCTGGCACAGTGGACATGATATTGGTAGTTGATCAAAAAGCTTGAGAGATACATAGCGAAGCTATGCACAGTGTATTCTGCATACTCACTTGGATCTATTATATATATATGTGTATATATATATATATATATATATATACACACACATGCATCAACCTGGCTCAACCCAGCCTGTTGTGCATCAAGAACGGCTCTAATCAGGTCAAATATTGAACCAACATCACACTGGGTTGAGGCAGGCTGAAGTAGGCAGACAACAGCTCTATGGGGACACACACTGGACCAACACCACACTGGGTTGAGGCAGGTTGAAGTAGGTTGACAATAGCTCTATGGGGATACACATTGGACCAACACCACATCGGGTTGAGGCAGGTTGAAGTAGGTTGATAATAGCTCTATGGGGACACACACTGGACCAACACCACACTGGGTTGAGGCAGGTTGAAGTAGGTTGACAATAGCTCTATGGGAACACACACTGGACAAACACCACACTGGGTTGAGGCAGGTTGAAGTAGGTTGACAATACGACACACACTGGACACACACCACACTGGGTTGAGGCAGGTTGAAGTACAGGTTGACAATATCTCTATGGGGACACACACTGGACCAACACCACACTGGGTTGAGGCAGGTTGAAGTAGGTTGACAATAGCTCTATGGGGACACACACTGGAACAACACCACACTGGGTTGAGGCAGGTTGAAGTAGGTAGACAACGGCTCTATGGGGACACACACTGGACCAACACCACACTGGGTTGAGGCAGGCTGAAGTAGGCAGACAACAGCTCTATTGGGACACACACTGGACCAACACCACACTGGGTTGAGGCAGGTTGAAGTAGGTTGACAATAGCTCTATGGGGACACACACTGGACCAACACCACACTGGGTTGAGGCAGGTTGAAGTACAGGTTGACAATATCTCTATGGGGATACACACTGGACCAACACCACACTGGGTTGAGGCAGGTTGAAGTAGGTTGACAATAGCTCTATGGGGACACACACTGGAACAACACCACACTGGGTTGAGGCAGGTTGAAGTAGGTAGACAACGGCTCTATGGGGACACACACTGGACCAACACCACACTGGGTTGAGGCAGGCTGAAGTAGGCAGACAACAGCTCTATGGGGACACACACTGGGTTGAGGCAGGTTGAAGTAGGTTGACAATAGCTCTATGGGGACACACACTGGACCAACACCACACTGGGTTGAGGCAGGTTGAAGTACAGGTTGACAATATCTCTATGGGGATACACACTGGACCAACACCACACTGGGTTGAGGCAGGTTTAAGTAGGTTGACAATAGCTCTATGGGGACACACACTGGACCAACACCACACTGGGTTGAGGCAGGTTGAAGTAGGTAGACAATAGCTCTATGGGGACACACACTGGACCAACACCACACTGGGTTGATGCAGGTTGAAGTAGGTTGACAATAGCTCTATGGGGACACGCACTGGACCAACACCACACTGGGTTGAGGCATGTTGAAGTAGGTTGACAATAGCTCTATGGGGACACACACTGGACCAACACCACACTGGGTTGAGCAGGTTGAAGTAGGTTGACAATAGCTCTATGGGGACACACACTGGACCAACACCACACTGGGATCAGGCAGGTTGAAGTAGGTCGACAATAGCTCTATGGGAACACACACTGGACCAACACCTCACTGGGTGAGGCAGGTTGAAGTAGGCTGACAATAGCTCTATGGGGACACACACTGGACCAACATCACACTGGGTTGAGGCAGGTTGAAGTAGGTTGACAATAGCTCTACGGGAACACACACGCATTGGTACACAACATCACCTGTCTTTAAAGCCGCTAGTTTTCCCCCCCATTTAGCTATCTTGGTACACAAGAGATGTGAGGCTCTCATAATGAATTGCTGAGGAATGTCTCTGAATAGAAATGATAACTCAAATGCCAAGGAAGAAATATACACAAACTTCCAAGCAACTGTCCTTAGACCGCCCCCTACTAACCTTCCTGCTAATTTAAAATCTCAGTTATATCTAGTTGAATCCATCCACACCTAGCCATGGCCGCACATAGCTCAGGTACAGTGCCATTATAGGAACACACACACTGGACCAACACCTCACTGGGTTGGGGCAGGTTGAAGGTTGAAGTAGGTTGACAATAGCTCTATGGGGACACACACTGGACCAACACCTCACAGGGTTGGGGCAGGTTGAAGTAGGTTGACAAGAGCTCTATGGGGACACACACTGGACCAACACCACACTGGGTTGGGGCAGGTTGAGTAGGTTGACAATAGCTCTATGGGGACACACACTGGACCAACACCACACTGGGTTGGGGCAGGTTTGACAATATCTCTATGGGGACACACACTGGACCAACACCACACTGGGTTGAGGCAGGTTGAAGTAGGTTGACAATAGCTCTATGGGGACACACACACTGGACCAACACCTCACAGGGTTGGGGCAGGTTGAAGTAGGTTGACAATAACTCTATGGGGACACACACTGGACCAACACCACACTGGGTGGAGGCAGGTTGAAGTAGGTTGACAATACCTCTATGGGGACACACACTGGACCAACATCACACTGGGTGGAGGCAGGTTGAAGTAGGTTGACAATACCTCTATGGGGACACACACTGGACCAACACCACACTGGGTTGGGGCAGGTCAACAATAGGACTTATGATTTCACAATGCCATCAATACTATCTTGACACCTGACAAGTTGGTAAGCTCCTACTCGGGTGTCAGCAGGTAACCACGGTGACCTTTCTTGTTCACACATGCTAATTAGGAGGACACAAACTCCTCACCCAGCCAGGCACCTGGAGATGTTCTCCCCCCCCCCCCCCACCACCAGCTTCTCCAGGGAGTACAAGACCTTTGCCTGTCCTGGACCTTTGCCTGTCCTGGACCTTTGCCTGTCCTGGACCTTTGCCTGTCCTGGAACTTTGCCTGTCCTGGACCTTTGCCTGTCCTGGACCTTTGCCTGTCCTGGACCTTTGCCTGTCCTGGACCTTTGCCTGTCCTAGACCTTTGCCTGTCCTAGACCTTTGCCTGTCCTAGACATTTGCCTGTCCTAGCCCTTGGCCTGTCCTAGCCCTTTGCCTGTCCTAGACCATTGCCTGTCCTAGACCATTGCCCGTCCTAGAAGGCATCCCACTGGCCAAAGTAGATCACCAACACAGCAGTGAGCACATGGAGGTAGTGAGGGTGGTGGAGTGTGTGAGGAGTGTAGTGTGAGTAAGAGGCCTGCATGTATGCATGTGCAAATTCTAAAATTAACATTCCTGCAAGCCAGTGTAAGTTAACCGCCTTTGCAAGCAGTGCCATGATCTTACAAGCAGACTTGTCCAGAACTTGCAACAAAACAGCGACACTGTGGAACGCTGGATGAAAATGCCACTGAAAAAGCCGAAGATGCCATTTAGATGGTTTAAAAATGCTTTGTGCCCGACAATGCTTTGTAGCTGGCAATATAAAAGCTCAAAGAAGGAGCACAAGTGGCTTGTGAAAAACTGCACAACTAAAAGGCTGGAATGCTTTGTAGCTGGGAATATTAAAAAATGGTTTAATAATAGCTAAACTAGGAAATTTGAACGAGGAGAGCCACTTAGCAATGGTTGTGTATCTGAACTATGAAAGCTCAACTAATGTCAGAGAAGCCACATGTGCTTTGTAGATGGAATATGAAAGAGAAAATGAAGTGGAAGGAAGAACATGTTTTTATAGCTGTAACCCATGCTCTTTGGGACAGCTCTTTGGGACAGCACACTGCAGTGGAGGAGTCATTAGCACACTGCAGGAGTCATTAGCACACTGCAGTGCAGCGGTTGTTCTCCACACCTTACAATAATCCTTCACCATATTTGTGGGAGAAACAAAGGTTTTGATTTCAGAGTTCTAGGTGGTGAGTAAAAGGCATGTCAATGCCTCTTGTGCACCTTGTTAGGGCCTGTCCAGGGGATTCTCACTAGATCACGGCCACACACTACGTCCTCACTGAGGAAATGCACACAGACAACTTGTCTCTGACGCATGACCAATCAGGGTTTCAATTAGGGGGGAGGCTGCCCCCCCTTGGAAACTTTTTGCCCCCCCCCCCCCCCCCCCCCTTGGAAATTGTATTATTAAAATTCATTAGAAACTTTGTCATATCTTTAATCATCATGTCCCACCCCCCCCCTTAATATCCAGATTCCTCCAGTTGCCCCCACTTGGACAATTTTCTAAATGAAACCCAATATCCAGTAACCACAATAAGATGCACATTTCAAGTAACGCAGCTTAACACTTAATACACCCTTACACACAACCCAGCCCAACGCTTTACGCAGGCTTACACGTCCGACCAGGTCTGACCACGTGGTTTTGTTGTGCACACGTCCATGCTATGACGCCAAAATGTAGCCCCTCCCACATGCTTTCTAATGCTTGAATGCTGTTTGGGAACTGCAAGTTGGAATGTGAAGTCATACCAACCCCACAAACTCTGTTTTTGTTGCTCCATTCCAGTGCAGGCTATAACAACTGTGATTGCTAGACCAGAGCCACTAAAGAATGTCTTTTTGATCTTTGAAAAACATGTTTTTAATTATGTCACTAATGTTCTTATGAAAGGAGTGCTAAAAATTATATAAATTATTTTTTAAATACTGACCAATAAAACCTTGAAGCTCCATCGATTCTACACACTTCACTGCGTGGACTTGACATATAGCTCAAAAGATAGGTCTTTCTGTGTGCTCTCTCTTGATACTAAAAATGTTGCATACCATAGATTCTGCACACTTCACTGCATGGACTTGCTCAAAAGAGGTCTCTCTATTTGCTCTCTCTTGATACTAAAAATGTTGCATAGGTATAGCTCCATAGATTCTGCACACTTCACTGCATGGACTTGATATATAGCTCAAAAGATAGGTCTCTCTGTGTACTCTCTCTTGATACTAAAAATGTTGCCTCCATTGATTCTGCACACGTCACTGTATAGCTCAAAAGATAGGTCTCTCTGTGTGCTCTCTTTTGATTAAAAAAAAAGTTGCATAGGACCAACTATGCTAAAGTTACATGCAGCCAAAGTGGGGTACCTCAAAACCTGAGTGCCCGAACTGGCTGTAAGTTGTGGCTCTTGATTGGCAAGTGTTAGCAGCTGAAATTAGCATCTGTGGCAAGCTACTCTACAAAACGAGTGTTTTGATTAAGCGAAATATAACAAAAGTAGGCAAGAGGGGGCGCCGAAAAATCAATTTCTCCCCTCCCCCACAGCAAGCCCCAAAGCCGTAACTGCAAGGCTAATTAATAGTCAGGTCTGTTGTTTGTTACCCCTTTCATGTGAACACACCACAAACTCGGCGGGTTGCTAGGCGCACTGCTTATAACCCCGACCAGCAGGAAAACGGGCACTAACCAAAAAAAACAACTATTTCCAAATAACGAACATCCGCAGAAAAATTAAACAACGTACTCTCTGTAATTTTTTTAGACGGAGGACTGGCGACTCAATGCCGCAAGCTAGAGGAGGGAGGAGCTAAATCACACTAGAAAGACCCAGTCTCTCGTGGGAGGTTATGAAGGAGCAGTCTCTGGAGGCAGGTTATGAAGGAGCAAGTCTCTCGAGGCAGGTTATGAAGGAGCAAGTCTCTCGAGGCAGGTTATGAAGGAGCAATCTCTCGAGGGAGGTTATGAAGGAGCAATCTCTCGAGGGAGGTTATGAAGGAGCAAGTATCTCGAGGGAGGTTATGAAGGAGCCAGTCTCTGGAGGCAGGTTATGAAGGAGCAAGTCTCTCGAGGGAGGTTATGAAGGAGCCAGTCTCTCGAGGCAGGTTATGAAGGAGCAATCTCTCGAGGGAGGTTATGAAGGAGCAATCTCTCGAGGGAGGTTATGAAGGAGCAATCTCTCGAGGGAGGTTATGAAGGAGCAAGTCTCTCGAGGGAGATTATGAAGGACCAAGTCTCTGGAGGCAGGTTTTATGAAGGAGCAAGTCTCTCGAGGTGAACTGAGAAGGACCTAGCGATGGCTTTTTAAGTATATTTTGCCTTGGATTATATAAGCATGTTCGCTACAGAACTATTTGAACATCCTTCGAAAAGCTCCTTTTAGTCGAAGATGAGATAAATCTTGTGACTGCTCACTATTGGTGGTGCCTTCACAAGCCAGAAGTACATTCATCGGATACATCGGAAAGTGCTTTGGAGTTTCATAGGCCGTGGAGGAGTTACCTGCGCTACTAGAGGGCTGGGAAGGGCAGGGGGAGGAGTTACCTGCGCTACTAGAGGACTGGGAAGGGCAGGGGGGGGGGGGAGTTACCTGCGCTACTAGAAGGCTGGAAGGGCAGGGGGAGGAGTTACCTGCGCTACTAGAAGGCTGGGAAGAAGTCCTCCTGCAAATAAGTAGCAAGAAGCTCATCAGGAAATTACGGACAACTATTCACAATTGAAGCTAAAATACATTCTCATACCATCAACTTCTTGCCTCAATGTTTTGGCGTTGCACCTAGGCAGTACCGCTAATACGCATGCACATAATTAGTACTTATTTCAATGACGTCGCTTCAAGCAAACCAGAAGCAGACAAGGAAATGGACGCTTAACTTTGTGTGCTAAACATCGAGAAGCTTAACAACCAGAGTCTACAGTAAGTTGACTTACAAAACCTGTTTGGCCATACAAAAATGCCATTGGTAAATGGACTCAGCACCATAGCATGAAGGTGTGCAAAGACTTCATTTCTTAACCAAAATACCGAGCCTCTTCCCCTAACACAGATTTAACATAACGCAGTTTTACACTTAATGCAGCTCAACACACACTGCAGTTACACATCATGCAGCTTAACACATGCAACTTAACACATACTGCAGTTACACATCATGCAGCTTAATGCCTAATGCAGACTTAACACGGTTAAACCTAATGATGGCTTAATGCAGCCTAAAACTTAACCACTGACCACCATAGACTCACACAGCCTTCTCAAATTTTTAACTTTTAATATTATTGAAAAATAAAGTAAACTTCAAGGGAGGCGGTGGAATGAGAAATGAGACAGATTTTTCTGTAGAGGCAGTCATCATGATGCTTACAGCTGCCCCATCGTGCACAGACAGGCTCTCCCTGGCCTTTACTGCAGTTTCTGGATGCCATTCTTAACAGGAAAGCCGAGTTCGAAAAGTTCAAATTTTGAAAAGTGATAATAAAAAAATAACAATAAAGTCGGTGGTCCAATACCAAGTACAGCTCTTGCCAAGCAGTCCACCATTTGTCCCACGCACTCGCTGGACAGCATCCAGTACCCAACGGTCCCGACCAAGATGAGGGATGTACTGGTGGTGTGGCAGAAGTTGTCTCCGGGAGAGAAAGGCATTCGTTTGGTCACATTGAAAGTTATTTCCGGATCGGGCAGAAGTTGTCTCCGGGAGAGAAAGGCATTCGTTTGGTCACATTGAAAGTTATTTCCAGATCGAGCTGAAACTGCTCCACTAATGGCAACAGGCATCCACCCCGAAAGCCACATCCCACACAGAAGACTGCAAAAATGCTATTCCAAGGCTTCTAACGGTCTCGAAAGAAATTGAGAGGCCCTTCAATTGCCATGACTCTCACGCTCGTAGAGCCAGACAATGAGACTCCATCAGTCCCTTCTCTTCATCTCCGCTTAATTAAAACAATTATGGCCAAGGTTTTGACCGCATGCTTTTCCCCATCGTTTGACCACACCCACTTTGGTATGGTATACCTATTTTAAGCTCACAGAGAAGACGTAAGCTATTCATGTGTTATGTTGCCAGCTCACGGTCGTCACTCAAGACAACAATCGGCAAGTTCCCAAGCCGACAGGCATAATATCTCCCTTTCTCTACAGGCACCTGTCGATTCCTTCCGACCGGCAGCTGCCTTCCATCTCCTCTCTCATCCGCTGTTACACGTCCACCATCCCATCCCACAAGACACCTTCATCGACTTCAGGAATTTAAAACTTCATTGAAGTCGGATTCTTACCACTGAACCAGCTCTTACTGCAGCGGCTTCCACTCCAGCAGACCAAAGTCCACTAGCACTGCGGGACGATCAAGTGGCGAGCATCATGGTGGGCGCGATAAAGAGGAGGTGGACCAATCAAGCTCAGCTAGGGCTCGGCATTGTGGGTGTGACTTTTTACTGGCAGTCGTTTGTGTGGCTTTCGATGAAATCAAAAAAAAAAAAATGACCCCACAGGAAATGTTCCACAATTCGGAACCCCCCCCCAGGCATGAGATGCCACACCCACAAAGCATTACGTGCTAGTGAGTTCAATATGACATTCCTTTTTCCCCCTTCCTATCGTCCTTCAGAGTTTCACATCTGGATTTTGGATTGGGGGGAGAAATGTTCATTGTGTTGAAAAGTTTAAAGTTTTCATTATCATCTGCAAGGTCAGGTGGCTCGAGGGAGGGAGGGATGGGGTCCATCAGGGGATATCTGCCATCCCCTCCATTTTGAGATCCTCTCCTTCCCTTCTGTCCGTCCCCTCACGCTAACGTCGCCTGTCTCCCACCAGTTGTCCCTGTGCTACTATCATATTGGAAATGCGAGAAGTTTGCATGTATTATCAACAAACAGTGCAGGAATAATCGGTATTGCAACGATCTTCCTTATGCCTTGATTTGGAAGAAACAGTGCAATAACTGGAGGAATGATCGGTATTGCAATGATCTTCCTTACCCCTTGATGCTGGAAAAAACAGTGCAATAACTGGAGGAATGAGCAGTATTACAACGATCTTCCTCACCCCTTGATGTTGGAACAAACAGTACAATAACTGGAGGAATGATCAGTATTGCAACGATTTTTCTTGTGCCTTGATGTTGGAACATAACTGGAGGAATGAGCAGTATTGCAACGATCTTCCTTACCCCTTGATTGATGTTGGAACAAACAGTACAATAATTGGAGGAATGATCGGTATTGCAATAATCTTCCTTATCACTGGATGTCCTGAAATGCGAGGGGACATGGCAGGTAACTTGGGACTAGCCTGGAATGGCTGTGAGCGTGACTGGTCCTGGGACGCCCCTAGTCCTGGTATCGGGATATGCCTAGAATATCCATATTCTCAGAGTACCCTTAGCCCTAATCCTTGCCCTAGAACATCCCTAGCCCTAGATAACCCTGCATGTAGCCCTAGTCATAGATAACCCTGCATGTAGCCCTAGTCATAGATAACCCTGCATGTAGCTCTAGCCATAGATAACCCTGCATGTAGCTCTAGTCATATATAACCCTGCATGTAGCTCTAGCCATAGATAACCCTGCATGTAGCTCTAGCCCTAGATAACCCTGCATGTAGCTCTAGTCATAGATAACCCTGCATGTAGCTCTAGTCATATATAACCCTGCATGTAGCCCTAGTCATAGATAACCCTGCATGTAGCTCTAGCCATAGATAACCCTGCATGTAGCCCTAGTCATAGATAACCCTGCATGTAGCCCTAGTCATAGATAACCCTGCATGTAGCCCTAGTCATAGATAACCCTGCATGTAGCCCTAGTCATAGATAACCCTGCATGTAGCTCTAGTCATAGATAACCCTGCATGTAGCCCTAGTCATAGATAACCCTTCATGTAGCCCTAGTCATAGATAACCCTGCATGTAGCTCTAGTCATAGATAACCCTGCATGTAGCTCTAGTCATAGATAACCCTGCATGTAGCTCTAGTCATAGATAACCCTGCATGTAGCTCTAGTCATAGATAACCCTGCATGTAGCTCTAGTCATAGATAACCCTGCATGTAGCCCTAGTCATAGATAACCCTGCATGTAGCTCTAGATAACCCTGCATGTAGCTCTAGTCATAGATAACCCTGCATGTAGCTCTAGTCATAGATAACCCTGCATGTAGCTCTAGTCATAGATAACCCTGCATGTAGCTCTAGTCATAGATAACCCTGCATGTAGCTCTAGTCATAGATAACCCTGCATGTAGCTCTAGTCATAGATAACCCTGCATGTAGCCCTAGTCATAGATAACCCTGCATGTAGCTCTAGATAACCCTGCATGTAGCTCTAGTCATAGATAACCCTGCATGTAGCTCTAGTCATAGATAACCCTGCATGTAGCTCTAGTCATAGATAACCCTGCATGTAGCTCTAGTCATAGATAACCCTGCATGTAGCCCTAGTCATAGATAACCCTGCATGTAGCTCTAGATAACCCTGCATGTAGCTCTAGTCATAGATAACCCTGCATGTAGCTCTAGTCATAGATAACCCTGCATGTAGCTCTAGTCATAGATAACCCTGCATGTAGCTCTAGTCATAGATAACCCTGCATGTAGCTCTAGTCATAGATAACCCTGCATGTAGCTCTAGTCATAGATAACCTTCCATGTAGCTCTAGTCATAGATAACCCTGCATGTAGCCCTAGCCATAGATAACCCTGCATGTAGCCCTAGTCATAGATAACCCTGCATGTAGCTCTAGTCATAGATAACCCTGCATGTAGCCCTAGCCAGATAACCCTGCATGTAGCTCTAGTCATAGATAACCCTGCATGTAGCCCTAGTCATAGATAACCCTGCATGTAGCCCTAGTCATAGATAACCCTGCATGTAGCCCTAGATAACCCTGCATGTAGCCTTAGTCATAGATAACCCTGCATGTAGCCCTAGTCATAGATAACCCTGCATGTAGATCAGTCGGCCTCACTTGGGACGCTAGATTAGCATGAACGATAGTGTGTGTGTCCAGACCTTCACATCAAAGCAAGATGAAGGCAAAGAGGAGACAGAAATAAGGACTTGTTTTCTCATTGGATACCCGTGAGGCTCCCCTGCCCTCCCCAAGAAACAATGACCCCAAAGCTGTGTTTATGCTAACCTAGACATCCAATATGGAGCACTAAAGAGAAACCTTCAAGATGCTAATGATGATGCTAGATGCAACCTGAAGCCTAGCTCTAAACAAGTGAGATCATATAAGCAGTGCTTCGCTTGGGAACCAGTCACATGGGACAGAATGAAACCATTCGGGATAAGGTGACTTGTCGCTAATGATGTAACACCTTCTGTATTAGCTTCCTGCTACGCCCAAACGTGTGAAAAAATGCCTTTGCTGGAAACGGTTAAAAATCTGAACATGCAGAGATACGTTATGCACTTTGATGGCCTGCCGGCCGATTTTAGCTGGTCAACAACTCCTGTGCTGTAGACAGGAAAGAAGCATGACCAGATATATATACTTATCCAGGTTTCCTCATGGGAGTTAGAGCAGACAACAGCTGTTCGTGTGGAGCAGGAAGCCTGCATGGGCACACTCAGGGCTGTAATGGACACCTAGAGACTGATAGAGTTAATGAACCATATATAGTGGAGAGCTAGTGATCACAACATGGAGGATGGGATCACCAGGCAACACCCAGTTCCCTTTGCTCTGACTACACATGCACTGAAGTAGTGATTGGATAATGGAAGAACCTAGCCAGTGCTCAAGATGAGAGTTGACTCCAAATACATCTATTAAAGAGTTCTTAATTAGAACCTGTTCTCATTTCTGGCTTCTCTAACTCCACAAGCTCCTCCCCCACAAAAAAGAGGGGGTAAATCTGTCCTACTTATTTTACTTATTTGCACCTTGTGACTCCTACAGCTCTAATAAGCTCACACCAGTCAATTCCATGCTCTCTTATAAACTCACACTGGCCAACTCTGGTTTATAAGCTCTTATAAGCTCACACTGGTCAACTCTGGTTTATAAGCTATAGGCACATGCTCTCTTATAAGCTCACACTGGTCAACTCTGGTTTATAAGCTTTTGGTGGTACATGCTCTCTTATAAACTCACACTGGTCAACTCTGTTATAAGCTATAGGCACATGCTCTCTTATAAGCTCACACTGGTCCACTCTGGTCTATAAGCTATAGGCACATGCTCTCTTATAAGCTCACACTGGTCCACTCTGGTCTATATGCTATAGGCACATGCTCTCTTATAAGCTCACACTGGTCCACTCTGATTTATAAGCTATAGGCACATGCTCTCTTATAAGCTCACACTGGTCCACTCTGGTCTATAAGCTATAGGCACATGCTCTCTTATAAGCTCACACCGGTCCACTCTGGTCTATAAGCTATAGGCACATGCTCTCTTATAAGCCCACACTGGTCAACTCTGGTTTATAAGCTATAGGCACATGCTCTCTTATAAGCTCACACTGGTCCACTCTGGTTTATAAGCTATAGGCACATGCTCTCTTATCAGCTCACACTGGTCAACTCTGGTCTATAAGCTATAGGCACATGCTCTCTTATAAGCCCACACTGGTCCACTCTGGTTTATAAGCTATAGGCACATGCTCTCTTATAAGCTCACACTAGTCCACTCTGGTTTATAAGCTATAGATAGGCACATGCTCTCTTATAAGCTCACACTGGCCAACTCTGGTTTATAAGCTATAGGCACATGTTCTCTTATAAGCTCACACTGGTCCACTCTGGTTTATAAGCTATAGGCACATGCTCTCTTATAAGCTCACACTGGTCCACTCTGGTTTATAAGCTATAGGCACATGCTCTCTTATAAGCTCACACTGGTCCACTCTGGTTTATAAGCTATGGGCACATGCTCTCTTATAAGCTCACACTGGTCCACTCTGGTTTATAAGCTATAGGCACATGCTCTCTTATAAGCTCACACTGGTCAACTCTGGTTTATAAGCTATAGGCACATGCTCTCTTATAAGCTCACACTGGTCCACTCTGGTTTATAAGCTATAGGCACATGCTCTCTTATAAGCTCACACTGGCCAACTCTGTTATAAGCTATAGGCACATGCTCTCTTATAAGCTCACACTGGTCCACTCTGGTTTATAAGCTATAGGCACATGCTCTCTTATAAGCCCACACTGGTCAACTCTGGTTTATAAGCTATAGATAGGCACATGCTCTCTTATAAGCCCACACTGGCCAGCTCTGGTTTATAAGCTATAGATAGGCACATGCTTTCTTATAAGCTCTCACTGGTCCACTCGGGTTTATAAGATGCTCCACCCCCACCCCGACAAGGATTTTGAAATAGCAATGATAATTTATAAGCTATTAGCACATGATGTCACACTTGTAAAACAGGTTTGCGAGCTATAAGGCCATGTTCCCTTCTATTAGCTCACCTCAGTAAGCTAAGGTTTATAACCACATGCTTTTATAGAGTAACTAGGTGACCCAAACTCACTATACCTCATGAGTATCAAACAGGTCATGCATACAATCCAAACTCACTTTGGACTCTGACCCCTGCCAGGATTTCTTGAAGAGACTGAGCATGCTTGAACGTTGCCCAGGGGTCTGATGCCCCTCCCCCTCCTTGACCTCATCTCGAGGAGATGGAGAAGAGGGTGTGGCAGATCTCCCCGATCCCTTGGCAGGTGTGGGTAGCTGGATGAGAGTGGAAGTGGCTAGTGTGGTTGCTTCATCTCGACTTGTTGTTGGCTCCACCTCCTTATCAGAAACATTGAAAGACGAGGGGCCGTCGACTATATGTTCACTCGACTCAGACAGTTTCTCTGTTTTATCCTCCACCTCTTCTGTAGTCGGTTGTTGTGCTTGGTCCACTGCAACACCTTCTGCTGAGCTGGCAAATCCTATCGTAGGTGCACTTTCACTGCTACCTTCATCTCCTCCCTAATCAAGTAATATACTCATTGAACCTGGGGCTATTGGCACTCTTAATACATTCACTCTTAATACATTCCCAACTAGCTTTTGCATACATGAAGTATTCTATGTTCGTAGACCATACCACCCATTAGTGAGGTAAAAATAGCGCGAAAAAGATTCTGACTAAATGAAATTCTTGTTAATGCCCATCAAGTAATTTCCTGGTTAGCAAGTGCATGACCTGGTTTGCAAGAACATTACCTGGTTTGCAGTCTCTTCCTTTTCTTTTCCTACCCTTTCTCCATTTTTCTGTACCTTAGGCTTGGGATTACTGTCTTCTAGAGTCTTTTGCTTCAACTTAGCAAACATGTCGGCCTCAAGCCATCGTTATCTTTAGCAGCCACGCGAATAAACACTTTTTAACGCACCGAGCGATGACATAATGCACACGTGGAACAAACGGGAGAGTAATCTCAAATTTAATTTTTATGTTAATCAAGATTTTCATGTTTAATCAATCATGTCGTCAACGAGTAGAACAAAGACCAAAAAAATGGAGTGATCAGAAGTATTGCCAAAAAAAAAATTTACAAAAAATCAAAGCACAAAAAATGAATCAAAAAAATGAATCAAGAATATAATCTCCCTCTACAGGTGTTCATAACAGGGAGCTGCAAATAACCTAAGCACCTGCATAAGCCATACAAGTTCTGCAGTCATGTCGTGAGTTTGGAGTCATGAAGTGAAGGAGAGGTGAAATTTCTTTCAGGATGGGAGAGGAGGATGCGCCCTAACAAAACGTGTGAATGCATTTGAGCGATGCAAGGGTGTCAGCGTAGTACTTGGCATCTCTGTTGAGTCTCAGCATCACTCCAGAGGCACTCCATTTTCAGCGATGCAAGGGTGTCAGCGTAGTACTTGGCATCTCTGTTGAGTCTCAGCATCACTCCAGAGGCACTGAGGCTGATGTCTAGGCACTTGTCCCAAAAGGTCACCGTATCCAGCTTCACCAGAAATGGTTGAAGAGGATAACCGATTTCATTGGCATTGTAGGTGTAGGAAATGTAGAGACACATAAGAACTAGTTCCTTGGCATCAGTAAGAGTTCGCACATTGAAAGTCTCGAAGGCAAAAGCCACCAGCACGTAGGAGAAGACGATATGAAACTCGATGAGGAAGGAGTAAATGGTCCATCCATTGAGATGTAGGGCCCTGTCAGCACATCTTACCCACATAGCTACTTCAGTGGCTGAAGGGCCATTGGATAAATGCGAACACTTGTTTTGAACGAAAACGCCAAAGTTTTGGAGGAGATCAGTGAGCGTCCATCTCCTTTCCTGTCTGGTAGTGGTAAGGACGTGTCTCGAGTATATTCGACTGCAAAACTGTTAATGCCCATCAAGTAATTTCCTGGTTAGCAAGTACATGACATGACATGGTTTGCAAGAACATTACCTGGTTTGCAGTCTCTTCCTTTTCTTTTCCTACCCTTTCTCCAATTTTCTGTACCGTAGGCTTGGGATTACTGTCTTCTCGAGTCTTTTGCTTCAACTTAGCAAACATCTCGGCCTCAAGCCATCGGCTACTACTAGCCACGTGAATCAACACTTTTTAACGCACCGAGCGATGACATAATGCACCTTTAGCTCACGTGGAACAAACGGGAGTGTAATCTCAAATTTAATTTTTATGTTAATCAAGATTTTCATGTTTAATCAATCATGTCGTCAACGAGTAGAACAAAGACAAAAAAAATGGAGTGATCAGAAGTATTGCCAAAAAAAAAATTAAAAAAAAATCAAAGCACAAAAATTGAATCAAAAAAATGAATCAAGAATATAATCTCCCTCTACAGGTGTTCATAACAGGGAGCTGCAAATAACCTAAGCACCTGCATAAGCCATACAAGTTCTGCGTCATGTCGTGAGTTTGGAGTCATGAAGTGAAGGAGAGGTGAAATTTCTTTCAGGATGGGAGATGAGGATGCGCCCTAACAAAACGTGTGAATGCATTTGAGCGATGCAAGGGTGTCAGCGTAGTACTTGGCATCTCTGTTGAGTCTCAGCATCACTCCAGAGGCACTGAGGCTGATGTCTAGGCATTTGTCCCAAAAGGTCACCGTATCCAGCTTCACCAGAAATGGTCGAAGAGGATAACTGATTTCATTGGCATTGTAGGTGTAGGAAATGTAGAGACACATAAGAACTAGTTCCTTGGCATCAGTAAGAGTTCGCACATGGAAAGTCTCGAAGGCAAAAGCCACCAGCACGTAGGAGAAGACGATATGAGACTCGATGAGGAAGGAGTTAATGGTCCATCCATTGAGATGTAGGGCCCTGTCAGCACATCTTACCCACATAGCTACTTCAGTGGCTGAAGGGCCATTGGATAAATGCGAACACTTGTTTTGAACGAAAACGCCAAAGTTTTGGAGGAGATCAGTGAGCGTCCATCTCCTTTCCTGTCTGGTGGTGGTAAGGACGTGTCTCGAGTATATCCTATTTCCTCGACTGCAGCTAGAAATAGTGCCGACCGATTCGCTTGCATTGGGGGCTACAGCTGTTCTCGAATCGTCCTTCGTCTCAGTCACGGTAGTTTCGGGTTGAGGCACGCTCGTTCTTGTCTGAGGAGGCTGCTGCTTTGGTAGCGTAGGCTCCACTTTCACGTCTATTTCTTTTATCTCCGATTCCAGACTGTTTAGGAACTCTTTCTTTGCCTCTTTGTTGCTCGTACTTGATGCGACCTTATCTTTCCTCTTGTGAATCTTCAGCTTGGATGCAGCGACAGTGAGCTTTCGCACGTCATGTGCAAGCTTATTCTTGCCTTCCATATTATTGGATCTTCTATCGTTCAGTTCTACACTGATTTGAGATCCCATAGTCGGTTTTCTCGCACCTGGATAAATTCTTCTGGCTTTGGTGAGAAAGTTTGCAGTTGCTAACATGCGATCTCCTGGAGAAGAAATAGTTACTAATCAGTGCTTTAACACCGCTAATAGAAATGTATTGCTTTGGAAAGTTCCTAACAATTTACAGTTTCAAGCTCTAATGAGGATAGCTTACGCTAGAACTCTTTTATACTGTAGCTACCTTTGGTCAACTCGTCAAATGAACCAATTGCCGTATGACGTACCGAAAGAGGTTGGGCAGCTGCAGAAACTTCCGCATGCTCCAGAAATTGTAGTTATTAATTCTCGAACCCCAAGATTCATTTTTTTACTGGACACTTCTCTACTGATAAGACAAGTTCTCCTATTTTACTGTTTTCTCGCTAATTGTTTGTTAGTTGTTATTTCTTTACTGCAGCAACTGAGAGCCACTGAGAGCCAAAAGTAACAGCCTACTTATTGTAGAGGACCTCTGTGGCTCTCCAACAAGCCAATGCTGCATGCATTTTGCAACCGCCGCCTCTTCAGCTTGGGCTAACTTATTGTTTGTACGAAGTTTCATATAATCTTATGCAAATTAGCTATAGCAATTCAACAGTAACAATGAACTTTCACGCTGTCACTGACGATTATGGCCACAAGGACTGGAGCATCTCCTCGACTTTTTTCGTATATTTTGGTGTGTGTTGCTCTTAAACTTGACAACCTCATTGACAACCTCATTGAGCACTGAGCATTTACATTTACAAAAAGAAATTAATGTAGTAATCTCCGTATTAAATCAACTTGGTCTCAACATAGATGCCCAAGCCTGCACCAGCAATCGTAAATCTGTGGAACTCTCAGTTGACAGACAAAGTACAATGACATTCTCAATAATCGACTTATTTTACTCTCTCCAGTTTTTTAGTTTTTTTTATAGTTAATTGCTTCACAGTACTCATCAAATTTGTGGTGACGGGTGTGTGATGTGTTACAAGTTGGATAGTAGAACTGTAGCCTCACAAGCTAGCTACCTGAACATGCAGCGTTTATAGTTTAATGTGCACTCGATGCTCTAGCCTTCATCAACATTGTGAACAAATCTTCCTGAATATTACAATCTCCAGCTTTTCTGTTCTTCCATTATGTCTCAGGGCATGGCGTGTACCAAAAAGAATATCTCAAATTGGGTGTTTATACAAGATCACACTATATTACTTTTTGCTGTCTTCCATATTGCAAGGATCCCCGGGATCTCGTTTATTGTAAGGGTCCCCAGGGTCTTCTTATTGGAAGGGTTCCCAGGGACTTCTTTATTGTATGGGTCTTCCTAGGATCTTATTTATTGTCGAGGTTCCCAAGGTCTTCTTTATTTGTCGAGTTCCCCAGGATCTTCTTTATTGTAGAGATTCCCGAGGTCTTATCTATTGTAAGGGTACCTGGGATCTAAAGGTCCCCAGGATCTTCCTTATTTCCAAATTACATCTATACATATATCTTGGGAACCCACTATATACATCCAAGTTCACAGGATCCATGTCAATGCCCCTATACAACACCAAGACACAGAACAAACTAATACTCAGAATAGAAGTTGGCAAACTTCAATTGTTATTAAAATCAAGCAATGAGAGTTATGAACAGATACGGACATCTATAGATTCCAATTAAGTTTTTTGTAACTAACACAACTAAAAAAGATGGAAAAAAACCGAATTAAAAATAATATGACGAAACCTCCTAATCAGTACAGATACATCGCAGTAACAGAGATCGAGAAGGGAGTGTCAGAGAGGGACAGAGGACGAAAAAACAAAACAATTCAGTTTATGAAGCTGCAGGCCAGAAGAGAGTCATATTGCGTGTGTTACTCTTGCGCAGAACTGGCCGAGGGACTCTGTCCTCCTGAAAGTGGAGCTCTTTAGCTTTCCCAGACATGTAGAAAGTGCAGGGGTTGCAGACAGTCACTAGCAAGTCCTTGCCAAACTTCCTACAGAGGAACAGGGAAAGAGAGGAGAGTGAAAGCTGCGTAATTTACTTACCAGTATTGTTCAAGGCCAAAGGGAGGAAGAAACTGAAATTACGTATAATATCTTAATTAAATATTCTAACGATTCTTTCTCATAATTGTCATATAAAAGAAGGAACTATGCATCTGGTGTGTGCGTGTGTATACATGTGTGTGTGTGTGTGTGCGTGTGTATACATGTGTGTGTGTGTGCATGTATACATGTGTGTGCGTGTGTGTGCATGTGTGTGTGTGCATGTGTATACATGTGTATACATGTGTGTGTGTGTGTGTGTACATGCATGAACAAGTGGATTACACATATATAATATTAAAATAGGACTGAAAGGGGACAAGTTAAGAAGATGGAGGGGAAGAGATGGAAAGGTGAGGTGAAGTATGTTCAAGAGAAAGACATGGGGGGGGGGGGGGGGGGGGAGGGGGGAGATGGCAGGGTCAGTGAGAGACCTCCCAGCCAGATGAGGAAAGATGACAACACTACACTCCCAATCTGCTGGAAGACAACCCCCTATTAACTGCCAGGCCACAGGTGCACTCAGCTAGTGGTGACAAAGAGCTTGTTACATAAGCCACCATTCAACCAAGGACACGCCTATGGCAGGGAAGACAAGCTATCTAAGCAGGAAGGCAAGCCTAATAGGATGCAAACTACAGACTGGTGTTGCCTTGGAAATGGGCTGGGGGGGACCAATCGAGTCCAGCACTTTGCCCTCTTGCGATAGTCGTCGAGGAAGTAACTAGTTCCAGTGCTGCACAAGATTGATCAGATAACCACATTGTCCCAGTATGACAAAATACCTTACAGCCGGATGCTCTGCTAACAGCATTGCTCCCAAAACAAGGAAATATCATCTTTCTAACAGAATATCGAGCATATTGGACCAGTGACTACCTAGCACACAATCATCCTAAAATAACGCAGTATAACTCATTGGTAAGTTACTAAAGATAGACACTCCTCAGTCGACACTTGATTGACCAAGTTCAACAAAATATGGTCATTCTGAAGAAGCTTAGCATTGCCTAACAATAGGCTTCACTACATTCATCACGTGTAGATTAGGTAGCGCCTACTAAGGGCATGCATTTTCAAAACTGCCAATATTCCTGCTTGGATATGAGAACATAGCCTTGTCAAAAGACACATGTAGACAGACAGAATGGTGCATGGGTACATGCAAGGGATGTCGTGCCACAACTTTGCACCTAGAGCTGCTAGTCAAGACTGTCTGCGAGGGGCTAAATTAATGGCCGCTACAGTGCACTATATTTACCTATACATGGCTTAACAAATCATTTTGTTTAAAATCGAGTTCCTGTAGGAATCCTTTGGTGTTAAATAATATATTAATATTTAGCGCCATGCTAAGTGCATTATCTCCATTAGAGATGGCTGGGTGACTTGGGGGATTTGCTGGACACATATCTGAGGTTACGAATTCCTTCCAAAACTCATACTTTGTTCAATGACAAACTCATCTACAGGCACATGCTCTCTTACAAGCCCACACTGGTCCACTCTGGTTTATAAGCTATAGGCACATGCTCTCTTATAAACTCACACTGGTCCACTCTGGTTTATAAGCTATAGGCACATGCTCTCTTACAAGCTCACACTGGTCCACTCTGGTTTATAAGCTATAGGCACATGCTCTCTTATAAGCTCACACTGGTCAACTCTGGTTTATAAGCTATAGGCACATGTTCTCTTATAAGCTCACACTGGTCACTCTGGTTTATAAGCTATAGGCACATGGTCTCTTATAAGCTCACACTGGTCAACTCTGGTTTATAAGCTATAGGCACATGCTCTCTTATAAGCTCACACTGGTCTACTCTGGTTTTATAATATAGGCACATGCTCTCTTATAAACTCACACTGGCCAATTCTGGTTTATAAGCTATAGGCACATGCTCTCTTATAAGCTCACACCGGTCTACTCTGGTTTTATAAGCTACAGGCACATGCTCTCTTATAAACTCACACTGGCCAATTCTGGTTTATAAGCTATAGGCCTTATACGCTCACACTGGTCCACTCTGGTTTATAAGCTATAGGCACATGCTCTCTTATAAGCTCACACTGGTCAACTCTGGTTTATAAGCTATAGGCACATGGTCTCTTATAAGCTCACACTGGTCAACTCTGGTTTATAAGCTATAGGCACATGCTCTCTTATAAGCTCACACTGGTCTACTCTGGTTTTATAAGCTATAGGCACATGCTCTCTTATAAACTCACACTGGCCAATTCTGGTTTATAAGCTATAGGCACATGCTCTCTTATAAGCTCACACTGGTCTACTCTGGTTTATAAGCTATAGGCACATGCTCTCTTATAAGCTCACACCGGTCTACTCTGGTTTTATAAGCTACAGGCACATGCTCTCTTATAAACTCACACTGGCCAATTCTGGTTTATAAGCTATAGGCCTTATACGCTCACACTGGTCCACTCTGGTTTATAAGCTATAGATGGCACATGCTCTCTTATAAGCTCACACTCGTGGTTTGAGGCTGATAAGCTATGAAGCTTATACAGGATGTGGTTGCAGCATGGCTACCTCACTGGATGAGAACATGGAGCGTGCTTGCTTCTAGAAAGCAGAGAGAATTCAAACAATGCAGGAAACCAATAATGCCCTTACATAGGTCGCCATGGTTTCAGAAAACAATCTGACAAAAAATGTGAGGGTGAACAGAAAAAAGGCCGCACTCCAGAATACTCCAGATCCAAAAAGACCCCTCATATCTCTATTTTTGAGTTTAAAATGGTCACTTCCAAGATACATTTTTTGCTCCATACCAAATTATTTTTTGTTAAAAAAATGGGAAATCCTGCCAAATGCTTCTGACCTCCCAAATAGTGGTTTCCCCCCTCAGATAATAGTTTTGTCCGCTAGCTGAAGGGGGGAGTCCTGGACAGCAGAGAAGAGAAAGTATCAAGTAAAGATGAAATTCCCTATCTAATGGATTCCAGGGACTTTATTCCTCCCCTACGCATGGCCTATGCTGACTTCACAGACACACATTCAATACTTCACACGAGAAAAAAATTCAGAGTTGAGCATGCCAGTACCGTTTTCCTGATGACCTCACATGGATAATATCTCACTTGCGAACAAATTTCAGAGTTGAGCATGCCAACGCCGCTTGCCTGCTGACCTCACAGGAATAATATCTCATTTATGAACACACCTAGAGAAGGCTATAGCCCATGGATCAATCTGCATAAGCTAACTGATTATCATGGCATGCATCTCAACTTTTTACATTCCTCTGCTATTGTGCCTCAGAATGAAGGGATGAAGTCATGGTCAAGTGATACAAGAGTCATGAGTCCCCTGGGAGATCTCTAGAGGGATGCAGCTGGTGAATGACATTTCTGGACATGATGACAGGTCATCAGTCAGTTGACCTGCATACAGGTGTACGTATTGGCCGGATTACTCCTTGCTCAGGTGTGATCGACAAGACTTCCCACTCTCACACTCCGAGCATGCATTGTGGTGATTGTGACATCATTAATTGCTGGAGTGCAGCACACAATGCATTATCAGATTGGCTGAGCATTAGATTAGCAAAACCACGTATTGTGAAGGCACATCTGGCCGAGAGAGACTACACCACGTGAGAAACCACCTCTCAAATGAGACACCTCTTGTGAGAAACCATCTCTCACGAGAGAACACCTCTTGTGAGAGACAACCTCTTGTGAGAAACATCTCCATTAAGAGCACATTCTAAATGTGAGCCTGAGAGCATTGAGAGACAACCTCTATTGAGAAACATCTCCATTAAGAGCATGTTCTAAATGTGATCCTGAGAGCGTTGAGAGAGACAACCTCTAATGAGAAACATCTCCATTGAGAGCATGTTCTAAATACAAGTCTGAGAGCATTGAGAGACAACCTCTATTGAGAAACATCTCCGTTAAGAGCATGTTCTTAATACAAGTCTGAGAGCATTGAGAGAGACAACCTCTAATGAGAAACATCTCCGCTAAGAGCATCTTAATACAAGTCTGAGAGCATTGAGAGACAACCTCTATTGAGAAACATCTCCGTTAAGAGCATGTTCTTAATACAAGTCTGAGAGCATTGAGAGAGACAACCTCTAATGAGAAACATCTCCGTTAAGAGCACATTCTAAATATGAGCTCGAGAGCGTAGAACAATTCACGAACTACTCTCGAGCACAATCTCTACGAGGTATATTAGAAGTGAAAATTAGCAGTACACACACACACACACACTCACACAAATAATAATACTCGTGATTATTTGCGGCTGAGAGTGAAGGCTTTAAGACATCTCTCCACAACAGGTGTGTGTATCTGAAAACAGTCCGCACTCCAGCCATGGGAAAAACAACACCGGCCAAGCTGAAGGTAAACTGATGCACGTCGCATGATCAACAAAGTCTGTGAGAAAACCAGAAAGCTAAAGTACACTCAGTGTTGCCCAATGACCGTGCTCACGCGGAACTCTTCCGGCAGAAACAGACACACACTGCAAAGGCATAAAGTTCCCAGCAGGTTAAAGGTCCCCCGAGATAAATTTAAAAATAAAATAAACAAGCTCCCAGGTGAGGTGCATGTGGGACATTATGTAGACCTACATGTGTACGTGCAGGTGGGTCCATACCTTGTCCAAACAACACGACAGCTAATGAGGTGCATGGGTTTACTTGACCTGTAGGTACACACAGACTTGTACCCATATCCCTCTCCGAGTCAGCAAAATCAGCATGACCTTGTTGATGAGGTTCGATCTATGACTCGATCTATGACGGGATTCTACATTGTTGCATGCATGTGGGAAAGCCCCCCCCCCCCCCCCCCCCAACAGAATTTTGCCCCCCCCCCTCTTCCTCCTACCCTTCTCCTATTTTTCTATTCCCTTTAAAGTACCTTTAAAGTATAAGAACTTATAAAATAATTGTATCACTCCCATCCCCCCAACAGAATTTTGCCCCCCCCTCCACCCCCCAAAAAACATTCCCCTGCATAAGAAACCATGTCAGTGAAAAGCTGTGGCTCAAAGGAGACAATCAGTTTCTGCAAGACATCTTTTGAATGGTGGAGAGGAGAGGCCAGAGAAAGATTAAACCTAGATATCCCCCCCCCCACTAACTAACCGATGTCATGTGACCGAAGTACTTCTACGGCTATTACATGGCCCAGGAATGCTGTTGCCATGCCTGTACAGTGGCATTAAATGGTTAGAGCTTGTTCGCAGTTGATAAACATGGCAGACACAAGCCTGCTAATAGGTGGCAGGCTTTAAAAAGAAGACAAGTTTAGAATTCACAATTCAAAATACCTATTTCTGTTCGGAACAGTTTATGAATGCCAAGAGCCAATTAACGACTAACTTCGACTTTATTTGGTATTTTTAGGTTGGACTCGAATCAACTTTTTCAAACCCATTAAAATGCAAATACAATAATAAGCTGCAGTTTGGTGGAACAATCAGCTCTATTGAGGTAAGCTAACAAAAGCTATGCACGTCACTCTCAGGGATCAACTTCTCATCATAGAATGCAAATATAATGGCTGTAATTTGGTGGAAGAATCAGCTCCATTGAAGTCAGCAAACAAAAGCTACGCATCGCTACATCTCTTATGTCTACAACAACCCCGCAGCAAAGGAAACTATCCAGGAGCACTTCCTCAATTGATAGCAATTCCAGGTAAGACAGATTCTTGTGCACAATTCCACTGAAGAAGAACCGTCAGGTGCAGTGGAAAGGGCCAGGAAGAGAGTGTTCATTAGAGCAGTTACAATCATCGGCTAGTTAAAACATTTCCTCCGAGTTCCTTGCTCTCTGCCTCCTGCCGGATGTTGAGTTTTGTGGTGAATTAAATACCAATAGAGAGGTAGGTGTGGGACAGGGGAAAAAAGGTTCTCATAGCTTGACCAGAAAATACAATTAGGTCCAAGATTGCGCCTGTAGGCATTTGTGGTAGTCTACCCATTTAGTAGCAAGGCAATTATGTAATCAACTTCAAGAGCATCTAGTCATTATTCCTGATGAAGGCTAGAGCATCTAGTCATTATTCCTGATGAAGGCTAGAGCATCTAGTCATTATTCCTGATGAAGGCTAGAGCATCTAGTCATTATTCCTGATGAAGGCTAGAGCATCTAGTCATTATTCCTGATGAAGGCTAGATGCTTCATTATTCCTGATGAAGGCTAGAGCATCTAGTCATTATTCCTAATGAAGGCTAGAGCATCTAGTCATTATTCCTGATGGAGGCTAGAGCATCTAGTCATTATTCCTGATGGAGGCTAGGGCATCTAGTCATTATTCCTGATGAAGGCTAGAGCATCTAGTCATTATTCCTGATGAAGGCTAGATGTTTCATTATTCCTGATGAAGGCTAGAGCATCTAGTCATTATTCCGGATGAAGGCTAGAGCATCTAGTCATTATTCCTAATGAAGGCTAGAGCATCTAGTCATTATTCCTGATGAAGGCCAGAGCATCTAGTCATTATTCCTGATGGAGGCTAGAGCATCTATTCATTATTCCTGATGAAGGCTAGAGCATCTAGTCATTATTCCTGATGAAGGCTAGAGCATCTAGTCATTATTCCTGATGAAGGCTAGAGCATCTAGTCGAAACGTCGAGAGAATACAATTTGAAGTTGAATATTGAGAAGGTTATTGTAATTTTATTATGTCAACTGAGAGTTCATTTAAGGGTTAATAAATAGGGGATCAACTGAGGTCTAATAATTAGCAAAGTAACAAAAATAGGGAAGAGTTAATAATTATCAGGATTAAATATCAAAAGAAAAAACAAATCAGGCCATTAATTAAGGAACAAGCCAACTAAGTAACCAAGGTTGAGTAATTATCAGAGATAACATTCTAGTTAAGGGTTAATTAAAAATAAATGGTGGGTCACATTCAAACTAAGGGTTAATAACTAATGAGGTAGCTAAAGGTTACTAGCTAATGAGGTAGCTAAGGGTTACTAACTAACGAGGTAGCTAAAGGTTACTAATGAGGTAGCTATGGTAATAACTAAAGAGGCAGCTAAGGGTTAATAACTAATGAGGTAGCTAAGGGTTAATAACTGAGGCAGCTAAGGGTTAATAATTAGCTGAACAAAGCATTTACGCCACACAAGGATAGAACAGTCGATAATTGCGGGGGAATTCTGTTACTTAATTAACCCTGAGTAGAGCTGCATGCTGGAGGTGCCAGCTAGCGCCAGTCAGCAGATGTCTCACCAATGCCTACCTTGGCAAGTTGCTCCAGCTCACCACCTGCTAGTTAGTAGGTGGGCGCATGCATACACCTCTACACATTCAAAGTTGATAGTGTTATCACAATCCCTTGAACAGCTAAACAACTAGAATTTATACAGAGTTTTTGAGCTGGATTTCCAGCAGACGAGATGTCAGCGACCACCCTCCCCTCCCCTCCCTGGGGAGCCTCCATTAAAAGCTTTTTAATTCCAAAAATCTACAGGGGATAGCAGGGGGTTCTATTAAGGCTGTGTGGGATTCTATTAAGGCTGTGTGGGGTTCTATTAAGGCTGTGTGGGGTTCTATTAAAGGCTGTGTGGGGTTCTATTAAGGCTGTGTGGGGTTCTATTAAGGCTGTGTGGGGATTCTATTAAAGCTGAGTGGGGATTCTATTAAGATGAGTGGGGATTCTATTAAAGCTGAGTGGGGATTCTATTAAGATGAGTGGGGATTCTATTAAGAATGAGTATGGGATTGAGCAGGGTTTTCTAAGTAGAAAATCCCATTAAGGCTGAGTGGAACATGATGTTGTTGATCGCACAATGCAGTGATAGCTGTTATGTCAACATCCACCGACTCATTATCATAGCAATGACATGCTAAGCAAGACCAAGTCCAGTAGCTGGCTGAAATTCATTTCCAAATTTCTCTGAGACATAACTACTATGTGTGTAGGCGGCAACCACCTTTGTTACTGTTCTGCACAATTAGTCTCATATATGTCATGCATTTAGCATCCAGCTCTGGTGCTATTGGCATTCAATCTGCTGCATAAGGTTGAACAACCTTACAGCTATTGAGATAACTTTTTGAATTCCATAAACTATAACGAGATGTCTAGTCAGTCTCCATCTCTGTCGCATGGCAGAAGGAGCCCCCCTCCCTCCACTGGGGGTAACCTGAAAGTCTAAAGTGGGTCATCTACTTACCAAGATAAGGGAAATATCTGTGATCCTTGTACTTAGGGTAGGAGGGCTTGACAGTAAGAACCACATGGCCCTACAGTGGAATTAACCGGGCCTGCATGGCCTGTTTTCTATTTTTAGGGGGCTAATATTAATATTTACAGTTGCCACGACGACGAGCAGCAGAAAAGGGCTAGACAATCCACGAATAATGAATATTCCCCCCCCCCCACTTAGTTACTCAGCAAGAATATTGACACCCTCAAAATTACACACACACACACCCCTCATGTGCGGTGCTGTGCATTAGATGTGCACAATGTTTTTGAAGTTTATGGCGAGAAAACCCTTCTTAATTACTTCTGACCTCTGTGAAAGCTCCTCCCACCACTTGCAGAGCAAGAGCACCTCATGGGAAGCATTCCTCCAACCACTTGCAGAGAAGAGCACCTCATGGGAAGCATTCCTCCCACCACTTGCAGAGCAAGAGCACCTAATGGGAAGCATTCCTCCCACCACTTGCAGAGAAGAGCACCTCATGGGAAGCATTCCTCCCACCACTTGCAGAGAAGAGCACCTCATGGGAAGCATTCCTCCCACCACTTGCAGAGAAGAGCTCCTCATGGGAAGCATTCCTCCCACCACTTGCAGAGAAGAGCACCTCATGGGAAGCATTCCTCCCACCACTTGCAGAACAAGAGCACCTCATGGGAAGCATTCCTCCCACCACTTGCAGAGAAGAGCACCTCATGGGAAGCATTCCTCCCACCACTTGCAGAGCAAGAGCACCTCATGGGAAGCATTCCTCCCACTTGCAGAGAAGAGCACCTCATGGGAAGCATTCCTCCCACCACTTGCAGAGAAGAGCTCCTCATGGGAAGCATTCCTCCCACTTGCAGAGAAGAGCACCTCATGGGAAGCATTCCTCCCACCACTTGCAGAGAAGAGCACCTCATGGGAAGCATTCCTCCCACCACTTGCAGAGAAGAGCTCCTCATGGGAAGCATTCCTCCCACCACTTGCAGAGAAGAGCACCTCATGGGAAGCATTCCTCCCACCACTTGCAGAGAAGAGCACCTCATGGGAAGCATTCCTCCCACCACTTGCAGAGCAAGAGCTCCTCATGGGAAGCTTTCCTCCCACCACTTGCAGAGAAGAGCACCTCATGGGAAGCATTCCTCCCACCACTTGCAGAGAAGAGCACCTCATGGGAAGCATTCCTCCCACCACTTGCAGAGAAGAGCACCTCATGGGAAGCATTCCTCCCACCACTTGCAGAGAAGAGCACCTCATGGGAAGCATTCCTCCCACAACGTGCAGAGCAAGAGCACCTAATGGGAAGCATTCCTCCCACCACTTGCAGAGAAGAGCACCTCATGGGAAGCATTCCTCCCACCACTTGCACAGCAAGAGCACCTCATGGGAAGCATTCCTCCCACCACTTGCAGAGAAGAGCACCTCATGGGAAGCATTCCTCCCACCACTTGCAGAGCAAGAGCTCCTCATGGGAAGCATTCCTCCCACCACTTGCAGAGAAGAGCACCTCATGGGAAGCATTCCTCCCACCACTTGCAGAGCAAGAGCTCCTCATGGGAAGCATTCCTCCCACAACGTGCAGAGCAAGAGCTCCTCATGGGAAGCATTCCTCCCACCACTTGCAGAGCAAGAGCTCCTCATGGGAAGCATTCCTCCCACCACTTGCAGAGAAGAGCACCTCATGGGAAGCATTCCTCCCACCACTTGCAGAGCAAGAGCTCCTCATGGGAAGCATTCCTCCCACAACGTGCAGAGCAAGAGCTCCTCATGGGAAGCATTCCTCCCACCACTTGCAGAGCAAGAGCTCCTCATGGGAAGCATTCCTCCCACCACTTGCAGAGAAGAGCTCCTCATGGGAAGCATTCCTCCCACCACTTGCAGAGCAAGAGCACCTCATGGGAAGCATTCCTCCACCACTTGCAGAGAAGAGCACCTCATGGGAAGCATTCCTCCCACCACTTGCAGAGCAAGAGCTCCTCATGGGAAGCATTCCTCCACCACTTGCAGAGAAGAGCACCTCATGGGAAGCATTCCTCCCACCACTTGCAGAGCAAGAGCACCTAATGGGAAGCATATGCTAGCAGCTTACAAGTGCTGGCTTACATCAAGGGGCAGAGCTAGTCTGAGAATGACACACTTCGAGCGTGAGAATAAGCAGTCAAGTGTGGCTAACAATGGAGGCGTGACACTTCATAGATACCAAATCAGTTTATAGCACAGCTCACTAAGGGTTAATACTGATGCATATTAGCTCCTGTGATGACTGTCTGAAGCACATGAACTCACTAAGGGTTAATACTGATGCATATTAGCTCCTGTGATGACTGTCTGGAGCATATGAACTCACTAAGGGTTATAGCATACTGTGATAACTGTCTGAAGCATATGAAGCTCACTAAGGGTTAATACTAATGCATAATAGCTCCTGTGATGACTGTCTGGATCATCTGGACTCACTAAGGGTTATAGCATAATAGCCTATGATAACTGTATGGAGCATATGAAGCTCACTAAGGGTTAATACTAATGCATAATAGCTCCTGTGATGAATGTCTGGGTCATCTGGATCATATGAACTCACTAAGGGTTATAGCATAATAGCCTATGATAACTGTCTGGAGCATATGAAGCTCACTAAGGGTTAATACTAATCATAATAGCTCCTATGATGACTGTTTGAAGCTCACAAGTATTCATTGACAAGGTTCTGACTGAGGTCTACCGACAGCAATTACACTGATCATAGGTTAGCAACCTCATGCAAATCTTACGAGCTTTTAGCACCCAGTGAGGCAGAGTCTCGATCTGTAATTTAAGTCATTTCCTAGCTCACCGCACTGCCAGCGGTCTGCGAACTCCCAGGTAGGGGGGAGGGGGAGAGGGGGGGGATGACTAACGGGCTCACAGTTTATGGCTTGCCACGTGAACAAAAAGTGGCAGTAATTATTCCACCCACAGAAGACACAACCAGTGCAGCTGCGATCCAAGAGGGTAACTTAGCAACTGCCCAGTGATCTCATTGTTCAAAGAGAACCCATGCAAATCGCTTGCTGCAAAAGTCAGCACTAAGACACAATAGCAAAGCCTAATACTGCTGAGAATAACAAGGAGAGCTTGTGATCGGCATACTTCCCGCACTTGAGAGACCTGCAGCTGTGGCCGACAGAGACCTTCACTAGTAGGAGTGGAGTGATTCATCACTTCAAAGAGAATTACACTCGTGTTTGTATAGGCTGCAGCAACGCTCAATAGCCTGCCTAATTATCAGTAGTACAATAGCAAAACTCCGCCTACTGACCACATAAGGATCAAACTGCTGTGTACACAATCCACTGAACTGAACTCGTGTACCCCCCACTCGTGTACCCCCCACACTCCCCCCCCCCCCACACTCCCATCCAGTATATAGACAATATATAGATCCTTATGTACAGATTCTTATATACAATTATATTCTTATGTACAATTATATAGAATCTTATGTACAATTATATAGAATCTTGTATATAGAATCTTGTGTACAATTATATAGAATCTTATGTACAATTATATAGAATCTTATGTACCATTATATAGAATCTTATGTACAATTATATATATTCTTATGTACAATTATATAGAATCTTACTGTACAATTATATAGAATCTTATGTAGATTCTTATGTACAATTATATAGAATCGTATGTACAATTATATAGAATCGTATGTACAATTATATAGAATTGTATGTACAATTATATAGAATCTTATGTACAATTATATAGATTCTTATGTACAATTATATAGATTCTTATGTACAATTATATAGATTCTTATGTACAATTATATAGTATCGTATGTACAATTATATAGAATCTTATATACAATTATATAGATTCTTATGTACAATTATATAGAATCTCATGTACAATTATATAAAATCGTATGTACAATTATATAAAATCGTATGTACAATTATATAGAATCAATTATATAGAATCTTATGTCTTATGTACAATTATACTGTACAGATTCTAATGTACTGATTCTTAAGTACCTATTAGTCCAGCCAGGAACTCAAACCAGGCTTTTCCAGCTGGGACAGTGTCCAATGATGGAATTGCTGTTGCGACACCTTATCCCACCAACAAGTCGTTGTCAAGGATGCGCAAATTATCCATGCTGGGAGAAATATTTGATCGAGATTTCTTTGGGTATGTTACCAACGGAAATTGATTGAGTTCCAAAATATGCTCTAAATTTTAAGCATATTTTTTGGATTTGTTTTATAATGTATCTATGAAGCTCTGAGTAAATCTGGCCAGAAACTAACGTGAGAAGAATCCATGGAGGAATGGAGAGGGACGAAGGAGGGGTGGGGAGAGGATTACCTGATTAATTAAGTAGGCGAGGGGAACAGCTCTGCCTGGCTCAGAGGCAGAAGAAGCATTCAGCTTTACGAAGCTCGAGTAAAGTGCTCCAAAGACTGCTGGTCAAGACTCAAGTGAAGTGCTCCAAAGACTGCTGGACAAGGCTCAAGTGAAGCACTCCAAAGACTGCTGGACAAGGCTCAAGTGAAGCATTCCAAAGACTGCTGGACAAGGCTCAAGTGAAGCGCTCCAAAGACTGCTGGACAAGGCTCAAGTGAAGTGCTCCAAAGACTGCTGGACAAGGCTCAAGTGAAGTGCTCCAAAGACTGCTGGACAAGGCTCAAGTGAAGCATTCCAAAGACTGCTGGACAAGGCTCAAGTGAAGTGCTCCAAAGACTGCTGGACAAGGCTCAAGTGAAGTGCTCCAAAGACTGCTGGACAAGGCTCAAGTGAAGCACTCCAAAGACTGCTGGACAAGGCTCAAGTGAAGTACTCCAAAGACTGCTGGACAAGGCTCAAGTGAAGTGCTCCAAAGACTGCTGGACAAGGCTCAAGTGAAGTGCTCCAAAGACTGCTGGACAAGGCTCAAGTGAAGCACTCCAAAGACTGCTGGACAAGGCTCAAGTGAAGTACTCCAAAGACTGCTGGACAAGGCTCAAGTGAAGTGCTCCAAAGACTGCTGGACAAGGCTCAAGTGAAGTGCTCCAAAGACTGCTGGACAAGGCTCAAGTGAAGCATTCCAAAGACTGCTGGACAAGGCTCAAGTGAAGTGCTCCAAAGACTGCTGGACAAGGCTCAAGTGAAGTGCTCCAAAGACTACTGGACAAGGCTCAAGTGAAGTGCTCCAAAGACTGCTGGACAAGGCTCAAGTGAAGTGCTCCAAAGACTGCTGGACAAGGCTCAAGTGAAGTACTCCAAAGACTGCTGGACAAGGCTCAAGTGAAGTACTCCAAAGACTGCTGGACAAGGCTCAAGTGAAGTGCTCCAAAGACTGCTGGACAAGGCTCAAGTGAAGCATTCCAAAGACTGCTGGACAAGGCTCAAGTGAAGTGCTCCAAAGACTTCTGGACAAGGCTCAAGTGAAGTGCTCCAAAGACTGCTGGACAAGGCTCAAGTGAAGTGCTCCAAAGACTGCTGGACAAGGCTCAAGTGAAGTGCTCCAAAGACTGCTGGTCAAGGCTCAAGTGAAGTGCTCCAAAGACTGCTGGACAAGGCTCAAGTGAAGTGCTCCAAAGACTGCTGGACAAGGCTCAAGTGAAGTGCTCCAAAGACTGCTGGACAAGGCTTAAGTGAAGTGCTCCAAAGACTGCTGTACAAGGCTCAAGTGAAGTGCTCCAAAGACTGCTGGACAAGGCTCAAGTGAAGTGCTCCAAAGACTGCTGGACAAGGCTCAAGTGAAGCACTCCAAAGACTGCTGGACAAGGCTCAAGTGAAGTGCTCCAAAAACTGCTGGACAAGGCTCAAGTGAAAGTGCTCCAAAGACTGCTGGACAAGGCTCAAGTGAAGTACTCCAAAGACTGCTGGACAAGGCTCAAGTGAAGTGCTCCAAAGACTGCTGGTCAAGGCTCAAGTGAAGTGCTCCAAAGACTGCTGGACAAGGCTCAAGTGAAGTGCTCCAAAGACTTCTGGACAAGGCTCAAGTGAAGTTGTCCAAAGACTGCTGGACAAGGCTCAAGTGAAGTGCTCCAAAGACTGCTGGACAAGGCTCAAGTGAAGTGCTCCAAAGACTTCTGGACAAGGCTCAAGTGAAGTTGTCCAAAGACTGCTGGTGGGTCTTCTGCTCCCACCAAAAATGTGCCCATCCAATATCCAGCAAAATCATTGTCAGAGTCGCTGCTTTTTGGCCTGTCAAAGAGCTCCAGCGAAACCTCTGAGTCAAGGCAGGAGGTGTAGTACACACCTCCTGCCAATGCAGTCTGTAAGTGGTGGAAACCAAGCACAAGGGCTGAGTAACGATGCATCCATTACAGCCAAAAAGCAGAGTTCCACGCAAGTGCATGCATGCATCAAACGATTGGTTAAACTACATATGAAACCCACTGCAACTAACTAACTAAAGGTTCAACACATCCTTCTACAGACAACTAAGGGTTAAAATATATACAAAGTATACTACCTCCAACTAAGGGTTAAAATATATACAAAGTATACTACTGCCAACTAAGGGTCAAATATATACAAAGTATACTACAGCCAACTAAGGGTTAAAATAAATACAAAGTATACTACAGCCAACTAAGGGTTAAAATATACACAAAGTATACTACAGCCAATAAGGGTCAGCCAACTAAGGGTTAAAATATATACAAATTACACTACAGCCAAGGGTTAAAATATATACAAAAATACAGCCAACTAGGGGTTAAACTGTACACAAAAATTCAGCCAACTAGGGGTTATAATATATACAAAGTATACTACATCCAACTAAGGGTTAAAATATATACAAAGTATACTACAGCCAACTAAGGGTTAAAATATATACAAAGTATACTACAGCCAACCAAGGGTTAAAATATATACAAAAAATACAGCCAACTAGGGGTTAAAATATATACAAAGTATACTACATCCAACTAAGGGTTAAAATATATACAAAGTATACTACATCCAACTAAGGGTTAAAATATATACAAAGTATACTACAGCCAACTAAGGGTTAACATATATACAAAGTATACTACTACAGCCAACTGGGTCAAATATATACCAAGTCCGCTAAGATAAAGGTACCCACAAATCCTATTAAGGGGTTAAGTATATACAAAGCTTATACAGCCAACTAAGGGTTAAAGTGTACAGCAAGCTAAGGGTTCAGGTATATAGAAAGCCTATTACAGCCAACTAAGGGTTAAAGTGTACATGTATACACACAGCAAGCTAAGGGTTAAGGTAAATACAAAGCCTACTACAGCCAACTAAAGGTTATACACAGCTGACCATATATACTATAATTATAGAGTAGTATTGCTAGTAAGGCAAGACATATGATTCGTCTGGATCTGGAGAATTATGCAGTCTCGGTGTACATGTACAGCTTCTATAAATACATAAGCAGCTAAGGGGTAATTGAATGAATGCAAGTATGGGACAAGCCAGACCGGCTGGATGGAGTACTGTAAATCACATGCACATTTGTGTACACAAACATCACATGTGACGCACATGCCTCTCAAGGAATTGAGAACAGCTGCCCTACTACTTAACTAGACACTCCCTCCTTGATCTCTAGTGGCACTAATTTGCACCTAGTGGCACTAATTTGCATGTGCCCATCAGATGACAGAGAGAAGGTGCCATAAAAAGCTTGCTGTTTGTGGATGCTGAGGGGAAAATGCTTATACAGCACAGAGCAATCATCTTGGAGACTACCGCTAGCATATATATTCCCATCCACACCAACATATATGCTAGAACAAACTGAAGCTTATAACTAACAGAAGAAAAAAAGAATTATTTCTCAAAAGGGCAGAGAGACATCCGGAGATCTGTCCCGGTCCAATGCCGAGTGATAAAAACTACGCCCGTGTCTGATATCACCAGTTACAAAGATAGGTCCGGAGATCTGTCCCGGTGCAATGCTGAGTGGTAAAAACTACGCCCGTGTCTGATGTCACCAGTTACAAAGAAAGGTCCGGAGATCTGTCCCGGTGCAGTGCTGAGTGGTAAAAACTGAGCCCATGTCTGGTTACAAAGAAAGGTCCGGAGATCTGTCCCGGTGCAGTGCTGAGTGGTAAAAACTGAGCCCATGTCTGATGTCACCAGTTACAAAGAAAGGTCCGGAGATCTGTCCCGGTGCAGTGCTGAGTGGTAAAAACTGAGCCCATGTCCAGTTACAAAGATAGGTCCGGAGATCTGTCCCGGTGCAGTGCTGAGTGGTAAAAACTACGCCCGTGTCTGATGTCACCAGTTACAAAGAAAAGTCCGGAGATCTGTCCCAGTGCAGTGCTGAGTGGTAAAAACTGAGCCCATGTCTGATGTCTCCAGTTACAAAGAAAGGTCCGGAGATCTGTCCCGGTGCAGTGCTGAGTGGTAAAAACTACGCCCGTGTCTGATGTCACCAGTTACAAAGAAAAGTCCGGAGATCTGTCCCAGTGCAGTGCTGAGTGGTAAAAACTGAGCCCATGTCTGATGTCTCCAGTTACAAAGAAAGGTCCGGAGATCTGTCCCGGTGCAGTGCTGAGTGGTAAAAACTGAGCCCATGTCTGATGTCACCAGTTACAAAGAAAGGTCCGGAGATCTGTCCCGGTGCAGTTGGTAAAAACTGAGCCCATCACCAGTTACAAAGAAAGGACGTCCAACATATTTAAATTGTGGCTTAGCACATAAAATACACAGACACCAGCATGAGGGTACGGGACATGCAGCATGCATGCTTGAGGTGTTATACGGTCACGAGAGTGAGAAGGAAAGAAGGTTCTGGTTGTTGATGAGGTGTGACTCTCTCACAGCTATTTCTGTGCTGATGTGTTGGTACCATGTTCGGCTGAAGTGACGTTGTTATTAGAATGTGATGAGCCACACAAACTCAACTGTGAATAAGATATAAAAATCCTCTAGTGAGAAATGTAATCTCCAGCACAATCTACCTGTGGTGACTAATATAGGACGGAGAAAAGGTGCGACTATTACTCAAGTTCCAGTTGAGGATGGGAAGGTGTAACATAAAAATGACGGATGGTCCATCGTTAATAGGCTCTTTCTGCCTGACTCTGTTTTATTCCAGTAGCTTCTCCGCTGAGGGAGGTTGCATAAGCTTCCATGCTTAAGGAAGTCCCTAGTCCTTTGAAGGAGGAGGGGCAACCCCGGTGGACTTCTTGGATGTAGAGGTTATGTTGTAGCATTGCACAACAGACCTTATATTTGCTTACATCAATGGAACTGATTCTTCTACCATCTGCAGCTTATTATATTTGCTTCTGGTCCCAATTATATATATATATATATAATATAAATATATATATATATGTGTATATATATAATATATATAATATAAATATATATATATATATATATGTGTATATATATAATATAATATATATATAATATAAATATATATATATGTGTATATATATATAATATAATATGTATATAATATATATATATATATATATACTTAGAAGGTAGATTGTCCCTGATGATTGCATTAGCATGAAACTGCAGTAGGACTAGCCATCCCAGTACTTTTCTATATATATATATATATATATAATATAAATATATATATATATATATATACACATATATTGACGCAGTTACAACTAGAGGGGGTGCTACAATTGGAGGGGCAATTACTAGCTGGGGTGGGTGGGGGATTGCAATTGGAGAGACAGTTACAATTAGAGGGGCTGTTATAATTGGAGGGGCCGTTACAATTAGAGGGGCTGTTATAATTGGAAGGTTTGTTCCTATTAAAGGAGCATAGTCTTAAAGTTGCAGCTCACTCATGCAGCTCAGGGAAGCTAGCTGGGTAACTCTCATGCAGCTCAGGGAAGCTAGCTGGGTAACTCTCATGCAGCTCAGGGAAGCTAGCTGGGTAACACTCATGCAGCTCAGGGAAGCTAGCTGGGTAACTCTCATGCAGCTCAGGGAAGCTAGCCTCAGGGAAGCTAGCTGGGTAACTCTCATGCAGCTCAGGGAAGCTAGCTGGGTAACACTCATGCAGCTCAGGGAAGCTAGCTGGGTAACAGGTAACACTCATGCGGCTCAGGGAAGCTAGAAGCTAGCTGGGTAACTCTCATGCAGCTCAGGTGGGTAACTCTCATGTAGCTCAGGGAAGCTAGCTGGGTAACTCTCATGTAGCTCAGGGAAGCTAGCTGGGTAACTCTCATGCAGCTCAGGGAAGCTAGCTGGGTAACTCTCATGCAGCTCAGGGAAGCTAGCTGGGTAACTCTCATGCAGCTCAGGGAAGCTAAGCTGGGTAACTCCCTTGCAGCTCAGGGAAGCTAGCTGGGTAACTCTCATGCAGCTCAGGGAAGCTAGCTGGGTAACTCTCATGCAGCTCAGGGAAGCTAGATCATGCAGCTCAGGGAAGCTAGCTGGGTAACTCCCTTGCAGCTCAGGGAAGCTAGCTGGGTAACTCTCATGGCAGCTCAGGGAAGTTAGCTGGGTAACTCTCATGCAGCTCAGGAAAGTTAGCAAAATAACAGGCACAACTTGCCGATCACTGCTTCAAATTCAGTCAGCCCTTTCCCCCTCTCCTCATCAGGTGCTTATAAAATGTTATTTTGCTCTGATAGTATCAAGTAATCCAGGCTCCATGCTGTATAGCCAGTCACCCTCACTAGGGACGTCCAGGGATAGCATCAAGTAATCCAAACTCCATGCTGTATAGCCAGTCACCCTCACTAGGGACGTCCAGGGATAGTATCAAGTAATCCAGGCTCCATGCTGTATAGCCAGTCACCCTCACTAGGGACGTCCAGGGATAGTATCAAGTAATCCAAGCTCCATGCTCTATAGCCAGTCACCCTCACTAGGGGCATGGCAAAGACATTAATTATCTGGGTAAGAGTCCCTTGCCCCCCAATATGTTAAAATGAATATTTTGATCAATTATCTGTAGTAGAGTTAATCAAGTCAGTTATTATCATTTATACTAATTCTAGTAATATAGCGAGTTAGCGTGACTTGGTTGTTATTTAATTAAAGGAGGGGAGTTAACCCCATCGTTGGCTGTTAATAACAGAATGAGGGTCCAGGTTAAAAGTAATTTCATTAGAATAACCCTCTCAATAATCTCATGGGCAGCATCTAGTCATTATTCCTGATGAAGGCTAGAGCATCTAGTCATTATTCCTGATGAAGGCTAGAGCATCTAGTCATTATTCCTGATGAAGGCTAGAGCATCAGTCATTATTCCTGATGAAGGCTAGAGCATCTAGTCATTATTCCTGATGAAGGCTAGAGCATCTAGTCATTATTCCTGATGAAGGCTAGAGCATCTAGTCATTGTTCCTGATAAAGGCTAGAGCATCTAGTCATTATTCCTGATGAAGGCTAGAGCATCTAGTCATTATTCCTGATGAAGGCTAGAGCATCTAGTCATTATTCCTGATGAAGGCTAGAGCATCAGTCATTATTCCTGATGAAGGCTAGAGCATCTAGTCATTATTCCTGATGAAGGCTAGAGCATCTAGTCATTATTCCTGATGAAGGCTAGAGCATCTAGTCATTGTTCCTGATAAAGGCTAGAGCATCTAGTCATTATTCCTGATGAAGGCTAGAGCATCTAGTCATTATTCCTGATGAAGGCTAGAGCATCTAGTCGTTATTCCTGATGAAGGCTAGAGCATCTAGTCATTATTCCAGATGAAGGCTAGAGCATCTAGTCATTATTCCTGATTAAGGCTAGAGCATCTAGTCATTATTCCTAGAGCATCTAGTCATTATTCCAGATGAAGGCTAGAGCATCTAGTCAGTATTCCTGATGAAGGCTAGAGCATCTAGTCATTATTCCTGATGAAGGCTAGAGCATCTAGTCATTATTCCTGATGAAGGCTAGAGCATCTAGTCATTATTCCTGATGAAGGCTAGAGCATCTAGTCATTATTCCTGATGAAGGCTAGAGCATCTAGTCATTATTCCTGATGAAGGCTAGAGCATCTAGTCATTATTCCTGATGAAGGCTAGAGCATCTAGTCATTATTCCTGATGAAGGCTGGAGCATTTAGTCATTATTCCTGATGAAGGCTAGGGCATCTAGTCATTATTCCTGATGAAGGCTAGAGCATCTACTCATTATTCCTGATGAAGGCTAGAGCATCTAGTCATTATTCCAGATGAAGGCTAGAGCATCTAGTCATTATTCCTGATGAAGGCTAGAGCATTTAGTCATTATTCCTGATGAAGGCTAGGGCATCTAGTCATTATTCCTGATGAAGGCTAGAGCATCTACTCATTATTCCTGATGAAGGCTAGAGTATCTGGTCATTATTCCTAATGAAGGCTAGAGCATCTAGTCATTATTCCTGATGAAGGCTAGGGCATCTAGTCATTATTCTTGATGAAGGCTAGAGCATCTAGTCATTATTCCTGATGAAGGAAAGAGCATCTAGTCATTATTCCTAATGAAGACTAGAGCATCTAGTCATTATTCCTGATGAAGGCTAGAGCATCTAGTCATTATTCCTGATGAAGGCTTGAGTATCTAGTCATTATTCCTGATGAAGGCTAGAGCATCTAGTCATTATTCCTGATGGAGGCTATAGCATCTAGTCATTATTCCTGATGAAGGCTAGAGCATCTAGTCATTATTCCTGATGAAGGCTAGGGCATCTAGTCATTATTCCTGATGAAGGCTAGGGCATCTAGTCATTATTCCTGATGAAGGCTAGTCATTATTCCTGATGAAGGCTAGAGCATCTAGTCATTATTCCTGATGAAGGCTAGAGCATCTAGTCATTATTCCATCTAGTCATTATTCCTGATGAAGGCTAGAGCATCTAGTCATTATTCCTGATGAAGGCTAGAGCATCTAGTCATTATTCCTGATGAAGGCTAGAGCATCTACTCATTATTCCTGATGAAGGCTAGAGCATCTAGTCATTATTCCAGATGAAGGCTAGAGCATCTAGTCATTATTCCTGATGAAGGCTAGAGCATTTAGTCATTATTCCTGATGAAGGCTAGGGCATCTAGTCATTATTCCTGATGAAGGCTAGAGCATCTACTCATTATTCCTGATGAAGGCTAGAGTATCTGGTCATTATTCCTAATGAAGGCTAGAGCATCTAGTGATTATTCCTGATGAAGGCTAGGGCATCTAGTCATTATTCCTGATGAAGGCTAGTCATTATTCCTGATGAAGGCTAGAGTATCTAGTCATTATTCCTGATGAAGGCTAGAGCATCTAGTCATTATTCCTGATGGAGGCTATAGCATCTAGTCATTATTCCTGATGAAGGCTAGGGCATCTAGTCATTATTCCTGATGAAGGCTAGTCATTATTCCTGATGAAGGCTAGAGCATCTAGTCATTATTCCTGATGAAGGCTAGAGCATCTAGTCATTATTCCATCTAGTCATTATTCCATGAAGGCTAGAGCATCTAGTCATTATTCCTGATTAAGGCTAGAGCATCTAGTCATTATTCCTAGAGCATCTAGTCATTATTCCAGATGAAGGCTAGAGCATCTAGTCAGTATTCCTGATGAAGGCTAGAGCATCTAGTCATTATTCCTGATGAAGGCTAGAGCATCTAGTCATTATTCCTGATGAAGGCTAGAGCATCTAGTCATTATTCCTGATGAAGGCTAGAGCATCTAGTCATTATTCCTGATGAAGGCTAGAGCATCTAGTCATTATTCCAGATGAAGGCTAGAGCATCTAGTCATTATTCCTGATGAAGGCTGGAGCATTTAGTCATTATTCCTGATGAAGGCTAGGGCATCTAGTCATTATTCCTGATGAAGGCTAGAGCATCTACTCATTATTCCTGATGAAGGCTAGAGCATCTAGTCATTATTCCAGATGAAGGCTAGAGCATCTGGTCATTATTCCTGATGAAGGCTAGAGCATCTAGTCATTATTCCTGATGAAGGCTAGAGCATCTAGTCATTATTCCTGATGAAGGCTAGAGCATCTGGTCATTATTCCTGATGAAGGCTAGAGCATCTAGTCATTATTCCTGATGAAGGCTAGAGCATCTAGTCATTATTCCTGATGAAGGCTAGAGCATCTAGTCATTATTCCTGATGAAGGCTAGAGCATTTAGTCATTATTCCTGATGAAGGCTAGGGCATCTAGTCATTATTCCTGATGAAGGCTAGAGCATCTACTCATTATTCCTGATGAAGGCTAGAGCATTTAGTCATTATTCCTGATGAAGGCTAGGGCATCTAGTCATTATTCCTGATGAAGGCTAGAGCATCTACTCATTATTCCTGATGAAGGCTAGAGTATCTGGTCATTATTCCTAATGAAGGCTAGAGCATCTAGTCATTATTCCTGATGAAGGCTAGGGCATCTAGTCATTATTCTTGATGAAGGCTAGAGCATCTAGTCATTATTCCTGATGAAGGAAAGAGCATCTAGTCATTATTCCTGATGAAGGCTAGAGCATCTAGTCATTATTCCTAATGAAGACTAGAGCATCTAGTCATTATTCCTGATGAAGGCTAGAGCATCTAGTCATTATTCCTGATGAAGGCTTGAGTATCTAGTCATTATTCCTGATGAAGGCTAGAGCATCTAGTCATTATTCCTGATGGAGGCTATAGCATCTAGTCATTATTCCTGATGAAGGCTAGAGCATCTAGTCATTATTCCTGATGAAGGCTAGGGCATCTAGTCATTATTCCTGATGAAGGCTAGGGCATCTAGTCATTATTCCTGATGAAGGCTAGTCATTATTCCTGATGAAGGCTAGAGCATCTAGTCATTATTCCTGATGAAGGCTAGAGCATCTAGTCATTATTCCATCTAGTCATTATTCCTGATGAAGGCTAGAGCATCTAGTCATTATTCCTGATGAAGGCTAGAGCATCTAGTCATTATTCCTGATGAAGGCTAGAGCATCTACTCATTATTCCTGATGAAGGCTAGAGCATCTAGTCATTATTCCAGATGAAGGCTAGAGCATCTAGTCATTATTCCAGATGAAGGCTAGAGCATCTAGTCATTATTCCTGATGAAGGCTAGAGCATTTAGTCATTATTCCTGATGAAGGCTAGGGCATCTAGTCATTATTCCTGATGAAGGCTAGAGCATCTACTCATTATTCCTGATGAAGGCTAGAGTATCTGGTCATTATTCCTAATGAAGGCTAGAGCATCTAGTGATTATTCCTGATGAAGGAAAGAGCATCTAGTCATTATTCCTAATGAAGACTAGAGCATCTAGTCATTATTCCTGATGAAGGCTAGAGTATCTGGTCATTATTCCTAATGAAGGCTAGAGCATCTAGTCATTATTCCTGATGAAGGAAAGAGCATCTAGTCATTATTCCTAATGAAGACTAGAGCATCTAGTCATTATTCCTGATGAAGGCTAGAGCATCTAGTCATTATTCCTGATGAAGGCTTGAGTATCTATCTAGTCATTATTCCTGATGAAGGCTAGAGCATCTAGTCATTATTCCTGATGGAGGCTATAGCATCTAGTCATTATTCCTGATGAAGGCTAGGGCATCTAGTCATTATTCCTGATGAAGGCTAGTCATTATTCCTGATGAAGGCTAGAGCATCTAGTCATTATTCCTGATGAAGGCTAGAGCATCTAGTCATTATTCCATCTAGTCATTATTCCTGATGAAGGCTAGAGCATCTAGTCATTATTCCTGATGAAGGCTAGACATCTAGTCATTATTCCATCTAGTCATTATTCCTGATGAAGGCTAGAGCATCTAGTCATTATTCCTGATGAAGGCTAGAGCATCTAGTCATTATTCCATCTAGTCATTATTCCTGATGAAGGCTAGAGCATCTAGTCATTATTCCTGATGAAGGCTAGACATCTAGTCATTATTCCTGATGAAGGCTAGAGCATCTAGTCATTATTCCTGATGAAGGCTAGAGCATCTAGTCATTATTCCTGATGAAGGCTAGAGCATCTAGTCATTATTCCTGATGAAGGCTAGAGCATCTAGTCATTATTCCTGATGAAGGCTAGAGCATCTACTCATTATTCCTGATGAAGGCTAGAGCATCTAGTCATTATTCCAGATGAAGGCTAGAGCATCTAGTCATTATTCCTGATGAAGGCTAGAGCATTTAGTCATTATTCCTGATGAAGGCTAGGGCATCTAGTCATTATTCCTGATGAAGGCTAGAGCATCTACTCATTATTCCTGATGAAGGCTAGAGTATCTGGTCATTATTCCTAATGAAGGCTAGAGCATCTAGTGATTATTCCTGATGAAGGCTAGAGCATCTAGTCATTATTCCTGATGAAGGAAAGAGCATCTAGTCATTATTCCTAATGAAGACTAGAGCATCTAGTCATTATTCCTGATGAAGGCTAGAGCATCTAGTCATTATTCCTGATGGAGGCTAGAGCATCTAGTCATTATTCCTGATGAAGGCTAGGGCATCTAGTCATTATTCCTGATGAAGGCTAGGGCATCTAGTCATTATTCCTGATGAAGGCTAGTCATTATTCCTGATGAAGGCTAGAGCATCTAGTCATTATTCCTGATGAAGGCTAGAGCATCTAGTCATTATTCCATCTAGTCATTATTCCTGATGAAGGCTAGAGCATCTAGTCATTATTCCTGATGAAGGCTAGAGCATCTAGTCATTATTCCTGATGAAGGCTAGAGCATCTAGTCATTATTCCTGATGAAGGCTAGACATCTAGTCATTATTCCTGATGAAGGCTAGAGCATCTAGTCATTATTCCTGATGAAGGCTAGAGCATCTAGTCATTATTCCTGATGAAGGCTAGAGCATCTAGTCATTATTCCTGATGAAGGCTTGAGTATCTATCTAGTCATTATTCCTGATGAAGGCTAGAGCATCTAGTCATTATTCCTGATGGAGGCTATAGCATCTAGTCATTATTCCTGATGAAGGCTAGGGCATCTAGTCATTATTCCTGATGAAGGCTAGTCATTATTCCTGATGAAGGCTAGAGCATCTAGTCATTATTCCTGATGAAGGCTAGACATCTAGTCATTATTCCTGATGAAGGCTAGAGCATCTAGTCATTATTCCTGATGAAGGCTAGAGCATCTAGTCATTATTCCATCTAGTCATTATTCCTGATGAAGGCTAGAGCATCTAGTCATTATTCCTGATGAAGGCTAGACATCTAGTCATTATTCCTGATGAAGGCTAGAGCATCTAGTCATTATTCCTGATGAAGGCTAGAGCATCTAGTCATTATTCCTGATGAAGGCTAGAGCATCTAGTCATTATTCCTGATGAAGGCTAGAGCATCTAGTCATTATTCCTGATGAAGGCAAGAACATCTAGCCATTATTCCTGATGAAGGTTAGAGCATCTAGTCATTATTCCTGATGAAGGCTAGAGCATCTAGTCATTATTCCTGATGAAGGCTAGAGCATCTAGTCATTATTCCTGATGAAGGCTAGAGCATCTACTCATTATTCCTGATGAAGGCTAGAGCATCTAGTCATTATTCCAGATGAAGGCTAGAGCATCTAGTCATTATTCCTGATGAAGGCTAGAGCATTTAGTCATTATTCCTGATGAAGGCTAGGGCATCTAGTCATTATTCCTGATGAAGGCTAGAGCATCTACTCATTATTCCTGATGAAGGCTAGAGTATCTGGTCATTATTCCTAATGAAGGCTAGAGCATCTAGTGATTATTCCTGATGAAGGCTAGAGCATCTAGTCATTATTCCTGATGAAGGAAAGAGCATCTAGTCATTATTCCTAATGAAGACTAGAGCATCTAGTCATTATTCCTGATGAAGGCTAGAGCATCTAGTCATTATTCCTGATGAAGGCTAGAGCATCTAGTCATTATTCCTGATGGAGGCTATAGCATCTAGTCATTATTCCTGATGAAGGCTAGAGCATCTAGTCATTATTCCATCTAGTCATTATTCCTGATGAAGGCTAGAGCATCTAGTCATTATTCCTGATGAAGGCTAGAGCATCTACTCATTATTCCTGATGAAGGCTAGAGCATCTAGTCATTATTCCAGATGAAGGCTAGAGCATCTAGTCATTATTCCTGATGAAGGCTAGAGCATTTAGTCATTATTCCTGATGAAGGCTAGGGCATCTAGTCATTATTCCTGATGAAGGCTAGAGCATCTACTCATTATTCCTGATGAAGGCTAGAGTATCTGGTCATTATTCCTAATGAAGGCTAGAGCATCTAGTGATTATTCCTGATGAAGGCTAGAGCATCTAGTCATTATTCCTGATGAAGGAAAGAGCATCTAGTCATTATTCCTAATGAAGACTAGAGCATCTAGTCATTATTCCTGATGAAGGCTAGAGCATCTAGTCATTATTCCTGATGAAGGCTAGAGCATCTAGTCATTAATCCTGATGAAGGCTAGAGCATCTAGTCATTATTCCTGATGAAGGCTAGAGCATCTAGTCATTATTCCTGATGAAGGCTAGAGCATCTAGTCATTATTCCTGATGAAGGCTAGAGCATCTAGTCATTAATCCTGATGAAGGCTAGAGCATCTAGTCATTATTCCTGATGAAGGCTAGAGCATCTAGTCATTAATCCTGATGAAGGCTAGAGCATCTAGTCATTATTCCTGATGAAGCTAGAGCATCTAGTCATTAAGGCTAGAGCATCTAGTCGAAAAGTCAAGAGAATAAAATTTCAAGTTGATTATTGAGAAGGCCATTGTAATGTTATTAAGTTAACTGAGAGTTCATTACGTGTCGTTTCCTCTTTTTCATGCCTTTTTAAAATCGATCGTTGTATTAAATATTCTGGGGTTGCTGCCTTACGTATATACTCCAACCGCACATTTAGTAGTGACCTTCGGTTAATAATGATGGGAGCAACTTTATTAGGGGGTTTCAGCTTTTAAAAATAGGCTTGTAAGTATATTAGTGCCTAGCGGGGGTGCCCCTAATATTAGCCCCTATGCTGGGAGCAATAGAAACACTAAGTTATAGAATAAGGGTGTTATCATTATGTCTAGTTTAGAGGCTGCAGGTATTTATTATTTGCAATTTTATCCGGGTTTTCTATTTTAATAGGTATTTGTTTTTAAGGATGTTTCTTGATATTTCTAATGGCATCTATTGCACTATTGGAGACGATGGTGGCAGCTATTGAAGACGATGGTGGCAGCTATTGGAGACAATAGTGGCAGCTATTGGAGACAATAGTGGCAGCTATTGGAGACGATGGTGGGAGCTAAATGTTGGAGACGATGGTGGCAGCTATTGGAGACGATTGTGGACAATGGTGGCAGCTATTGAAGACGATGGTGGCAGCTATTGGAGACGATGGTGGCAGCTATTGGAGACAATAGTGGCAACCATTGGAGACGATGGTGGGAGCTAAATGTTGGAGACGATGGTGGCAGCTATTGGAGACGATTGTGGACAATGGTGGCAGCTATTGGAGACGATGGTGGCAGCTATTGGAGACGATGGTGGCAATTGGAGACAATGGTGGCAGCTATTGGAGATGATTGTGGAAGCTATTGGAGACGATTGTGGCAGCTATTGGAGATGATTGTGGCCGCTATTGGAGACGATGGTGGCAATTGGAGACAATGGTGGCAGCTATTGGAGATGATTGTGGAAGCTATTGGAGACGATTGTGGCAGCTATTGGAGACGATTGTGACAGCTATTGGAGACAATGGTGGCAGTAAATTCAGGCTTATGTGTTAAGTCTATTAATCAGCAGTTATTTAGAGGACACAATTGCCCTACATTAAAAAAAGGGGGGCCTTAATTAATAAGTGGGTTTATGGGTGCAGGGGGTAATGAGGTCATTGATGCAGTTTGCACAGCTGGAGGGAAATGGAACACAAACCATCAGTATTACATAATGTTGAGTAATGCTCTTGTGAAATCCCCCATAGGCTTCCTCATCTCTTGCTCAACTCTGCAGGTACTGACGAAGCAATCCAAGTAGATGCCACTAAGAGCCAGTTGGAATGGTAGTCATAGCAAAACAGCATGTGATCAATAAATAATTCCAGTATGTTTAGCCAGGAAAGAAAGCCAAGCTGAGGATGTGGGCTGACCACAGGGTTCCCCATTGCATCCCAGGTGGTGAATTTGAGTCACCTATGTTGACACTGCTTTCAGTGTATGTTGCAAAACACTGCACTTCTGGATGATGTCATGCTGTAGAAGCCAAGTTCCTTGCTAAACAACAAGGGAATAATAATATTTTTAAATGTGCATGTATGCAAGCGCAGTGAACTCTGGCTGTTTATTACTAACGCTCAAGTAAGCAGATTTCACCTATTATCAAACATGCATAACATGACACACATCCTAAGCAAGTGCCAGTGCCTAGGGCTATGGCACAGAGAGACACCTTTAGCTAGTGCCAGTGCCTAGGGCTAGGGCACACAGAGACATCTTTAGCTAGTGCCAGTGCCTAGGGCTCGGGCACACAGAGACATCTTTAGCTAGTGCCAGTGCCTAGGGCTAGGGCACACAGAGACATCTTTAGCTAGTGCCAGTGCCAAGGGCTAGGACACACAGAGACATCTTTAGCTAGTGCCAGTGCCTAGGGCTAGGACACACAGAGACTAGTGCCAGTGCCTAGGGCTAGGACACACAGAGACATCTTTAGCTAGTGCCAGTGCCTAGGGCTAGGGCACACAGAGACATCTTTAGCTAGTGCCAGTGCCTAGGGCTAGGACACACAGAGACATCTTTAGCTAGTGCCAGTGCCTAGGGCTAGGGCACACTGAGACATCTTTAGCTAGTGCCTAGGGCTAGGGCACACAGAGACATCTTTAGCTAGTGCCAGTGCCTAGGGCTAGGGCACACAGAGACATCTTTAGCTAGTGCCAGTGCCTAGGGCTAGGGCACACAGAGACATCATTAGCTAGTGCCAGTGCCTAGGGCTAGGGCACACAGAGACATCTTTAGCTAGTGCCAGTTCCTAGGGCTAGGGCACACAGAGACATCTTTAGCTAGTGCCAGTACCTAGGGCTAGGGTACACAGAGACATCTTTAGCTAGTGCCAGTGCCTAGGGCTAGGGCACACAGAGACATCTTTAGCTAGTGCCAGTGCCTAGGGCTAGGGCACACAGAGACATCTTTAGCTAGTGCCAGTGCCTAGGGCTAGGGCACACAGAGACATCTTTAGCTAATGCCAGTGCCTAGGGCTAGGGCACACAGAGACATCTTTAGCAAGCTACATTGTCTTTCCTTCCTACAATGCGTTGCCATGGTATTATTCAACTTGTGAGAGTCGACACATTCTGAACTTGTCATCCAAGCTCATCTCGTTGCTTCCATACTTGATGCCGACTAAAGACCAGTAGGTGACAGGGATGAATATCTGCTGGCACTTGCCCCCTCATGGGGGGACATACCTAACGAAACAAAGGGGGAGGGGCCTCTCACAATAGCACATTCCGTTGATCAATAACATTATGCACACACTGTGGGGTCATCTTCAAACTTACGACTAAACAAGAACCTATTTCACTGCTAGAAACAGGCCTGCTGGGGAACACCGGGAAAAACCATCTCAGGTTACTGTTTCTGTTATTATTCCACGGAATACAACTACACAATGATGACATACAGGTATTTTGTCCATATTAGGGCCCGAGATTTCACGCCCACCTTCCATAACATTGGCTTAAAATAACATTTATTCCGTTGCACAACATTCGTACCTTCAAGGATTCTCTTCTGTAGCTCTACACAGTAGTACGTTAATATGTACGAGGCTAGTGATTCTAGAGTCATGCACGGGAGGGGGGGACTTACTGGGAATTGTTTGAATTGCCGTTGCCGGGCAAGGCTATAAATAAGGTTCCTTAGATGCTGGTATTGCGATATGCACCACTCGCATTATGTACAAACGGATGAGACACGTGTCCTAATTACTAACACATGAGACTCCTGTCCTATTTTTGATCAGGACACTTTTTCCTAATTATGAATGGGCGCATGCATGGCACTAATGTGTTCACAATATGTTTCTCGCATTAGCCACGCATCAAGTTTGTGATATTGTGACATGAAGTCACATCGCGTCACTTGAATAGACTCGATTTTAATTCTTGATGTGCTTATTTGAGTTTCTGCAAAAAAAAAAGTTTTTCCTCAAAGAGAGATGAATGAATGAGGAAAGGTTGATAGAGGCAGTGTTGAAAGGTTGATAGAGGCAGTGTGGAAAGTTTGATAGAGGCAGTGTGGAAAGGTTGATAGAGGCAGTGTGGAAAGGTTGATAGAGGCAGTGTGGAAAGGTTGATAGAGGCAGTGTGGAAAGGTTGATAGAGGCAGTGTGGAAAGGTTGATAGAGGCAGTGTGGAAAGGTTGATAGAGGCAGTGTGGAAAGGTTGATAGAGGCAGTGAGGAAAGGTTGATAGAGGCAGTGTGGAAAGGTTGATAGAGGCAGTGTGGAAAGGTTGATAGAGGCAGTGTGAAAGGTTGATAGAGGCAGTGTGGAAAGGTTGATAGAGGAAGTGTGAAACTCTCCTAGTATATGGCTATACCCCACAAGCCATTTAGAGATGGAAGGTTAATTAAGTAATGGGTGAAGTTCGTAATTTGGGGTGAAAGTACAATTTCAATAGTTCAAAGTGAAGCGACTAGTGGCCGATATTGGCAATGCAATGCCACGCAAAGCACGCAAAGACATCATCACATATTATGAACTGGCCTAAGAAGATTTCGTTGTCACTGTCATTCGGCACACTACAAATATCATAGACAGCACACACAAGAGCTGGTAGACCTGGCTGCATAGTGAGTAGAGGAGAGAGAACAGGCTGCATAGTCAGTAGAGGAGAGAGAACTGGCTGCATAGTCAGTAGAGGAGAGAGAACTGGCTGCATAGTCAGTAGAGGAGAGAGAACTGGCTGCATAGTCAGTAGAGGAGAGAGAACTGGCTGCATAGTGAGTAGAGGAGAGAGAACTGGCTGCATAGTCAGTAGAGGAGAGAGAACTGGCTGCATAGTGAGTAGAGGAGAGAGAACTGGCTGCATAGTGAGTCGAGGAGAGAGAACTGGCTGCACAGTCAGTAGAGGAGAGAGAACTGGCTGCATAGTGAGTCGAGGAGAGAGAACTGGCTGCACAGTCAGTAGAGGAGAGAGAACTGGCTGCATAGTGAGTCGAGGAGAGAGAACTGGCTGCATAGTCAGTAGAGGAGAGAGAACTGGCTGCATAGTGAGTAGAGGAGAGAAAACTGGCTGCATAGTCAGTAGAGGAGAGAGAACTGCCTGCATAGTCAGTAGAGGAGAGAGAACTGCCTGCTTAGTCAGTAGAGGAGAGAGAACTGGCTGCATAGTCGGTAGAGGAGAGAGAACTGGCTGCACAGTCAGTAGAGGAGAGAGAACTGGCTGCAGAGTCAGTAGAGGAGAGAGAACTGGCTGCATAGTCAGTAGAGGAGAGAGAACTGGCTGCATAGTCAGTAGAGGAGAGAGAACTGGCTGCATAGTCAGTAGAGGAGAGAGAACTGGCTGCATAGTCAGTAGAGGAGAGAGAACTGGCTGCATAGTCAGTAGAGGAGAGAGAACTGGCTGCATAGTCAGTAGAGGAGAGAGAACTGGCTGCACAGTCAGTAGAGAGAGAACTGGCTGCATAGTGAGTCGAGGAGAGAGAACTGGCTGCACAGTCAGTAGAGGAGAGAGAACTGGCTGCATAGTGAGTCGAGGAGAGAGAACTGGCTGCATAGTCAGTAGAGGAGAGAGAACTGGCTGCATAGTGAGTAGAGGAGAGAAAACTGGCTGCATAGTCAGTAGAGGAGAGAGAACTGCCTGCATAGTCAGTAGAGGAGAGAGAACTGCCTGCTTAGTCAGTAGAGGAGAGAGAACTGGCTGCATAGTCGGTAGAGGAGAGAGAACTGGCTGCACAGTCAGTAGAGGAGAGAGAACTGGCTGCAGAGTCAGTAGAGGAGAGAGAACTGGCTGCATAGTCAGTAGAGGAGAGAGAACTGGCTGCATAGTCAGTAGAGGAGAGAGAACTGGCTGCATAGTCAGTAGAGGAGAGAGAACTGGCTGCACAGTCAGTAGAGGAGAGAGAACTGGCTGCATAGTGAGTCGAGGAGAGAGAACTGGCTGCACAGTCAGTAGAGGAGAGAGAACTGGCTGCATAGTGAGTCGAGGAGAGAGAACTGGCTGCATAGTCAGTAGAGGAGAGAGAACTGGCTGCATAGTGAGTAGAGGAGAGAAAACTGGCTGCATAGTCAGTAGAGGAGAGAACTGCCTGCATAGTCAGTAGAGGAGAGAGAACTGCCTGCTTAGTCGGTAGAGGAGAGAGAACTGGCTGCATAGTCGGTAGAGGAGAGAGAACTGGCTGCACAGTCAGTAGAGGAGAGAGAACTGGCTGCAGAGTCAGTAGAGGAGAGAGAACTGGCTGCATAGTCAGTAGAGGAGAGAGAACTGGCTGCATAGTCAGTAGAGGAGAGAGAACTGGCTGCATAGTCAGTAGAGGAGAGAGAACTGGCTGCATAGTCAGTAGAGGAGAGAGAACTGGCTGCATAGTCAGTAGAGGAGAGAGAACTGGCTGCACAGTCAGTAGAGGAGAGAGAACTGGCTGCATAGTCAGTAGAGGAGAGAGAACTGGCTGCACAGTCAGTAGAGGAGAGAGAACTGGCTGCACAGTCAGTAGAGGAGAGAGAACTGGCTGCACAGTCAGTAGAGGAGAGAGAACTGGCTGCATAGTCAGTAGAGGAGAGAGAACTGGCTGCATAGTCAGTAGAGGAGAGAGAACTGGCTGCATAGTCAGTAGAGGAGAGAGAACTGGCTGCATAGTCAGTAGGAGAGAGAACTGGCTGCATAGTCAGTAGGAGAGAGAACTGGCTGCATAGTCAGTAGAGGAGAGAGAACTGGCTGCATAGTCAGTAGAGGAGAGAGAACTGGCTGCATAGTCAGTAGAGGAGAGAGAACTGGCTGCATAGTCAGTAGAGGAGAGAGAACTGGCTGCATAGTCAGTAGAGGAGAGAGAACTGGCTGCACAGTCAGTAGAGGAGAGAGAACTGGCTGCATAGTCAGTAGAGGAGAGAGAACTGGCTGCATAAGAACAGGACTAGGGCTATGATAAAGTGGGCAACAACTCGGAACCTTTGGACCTGTATAATACCCCAGTAGTCCAAGGCAACATCAACCACAGAGATCTAGCAACAACATCAACACAAACTAACAACAGCAACAACAGCAGCAATAACAGCAGCAACAGCAACAACAAAAACAATAACAGAAGCAACAGCAACAAGCCTGACCTCTGGCATATCTGACACAGCACAGCCACCAACTCGGCAACTCTGTTTTCATTGTGAGGGTTGATTAAGAAGCAGACCAGATCCTTCATGTTACTAAAGTGAATAGCAAATCCCTGATCAGAGGCTGGGCTGAGGCTCACCCCCACCACCTGGCTGAGTTGTAAGGGAGACTTCTTACGCTGGTAGTGCTTGCGAGGGTCTAGCTTAAAGATGACAGTGTCAGTGACGAGAAGAGAGCGCTCTTGAACTTTGCCACGCTTGTTAAGCTGCAAGATGTGTGTGGAAGGGAGAAGGAGGAGAAGGAAGGAAGTGAGGGGCAGGAAGGAAACGAGGGGCACAATAAAGAGAGGTGTTTATAAAATTCCTTCTATGTGCTTCATGACCTTATGCATTTGAATAGGAGGTACAATTGCAAAGCTACAAGCATAACTGAGCTCTTACAGAGCTGTCCTGCAGGACAGAGAGGGCCACATGATTATTACAGAGCTGTCCTGCAGGACAGAGAGGGCCACATGATTATTACAGAGCTGTCCTGCAGGACAGAGAGGACCACATGATTATTACAGAGCTGTCCTGCAGGACAGAGAGGACTACATGAATATTGGAGAGTTAGCCTGCAGGACAGAGAGGGCTGCCCGATTATTACACAACTGGCCTGCAGGACGGAGAGGGCCACATGATTATTACAGAGCTGGCCTGCAGGACAGAGGGCCACATGATTATTACAGAGCTGTCCTGCAGGACAGAGAGGACCACATGATTATTACAGAGCTGTCCTGCGCATGACAGAGAGGACCACATGATTATTACAGAGCTGTCCTGCAGGACAGAGAGGACTACATGAATATTGGAGAGTTAGCCTGCAGGACAGAGAGGGCTGCCCGATTATTACACAACTGGCCTGCAGGACGGAGAGGGCCACATGATTATTACAGAACTGGCCTGCAGGACAGAGGGCCACATGATTATTACAGAGCTGTCCTGCAGGACAGAGAGGACCACATGATTATTACAGAACTGGCCTGCAGGACAGAGAGGACTACATGATTATTACAGAGTTGGCCTGCAGGAGAGTAGAAAGCAAAACTTGAATCCTAGCATTGTTAGGTGGCATTCCTCTAGCCATTGTCCTAGCACTAGCATAGCTGAAGAATTATTGCATTGCTCTAGCCATTGTCCTAGCCCTGGCATAGCTGAAGACTAATACAGTATACTAATCATTGCATAGCTCTAGCCATTGTCCTAGCCCTGGCATAGCTGAAGACTAATACAGTATACTAATCATTGCATTGCTCTAGCCATTGTCCTAGCCCTGGCATAGCTGAAGACTAATACAGTATACTAATCATTGCATTGCTCTAGCCATTGTCCTAGCCCAAGCATAGCTGAAGACTAATACAGTATACTAATCATTGCATAGCTCTAGCCATTGTCCTAGCCAGCTAGCATAGCTGAAGGCCTAATGAGTACTGATCTGTACATGACTGATGTCATTATGATGCAATGCTTGCATAGTTATATGGTGAGGTAGCCAAGCTCTAAGTTTTCCTTACAGATACCCAGCTGGGGTGCAAGGTTCAGCAACCTGATGCCCTGCAGCATTATGAGATGGCAGATCCTGAAACAGAAATGTGGGTGCGGAAGTATGGCTGTGGGAGGAGTTTCGTTGGAACTTCCCTTGAAGATGGGAAGCACACTGAACTAAGAATGAGCTCACCAGGAAGTGCTTTCTGCAGGAATCCTCCGAGTATTAAGAAGAACAGTGCTGAAGTGATAGCTTGCACAATGACATGGTTAGTATGCTCCTCATCAGTAGCACAGCTCTCCTCTATTGACTAATTATGCTTCAGTTATCCTTCCTATATATGGCAACTCTGTGGCCAGTTCTCTCTGTCCATAGAGTGGTAGTTAATAGATTCTGCTTCATGACAAAAATGTTGTAGCCCACCTCCGTAGCTAGAACACAGAGAGCTATGTCAGAATGAAACTCCAGCATCCTTTCCTGGCAGCTATTAACCATGCAGCCATTATCACCTGCCTGTGCAGCCATCCGTCACCTGCGTGCAGCCAGTCCTCACCTGCCTGTGCGGCCAGTCCCCACCTGCCTGTGCAGCCAGTCCTCACCTGCCTGTGCGGCCAGTCCTCACCTGCCTGTGCAGCCAGTCCCCACCTGCCTGTGCAGCCAGTCTCCTCACTTGCCTGTGGAAGACCTTCCTAGTGGGCCAGTGTCAGCATCTGTTGGTGCATCAGTACATGATAGTTTTACAGGCCAGTAAGCCTTGTTGAACAGCAGCAGCCACGCTTCGCAACTCGGAGCTAGAAGTCCATCCCCGACCCACCCATGCGCACACATAATTAGGGCATGTAGTTACATACTATTTCATTGACATAAAATCTTCGAAATTTTCTCATTTGGTACGAATAGTGTACCTCCTTGAAAATATTCTCCTTATATGGTAACTAATACACAACCCACTGATCTTCTTTGATTGTTGCTAAGTGCGAACGTGAGATAACACTAGATAAGCTAATCAACATAGTCTGTGAACATACAGTGCAGTTGGTAGAGAAGGGGAGACTGCTGGCTGAAGCACACCACCCAATGCCAGAAACAATAATTACATTGAAAGACTTAAAGTGTAGAGCCACATGCTAGTCAGGCCTTACAAGAACAAGTGCTTCCAACGCCAAACATAATGCATACTAGGCCATTCAGTTATGAGACACACCTAGGCAGTTAAGAACAGCTCTATGGGGACACACACTGGACCAACACCACACTGGGTTGAGGCAGGTTGAAGTAGGTTGAGAACAGCTCTATGGGGACACACACTGGACCAACACCACACTGGGTTGAGGCAGGTTGGAGTAGGTTGACAATAGCTCTATGGGGACACACACTGGACCAACACCACACTGGGTTGGGGCAGGTTGAAGTAGGTTGACAATATCTCTATGGGGACACACACTGGACCAAAACCACACTGGGTTGAGGCAGGTTGAAGTAGGTTGACAATAGCTCTATGGGGACACACACTGGACCAACACCACACTCAGGTTGAAGTAGGTTGACAATGGCTCTATGGGGACACACACTGGACCAACACCACACCGGGTTGGGGCAGGTTGAAGTAGGTTGACAATAGCTCTATGGGGACACACACTGGACCAACACCACACTGGGTGGAAGCAGGTTGAAGTAGGTTGACAATAGCTCTATGGGGACACACACTGGACCAACACCACACTGGGTGGAGGCAGGTTGAAGTAGGTTGACAATAGCTCTATGGGGACACACACTGGACCAACACCACACTGGGTGGAGGCAGGCTGAAGTAGGTTGACAATAGCTCTATGGGGACACACACTGGACCAACACCACACTGGGTTGGGGCAGGTTGAAGTAGGTTGACAATAGCTCTATGGGGACACACACTGGACCAACACCACACTGGGTGGAGGCAGGTTGAAGTAGGTTGACAATAGCTCTATGGGGACACACACTGGACCAACACCACACTGGGTGGAGGCAGGTTGAAGTAGGTTGACAATAGCTCTATGGGGACACACACTGGACCAACACCACACTGGGTGGAGGCAGGTTGAAGTAGGTTGACAATAGCTCTATGGGGACACACACTGGACCAACACCACACTGGGTTGGGGCAGGTTGAAGTAGGTTGACAATAGCTCTATGGGGACACACACTGGACCAACACCACACTGGGTGGAGGCAGGTTGAAGTAGGTTGACAATAGCTCTATGGGGACACACACTGGACCAACACCACACTGGGTGGAGGCAGGTTGAAGTAGGTTGACAATAGCTCTATGGGGACACACACTGGACCAACACCACACTGGGTGGAGGCAGGTTGAAGTAGGTTGACAATAGCTCTATGGGGACACACACTGGACCAACACACAACTATATAATACTTATCTAACCTACAAACAGGTAGATGAACTCTCTACAAATGCAATATTATGCGAGTGCGGCATCAACAAACACATTCCAAGCTCTCACAGGTACACAATGACCTCATCGGTCCCCAAGACCAAACGCAAATGAGGGCCAAAAATAGTGCCACAGAACAAACCACAGAACACCATTGCAGCTCATCGGCTGCTGCACACTGCTTACCAACATACTGACTTGAAAGAATCTGCAAATATGCACATTAAATCAGAGTCGGTCCCTTAGAGCTCTGATTAGATTAAAAGGGGGACTGTTGTTTTTTCCCTTCAGCTCCCTGTAAGTGGAGAAGGGAATCTTGCAGCAATGCCTTGATCTGCTCTGACAAAGACCACTCACCATTCACCTAATCAGCGTCATAGGGAAAGAATAACAAACTTTAGAAAGGGAGTCTTGCATTCTTGCACGCCTATGAGTGATTGTGCTGGCCTGGGCCGGAGCTAGGAGCATGCGATGAGGGAGAAATGCATCAACATGTTCTAGATACACTTAACACAATGTTTGAACAGAGGCAACGCCCAAGAGATGGTCCATTAATCATTCACATCATTCACCTCAAAAATTTGAAAAATCAACTGTGAAAGTCTTTCTTCATATTGAAGTGGTAATGAAGATTCTAGATAATGCACACTCTGATAGTGAGTGTGAGTGATCAAGCTAATGGCCATGCAATGGCAAAGGAGATGGTAAGTTTAAGCTGCAGCGCACGAGATAATCTTCATGTTTGTCACAATGGCCAGCCATTGTCTCGGCTCTAGCTATTGTTCTTGGTCCTCTTCTTAAAGGGTTGTCGACTACGTGCGCTCAGCCTAATCTTAGATGAAGGATTCAGAGGGGTGGGTGCTTGCTACATGTGCCCAGCCTAATCCTAGATGAAGGATTCAGAGGGGTGGGTGCTTGCTACATGTGCCCAGCCTAATCCTAGATGAAGGATTCAGAGGGGTGGGTGCTTGCTACATGTGCCCAGCCTAATCCTAGATGAAGGATTCAGAGGAGTGGGTGCTTGCTACATGTGCCCAGCCTAATCCTAGATGAAGGATTCAGAGGGGTGGGTGCTTGCTACATGTGCCCAGCCTAATCCTAGATGAAGGATTCAGAGGGGTGGGTGCTTGCTACATGTGCCCAGCCTAATCCTAGATGAAGGATTCAGAGGGGTGGGTGCTTGCTACATGTGCCCAGCCTAATCCTAGATGAAGAGATTCAGAGGAGTGGGTGCTTGCTACATGTGCCCAGCCTAATCCTAGATGAAGGATTCAGAGGAGTGGGTGCTTGCTACATGTGCCCAGCCTAATCCTAGATGAAGGATTCAGAGGGGTGGGTGCTTGCTACATGTGCCCAGCCTAATCCTAGATGAAGGATTCAGAGGGGTGGGTGCTTGCTACATGTGCCCAGCCTAATCCTAGATGAAGGATTCAGAGGGGTGGGTGCTTGCTACATGTGCCCAGCCTAATCCTAGATGAAGGATTCAGAGGGGTGGGTGCTTGCTACATGTGCCCAGCCTAATACTAGATGAAGGATTCAGAGGGGTGGGTGCTTGCTACATGTGCCCAGCCTAATCCTAGATGAAGAGATTCAGAGGAGTGGGTGCTTGCTACATGTGCCCAGCCTAATCCTAGATGAAGGATTCAGAGGAGTGGGTGCTTGCTACATGTGCCCAGCCTAATCCTAGATGAAGGATTCAGAGGGGTGGGTGCTTGCTACATGTGCCCAGCCTAATCCTAGATGAAGGATTCAGAGGGGTGGGTGCTTGCTACATGTGCCCAGCCTAATCCTAGATGAAGGATTCAGAGGGGTGGGTGCTTGCTACATGTGCCCAGCCTAATCCTAGATGAAGAGATTCAGAGGAGTGGGTGCTTGCTACAAGTGCCCAGCCTAATCCTAGATGAAGGATTCAGAGGAGTGGGTGCTTGCTACATGTGCCCAGCCTAATCCTAGATGAAGGATTCAGAGGGGTGGGTGCTTGCTACATGTGCCCAGCCTAATCCTAGATGAAGGATTCAGAGGGGTGGGTGCTTGCTACATGTGCCCAGCCTAATACTAGATGAAGGATTCAGAGGGGTGAGTGCTTGCTACATGTGCCCAGCCTAATCCTAGATGAAGGATTCAGAGGAGTGGGTGCTTGCTACATGTGCCTAGCCTAATTCTAGATGAAGGACTCAGAGGGGTGGGTGTTTGCTACATGTGCCCAGCCTAATCCTAGATGAAGGATTCAGAGGGGTGGGTGCTTGCTACATGTGCCCAGCCTAATCCTAGATGAAGGATTCAGAGGGGTGGGTGCTTGCTACATGTGCCCAGCCTAATCCTAGATGAAGGATTCAGAGGGGTGGGTGCTTGCTACATGTGCCCAGCCTAATCCTAGAGTGAAGGATTCAGAGGGGTGGGTGCTTGCTACATGTGCCCAACCTAATCCTAGATGAAGGATTCAGAGGGGTGGGTGCTTGCTACATGTGCCCAGCCTAATCCTAGATGAAGGATTCAGAGGGATGGGTGCTTGCTACATGTGCCTAGCCTAATCCTAGATGAAGGATTCAGAGGGGTGGGTGCTTGCTACATGTGCCCAGCCTAATCCTAGATGAAGGATTCAGAGGAGTGGGTGCTTGCTACATGTGCCTAGCCTAATTCTAGATGAAGGACTCAGAGGGGTGGGTGTTTGCTACATGTGCCCAGCCTAATCCTAGATGAAGGATTCAGAGGGGTGGGTGCTTGCTACATGTGCCCAGCCTAATCCTAGATGAAGGATTCAGAGGGGTGGGTGCTTGCTACATGTGCCCAGCCTAATCCTAGATGAAGGATTCAGAGGGGTGGGTGCTTGCTACATGTGCCTAGATGAAGGATTCAGAGGGGTGGGTGTTTGCTGCATCCTTCAAGGCAATAAACGTCAACAACAACAACATGGTCCTCTGTCTTCCTCACCTTTTGAACATTGCATGAAAAGAGGACCTTCTCGATGCCGTGAGATCTCCGGAGGTAAGTGAGTGAGTTTTCAAAAGCTTGAGCTTGGGAGTTCTCCGTCTGGATGCTGAGGTAGTTGCCTAGCCAGCGATGGCAGTAGCCCCATTGCTTCCGTCTCTTCTGCAGGGCCCCGTAGGCTATGGCCTTCAACTGAACCTCCGGTCTCTCCCTGACTGGAATACGGAGCAAGATGACCTTTGCCCTCCACCTGCAGAAGACACGGATGTTTGATAACGTAGTGGACATCATAGGGAGAAGAAGGGGGCGGATTTTTATACGAGAAGAGATGCAAGAGTTTTGGTACAATTATTGACACGACCCCCTCCAGAGAAAATTGGTGTGGGGAGGAGGGAAGGGGGGAATGCTTTGGTGATCATTTACCGTTTGTGAGCACCCTTTGATTGGAGCGTGACACCACACACACATGCATGTACACACACATGCATGCACATACACATGCATGCACACTCACATGCATGCACACACACAGAGTTGAAACATAGCATGCATGAGGCATGAGGCACTCCTTTCTAATTTTTGCAACACTTTTGAGTCCTAATGAGAGATTGACTGAGCAGCTCTACTGGATGCGGAAGGTGTCCAACATGCTTGGAGGGAAAAATCCTTATAAATATATATTATGTATATTAAAGTTATTATCAACCACACACCCTTCCCATTCTTTGCTGCCACATCCTGTCACATGCACCTCACATGTTCCTGGGTGTGGCTCTCATCGAGGGGAGTTAGCTATGTATCAACCTCACATTAGTCTAGCAGCTCGTAGAGCATTTAATCATTATTCCTGATGGAGGCTAGAGCATCTAGTCATTATTCCTGATGAAGGCTAGGGCATCAAGTCATTATTCTTGATGAAAGCTAGGGCATCTAGTCATTATTCCTGACGAAGGCTAGGGCATCTAGTCATTATTCCTGGTGAAGGCTAGAGCATCTAGTCATTATTCCTGATGAAGGCTAGGGCATCTAGTCATTATTCTTGATGAAAGCTAGGGCATCTAGTCATTATTCCTGACGAAGGCTAGAGCATCTAGTCATTATTCCTGATGAAGGCTAGGGCATCTAGTCATTATTCCTGATGAAGGCTAGGGCATCTAGTCATTATTCCTGATGAAGGCTAGGGCATCTAGTCATTATTCCTGACGAAGGCTAGAGCATCTAGTCATTATTCCTGATGAAGGCTAGAGCATCTAGTCATTATTCCTGATGGAGGCTAGAGCATCTAGTCATTATTCCTGATGGAGGCTAGAGCATCTAGTCATTATTCCTGATGGAGGCTAGAGCATCTAGTCATTATTCCTGATGGAGGCTAGAGCATCTAGTCATTATTCCTGATGGAGGCTAGAGCATCTAGTCATTATTCCTGATGGAGGCTAGAGCATCTAGTCATTATTCCTGATGAAGGCTAGAGCATCTAGTCATTATTCCTGATGAAGGCTAGAGCATCTAGTCATTATTCCTGATGAAGGCTAGAGCATCTAGTCATTATTCCTGATGGAGGCTAGAGCATCTAGTCATTATTCCTGATGGAGGCTAGAGCATCTAGTCATTATTCCTGATGGAGGCTAGAGCATCTAGTCATTATTCCTGATGGAGGCTAGAGCATCTAGTCATTATTCCTGATGAAGGCTAGAGCATCTAGTCATTATTCCTGATGGAGGCTAGAGCATCTAGTCATTATTCCTGATGAAGGCTAGAGCATCTAGTCATTATTCCTGATGAAGGTTAGAGCATCTAGTCACTATTCCTGATGGAGGCTAGAGCATCTAGTCATTATTCCTGATGGAGGCTAGAGCATCTAGTCATTATTCCTGATGAAGGCTATGGTATCTAGTCAATATACCTGATGAAAGCTATGCTCTAGTCATTATTCCTGATGAAGGCTAGGGCATGTAGTCATTATTCCTGATGAAGGCTAGAGCATCTAGTCATTATTCCTGATGAAGGCTAGAGCATCTAGTCATTATTCCTGATGAAGGTTAGAGCATCTAGTCACTATTCCTGATGGAGGCTAGAGCATCTAGTCATTATTCCTGATGAAGGCTATGGTATCTAGTCAATATACCTGATGAAAGCTATGCTCTAGCCATTATTCCTGATGAAGACTAGAGCATCTAGTCATTATTCCTGATGAAAGCTAGAGCACTAGCCATTATTCCTGATGAAGGCTGAGATAACCAGACTTGAGAGGCAGGCTTGAGATAACCAGTAGCTGGATTGCTTGCTATTAGCATCCAATAGAACAGGTCAATTTGTACAGAATATTTAAATTTTTAGTTATAGGTATTCTGTCAAAGAAAGCTGCCCCCAGAATGGAGCTCAGTCCATTCCTTCCTTCTCTTACAACCAGAAGAGCAGCTGTGGAGGATGGGGAATCAATATCTATTTGTGTATAATTTGTTTTCTGTTGTATAATTGGGAGTCTTTTTCTTGTCACTCCTTTACATGATTACCATGGCAACTGTGCCTAGCCAGTACAGAGCTTGCTTGTGGTCGATGATCTTTCCTTTGCCATAAACGTCAACTAGACACACCTTAATGACCCATGCGGTCAATATTGTTAAGGGATGGGTGTTGGGATGAGTGGTAATGTGGAGAAGAAGATGGAGGATATGTGAGAAAGAGGAGCAGAGAGGGGAGGGAGGAAAGATGAGCATGAGGGTAGTTAAGAAGGTGAGTTAAGGATGAAGAGGGAGGCGAGGGGAGATGTGAGGGAGGGGGAGGTGTAAGGAAGGCGGGGTGGGGAGGGAGTGGTGAGGAGGAAAGGATGGGGAGGTAGGGTGAGGGCTGAGGAGGGAGAGGAGGGAGGGAGAGGAGGGAGGGAGAGGAGGGAGGGAGAGGAGGGAGGGAGAGGAGGGAGGGTAGGAGGGAGAGGAGGGAGGGAGAGGAGGGAGGGTTAGGAGGGAGGGTTAGGAGGGAGGGTAGGAGGGTGAGGAGGGAGGGTTAGGAGGGAGAGGGATCGGAGAGTTAGTGATGAGGAGGTGGGAGGAGGGGGGGAGTGGCGAAGAAGGAGGAAAGTTGAGGGAGAGGGAGATGGGGTGAGGAGGGAGGGGAGACAAGGGAGGGGGAGGGGGAGGGGGAGGGGGAGGGGGAGGGGGAGGGAACATTAGGAAAGTTGGAGGGAGGAGAGGATGAGAAGAATTAGAGTGCAGGGAACCTAATAAGGAGGAGAGTGCATAGAACATGTTGAAGGTATCATCTCGGGAGAAGTAAGAGATAGCAGGTAAGGAGAGAGGAGATGGCAGGTAAGGAGTGGAGGAGATGGCAGGTAAGGAGTGGAGGAGATGGCAGGTAAGGAGTGGAGGAGATGGCAGGTAAGGAGGAGGAGATGGCAGGTAAGGAGGAGGAGATGGCAGGTAAGGATGAGGAGATGGCAGGTAAGGAGTGGAGGAGATGGCAGGTAAGGAGGAGGAGATGGCAGGTAAGGAGGGAGATGGCAGGTAAGGAGAGAGGAGATGGCAGGTAAGGAGGAGGAGATGGCAGGTAAGGAGGAGGAGATGGCAGGTAAGGAGGAGGAGATGGCAGGCAAGGAGGAGGAGATGGCAGGTAAGGAGGGAGGAGATGGCAGGTAAGGAGGAGGAGATGGCAGGTAAGGAGGGGAGGAGATGGCAGGTAAGGAGGAGGAGATGGCAGGTAAGGAGAGGAGATGGCAGGTAAGGAGGAGGAGATGGCAGGTAAGGAGGGAGGAGATGGCAGGTAAGGAGGAGGAGATGGCAGGTAAGGAGAGGAGATGGCAGGTAAGGAGGGAGGAGATGGCAGGTAAGGAGGAGGAGATGGCTGGTAAGGAGGGAGGAGATGGCAGGTAAGGAGGAGGAGATGGCAGGTAAGGAGAGGAGATGGCAGGTAAGGAGAGGAGGAGATGGCTGGTAAGGAGGGAGGAGATGGCAGGTAAGGAGGGAGATGGCAGGTAAGGAGGGAGAAGATGGCAGGTAAGGAGATGGCAGGTAAGGAGGAGGAGATGGCAGGTAAGGAGATGGCAGGTAAGGAGGAGGAGATGGCAGGTAAGGAGGGAGATGGCAGGTAAGGAGGAAGAGATGGCAGGTAAGGAGGAGGAGATGGCAGGTAAGGAGGAGAAGATGGCAGGTAAGGAGGGAGGAGATGGCAGGTAAGGAGGGAGGAGATGGCAGGTAAGGAGGGAGGAGATGGCAGGTAAGGAGGGAGAAGATGGCAGGTAAGGAGGAGATGGCAGGTAAGGAGGAGGAGATGGCAGGTAAGGAGGAGGAGATGGCAGGTAAGGAGGAGGAGATGGCAGGTAAGGAGGGAGGAGATGGCAGGTAAGGAGGGAGGAGATGGCAGGTAAGGAGGAGGAGATGGCAGGTAAGGAGATGGCAGGTAAGGAGGGAGATGGCAGGTAAGGAGGAGGAGATGGCAGGTAAGGAGGAGATGGCAGGTAAGGAGGAGGAGATGGCAGGTAAGGAGGAGGAGATGGCAGGTAAGGAGGAGGAGATGGCAGGTAAGGAGGGGGGAGATGGCAGGTAAGGAGGAGGAGATGGCAGGTAAGGAGGAGGAGATGGCAGGTAAGGAGGAGGAGATGGCAGGTAGTGGCAGTTGCAATCTACAACAGTAAAACTGACACCAAATCATTATACAATGAAAACTCCATCAGATACTACCACTCCCATCTCCATATACATGTGTGCACACTCACACACACCATAACAAACCAGGTTCCTCGTACTCGTATACACATCATGAACCACTCCTCTAGATGAGCCCACACCTGCTCACTGGCACCTGTCAGCACTTAGTTCCAAGAGATGCCAAACAACTTGGACCTTGTAAGGAGAACTGCTCCACACAGCAACCCTCCATGTGTGGGTGGGTCTCTTGCCAATTACAGGTGTGCATATATATGTGTGTGTGTATGTGAATAATTAATAAGTATTTAGTGAAGTGCATGAGGTGGCATGAAGGCTAGCTCTCTCCCTATCTGGTTGTTGCCTGCACTCAGGGGATGGATTGCTGACACTACCAAACTGGCTTTAGCTTCAGAAACCACATCAAATAGATACAAATCCATTTCTCAAAAGTTGCATCTTCAGGAAGATATGATTTGATGGCAGCTGGGTTCTGTTGACAACAAGAAGCCCCTCCCCAATCGGTGTGGCAGAATTTCCAGGAATGGCAATGGTAGGTGTCAAGGCCACCAGACTGGCCTGGAACCTACTGCATGACTCTAATTAGTGGTAATCATTATCATATTACTTCTTGACACTGACACAATTAGACACCGGATAATTACCCCTTCTTCCTCTTGAGGTGGTAAAATTCCCGTTATTCTGAGAGCGTCCACGGAAGCCGGTGAGGGAAGTAATAATGTTGATCATGGGACAGAATTAGCCCTCGGGCAAGGTAGGAACACGCAATTCATGTTCCTTAGCATATTGAAATGCTGAGCACAAAAAAATCTTATGTCGAGAACTCTTATTTGGAGAAACCCAAGACATACAGCCGTGTCCTCAAAACATGGGCGTCCATTTTTTCCAACCCGAACAAGGACCGTTTAGCATTCTTTACCAAACAATCACATACCAACCATGAACTATACAAATGTTGAAGCCCTAAGTTGCTCACTGTCCTGCTGATTACAAAACTGGTGCTAAAAATGGAAATTCCATCCACCTCTGCATACAAGGATCACAGCGTAAGGACATCAGTTTGTTTTATCCATGTCCAAATAGTTTGAAGGCGTTTAACATCCACTTTGAGAGCAAGAGAGACAGACATCTACGCACAGTTGCCGGTCTTGACACGGTAATCTGACCAGTGGCATGTTGCAGGAATCAATGTAAGCATACACACACACTCTCAAACATGATCTCGAGCACGGTGTCTAATTAAATGTGATAATAAATATGGCAGCTATGACAAGAAATATCTCCTCCTGACGCCAGTAGGTGTGATCTATATAAAAATGCCCCCTTAATAAAAATGCCCCCCCAAGGACTTGTCACTGAGGCATTAAGTGTAAACAATCATTAAGTGTAAACAATAAATAAAAATGCCCCCCAAGGGAAGAAAGACTTGTCACCGAGGCATTCAATAAATAAAAAATGCTCGCCCTTAATAAATATGCTCCCCAAGGGCAGAAAGACTTGCCTGAGGCATTAAGTGTAAACAATAAATAAAAAATGCCCCCTTAATAAAAATGCCCCCCAAAGCAGAAACACTTGTCACTGAGGCATCAAGTGTAAACAATAAAAAATGCCCCCTTAATAAAAATGCCCCCCAAAGCAGAAACACTTGTCACTGAGGCATCAAGTGTAAACAATAAAAATGCCCCCTCAATAAAAATGCCCCCCAAAGCAGAAAGACTTGTCACTGAGGCATCAAGTGTAAACAATAAAAGTGCCCCCTCAATAAAAATGCCCCACCCCAAAGCAGAAACACTTGTCACTGAGACATCAAATGTAAACAATAAAAAATGCCCCCTCAATAAAAATAGACATGTCACTGAGGCATCAAGTGTAAACAATAAAAAAATGCCCCAATGCCCCCCAAAGCAGAAACAGAGGCATCAAGTGTAAACAATAAAAAAATGCCCCCTTTATAAAAATGCCCCCCAAAGCAGAAACATTTGTCACTGAGGCATCAAGTGAGTGTAAACAATAAAAATGCCCCCTTAATAAAAATGCCCCCCAAAGCAGAAACACTTGTCACTGAGGCATCAAGTGTAGACAATAAAAAATGCCCCCTTAATAAAAATGCCCCCCAAAGCAGAAACACTTGTCACTGAGGCATCAAGTGTAGACAATAAAAAATGCCCCCTTAATAAAAATGCCCCCCAAAGCAGAAACACTTGTCACTGAGGCATCAAATGAGTGTAAACAATAAAAATGCCCCCTTAATAAAAATGCCCCCCAAAGCAGAAACACTTGTCACTGAGGCATCAAGTGTAAACAATAAAAAAATGCCCCCTTAATAAAAATGCCCCCCAAAGCAGAAACACTTGTCACTGAGGCGCCAAGTGTAAACAATAAAAAAATGCCCCCTTAAATGGTCTCCCAGGACATGAATACTGGAACATTAAGTGTACCAGATTAACCTGTTGCTGGGAACAGCAGTGTCCCGGAACAGTGGGAATCACCGGGATGACCAACTTGAACAAAACCTCAACATGAAGAACAATGCACCCTAACATCACTTATAATCATATCAGAATCTTGAGAAGGGTTATTAAGCATCTATTACTGTTCAAGGCTTCAAGACAAATATGTGCTCTCCGAAGGTTCGGCAATCAAGGAGAACTTGGCAAACAACAACTGTTAGCGCACCGACCTGAGGTGTCCCTTATCCAACCACGAGGGTTCAACGAGGTTCAAGGAGTGCACAAACTAGCGAAGACAAATAGAGATGCCTTAAAAGTTGTCAAGCCTGGACTTGAGTGACCCTACGACGTGGTGATCCGGCCATGACCTGGGTGATCCTGCCATGACCTGGGATTCTCAAAGGGTAATTAAAGTGATCTTGTATCACTTCAAAGGGAATGAGCAGCAATTTGTGTACACGACCTTACAGATTCTGGACTAACAATGGCGGTATCTAGGGCTATCCATTAATCAGTAATCACCCCAGGACATCTGCATGAGGTTCTTCCCTGGGAATGTAGGCTGGGAGGTAGTCTGGGAGACGAAGCAAAAGTCATCCTTGGCCTTCCACATGTAAAGCATTATCTGGTCATGATCTGGTTAGTTTTGGGTCTGTCATGTCATTCACCTTGTTCTACTTCCTGAGCTGAGGTCCATGGTTGCCATGGCAAAACCCAGTCTTTAAAGGTCTTCTTGATAAAACACACCAACAAAACTGATGCACACACCACAGATAAATACTGGCCCCCTAATCTGTGCAGAAAACTGCTTTTGGAGATAATTTCTATCACTTATGTGTGAAAAATTCCCACCCCTCCCCCCCCCCCCCCCCCCACACACAAACATTTTCAGAAAAAGAGTCTGGGATTAGAGGCAATGTATTTTTTCACACCTTTGGTGTATAATTGTGCATAAGAATTTACAAGAGGTCGAGATCGCACATGCACAGGTCAAAGAAGCTGAGAGTTAGTCACACCTTGCATAGACCCCACAAGCTCCTGGCATTGACGCCACTTCTGCAGGAGTGGAGGCAGTTGATAATTGATATGCAACCCAATCCACACCAATCCAACTAGTATGGACGCGTGATCTCACAGATTCAATTAATCATAATTTTATGTTCCGTTATTAAACCTGTGGGAGTCACATAAAATTTAGAATTTGACCACACTCCTTGTTTGCATGTGTGAGTGCGTGTGTGATCCGCCAGACCAACCTCACACGTGTTAAATGCCTCCACATCGCACACTGCTCTCTGGTCCCTCACTCCACAAGACACCCGCCCCAAGCACCGCAGCAGACCTTGACCAGCCCCACCCACCACCAAACTTATGGACAACCTAGACTTGAAATAGAGGAGGAGCTCTACTAGCCACTTGGCCACGCCCAGTTAGCTGAATTAAGAGAGCATGACGACAGTCAGATTATTGAGAGCTTCTGAGTGCCATTAGTCATGCAAGGTGTCAACGGAGAAATATAATAATCTGACGTTTCCCATTCAATCAGCATTTTTGTTTTACCAAGAAATGTATTTTATGTCAGCTGAAAAATAGTCGTACAAGTTGGAGATACAAGATGGTTTCTGGGCACACTCTGTTGGGGACAGCTTGTCAGCTAAGAGACTGCTCCACTGTTGGTTCTTGCCTTCTCTCGATAAGCACATGTCCTGAGCACATCTCTCCCCCCTGCAAGAAGGCCAGTGTTTCTCTCGATAAGCACATATCCTGACCTCATCTCTCCCTCCTGCAAGAAGGCCAGTGTTTCTTTACATGTGGGACATTCTCCATTCTCCAAGCTGTGTACCTCAACAAATCCACCTCGGCATCATCTCTCCTAGCAAGCCCGGTAATAGACCTACCAATCCGTACATCCATACCTACAAGAGATCAACTATGCATGCACATTCCATGGACTATGCAAGTGCTTGCACAATGTTAAGTAGCCATCTTCCAGCAAACTAACCAGAACATCCGTACTTGACAAACATTCATGCTTTTCCGGTAGATTAGCTAGCCATAACAAATCTAGTTGCTGTGGAGCTAAGGGAAGCAAGGTGCTGGATGAAGTCACGTAACCACATCACCTCTACAGCTGGAGAAAATTAGCTCTTCCTAGTAGGCCAGTCTATATAAAGGCACCTGCTGCTGGCAGAGGTCAGAGCACTCCAATTGTTTTTAATGGGCCTTAAATCTAATTAAATAATTAAAAATTACACACTAGGTGTAAAATGCTTTAATTGGGAAGTAATGTTAGGTATTTAGACTGCTGCCTAGGCAACAGTGCTGCCTGGTAACCCCCCCCTTCTCATGACTAATAAGGAGGTAGATATATACCACCTGTAGGAGCTACCAAAATAGCTCAATGTGGTAGTCATCCCACCAGTACTAAGGGGTGGGGGAGGCTGGTGTCTGATTGCTTCACATAACAGCATTTTGTGGGTAGAAAGCTGCGGGCCAAGCCTGTCACTTGGTCTGCCATACAAAGTAAGTCTCGCTTTTAAAAACATTCAAGCAAACCTTGCTTGTGGCCAGAATTACCTGGTCAACAGGTGTGCCTCATTACTGTTCAGCTTCTCTCTTCTCTACTGACTGTGCAGCCAGTTCTCTCTCCTCTACTGACCATGCAGCCAGTTCTCTCTCCTCTACCGACTATGCAGCCAGTTCTCTCTCCTCTACTGACTATGCAGCCAGTTCTCTCTCCTCTACTGACTATGCAGCCAGTTCTCTCTCCTCTACTGACTATGCAGCCAGTTCTCTCTCCTCTACTGACTATGCAGCCAGTTCTCTCTCCTCTACTGACTGTGCAGCCAGTTCTCTCTCCTCTACTGACTGTGCAGCCAGTTCTCTCTCCTCTACTGACTATGCAGCCAGTTCTCTCTCCTCTACTGACTATGCAGCCAGTTCTCTCTCCTCTACTGACTATGCAGCCAGTTCTCTCTCCTCTACGGACTCTGCAGCCAGTTCTCTCTCCTCTACTGACTATGCAGCCAGTTCTCTCTCCTCTACTGACTATGCAGCCAGTTCTCTCTCCTCTACTGACTATGCAGCCAGTTCTCTCTCCTCTACGGACTCTGCAGCCAGTTCTCTCTCCTCTAATGACTATGCAGCCAGTTCTCTTTTGTACTGTCTAATTAAAGCCACCTCTATCAATTATGAGTGTACATACATGCACACATATTAGGGGGTGTGGTGGTTAAATGGAGGCCCTATCCAATTAAACGTGCAACACAAATGATGTAAATGAACACCCAACACCTTGTGGCTAGGGCAAAACATTCCTCCTCGTACCTGCCGACCTGCAGCTCCTGGAACCTGTGCGGGCAGTACATTCCTTAGGAGAAATGAAAAGCCACAGCGTGCTATCACTATCTGGCCAATCAGAAACGGGTCGCCCACACCAAAACTAACCCTGCACTTAAGCATATTAAACAGATGATGCTGATACCATTTAACATGCAAGCACCTGGCACTAGGTGGTAAGTTTATGGGTGAATTTCACTATCTCTAACCTAATTAGCGGGCCATGGCTTGGCCCGGTTGGCTTGTTCTCCCATACAGAGGCAATGCCAGAGGCACTGAGGAGACACCAGTAAGCTTGCTACAATAATTAAGATCGTGTCCAATTTGTATATAATGAGCGTCTCTGGTAGCTAGTTCTGGCTATTTATAGACTTGGACAAAGTAATAAGACGAGACAAGGCAGTCCTACATGTGAGTGGGCGTGTGAGGCCGGTTAGCAAGATGCCATCAAAATTAGCAAGTGCTGTGGTTAAACATTATTGAGTCCAAAAGGTCATTAGGTCAGACCAACACCTACCGAGGCAGATAATATAATTCATATTAACTAATGAAAGGCAGGCACTATAGGGGGGACCATTGGGGGTGTAGTGCTGTAGTGCTGCACAACCTTCCTAGTTCACCCCGGGTTACCCCTAGCCCCGAACACCCCTTGCCCTAGACCTGTTGTAGACACAGAGCCGTGGTCCTAAAATATCCTAGCCCTATCTAAGAATACGCCCTCGCCCTAACAGTGGATAGCATCAAACACCCTGGAATTCCCAGGTGATGCTTAGGCAGGACTAGACATGAATGACCAGAGAAGACTAAAAATGACAGCTACCACAGCTGCTGTTTATTGATGTGAAGACCAGCAGCATGAAACTAACATCAAAGCATGAAGGCAGAAGCATCCAGACTCACGTGCATTTGCTGGTTGTCATAGCACGCTCAGCACTACTCCACCCTGTGTGTAGAGCATGATGTAATGCCTGCACTTTAAAGGAGTCTAAGGGTGGTTGCTATGGTTACAAACCCCATGTGAGTAATTATAATGGCATCATCATAAACTGACTCATTCGGAAGCTGCACACGTCCACTGACATTTGAAGGGTTAATGAAGCTTATATAGAGCATGTGGCTATACAAGGCTGAAGCTTGACACACACAGACAATTTCCTTTTTATTTGTTGGCCCCCAGTAGGTGTCCTAGAATAATCTAGAACAACTCCTTGTCAACACCTACTAAGCTATTACGCAACAGGATGTTGTGAGCAGGGATGAGTCAGATGACTCTCAGGTGGTTGCTAGCTGCATGACGTTTCTTTTCTTCCTCCCACATAGTTAGTCCTCTCTCACCGAGCATCAACCTTGTCAAGCTAGTTTGAACAATTTTTTTAATTTCAAACACGTTTCCTTTCCTGCTGCTGTCACTGCAAACAGTTAGAGCATCCTCACACCCTTGCTCAAACGATTTCTTCGTTCAGATTGTAATGGCATCCCTCTCAAACTCAGCTCAAGATCCACGGTTCATCGCTGATAAACGCAGAACAGATAGGCAATATGAGTATGCGCATTTCAACTCTATAGGTAAACTTTCACCGGAAAAATTCAAAGGACATACAAAAAATGGTTGGGGACATCTCAAATCTAACCTCATCTTGCCCTGGCCCTACCCTAGCCATGAGGTGAGTGCTGCTGGTGGATACCTACCCTAGCCATGAGGTGAGTGCTGCTGGTGGGTGTCTACCCTAGCCATGAGGTGAGTGCTGCTGGTGGGTGCCTACCCTAGCCATGAGGTGAGTGCTGCTGTGGGTGTCTACCCTAGCCATGAGGTGAGTGCTGCTGGTGGGTGCCTACCCTAGCCATGAGGTGAGTGCTGCTGGTGGATACCTACCCTAGCCATGAGGTGAGTGCTGCTGGTGGGTGTCTATCCTAGCCATGAGGTGAGTGCTGCTGGTGAGTGTCTAGGCCTGCTTGGCATGGAGCCAAGCTACTGTCCAGCCCCTCTCTTCTGTGTGGAACCAAGCTGGTGTGCACTAGCCAAGTAGTTGCACGTGTACTGGGACCAGCTTGATGGGAATTCAGTGCCTAGCCATCCAACAGCACCTGGCAGTTTAAATAGCAGAACTATTATGCAACCTTCTCTTAGCACGGACCACTTCTAGACCAAACATTTTGCACAATATAGTCATTATGATTGCAGCAAGCCATTTTTTAAACAATCATTTTTATCAGGAGAATAATACTCACTGGCCTACTGGCAGGACATTTTTTTTATTGGCCTTCCAAGCCCGAGATACTTCAAACCACAGTATACCACAGTCACACAGAGCCTAGTCACACAGAGCCCAGAGTCACACAGAGCCCAGTCACACAGAGCCCAGAGTCACACAGAGCCCAGTCACACAGAGCCCAGAGTCACACAGAGCCCAGTCACACAGAACCCAGTCACACAGAGCCCAGTCTCACAGAACCCAGTCACACAGAGCCCAGGCACACAGACAGAGCCCAGTCACACAGACAGAGCCCAGTCACACAGACAGAGCCCAGTCACACAGACAGAGCCCAGTCTCACAGAGCCCAGTCACACAGAGCCCAGGCACACAGAGCCCAGTCACACAGAGCCCAGTCACACAGACACAGAGCCCAGAGTTACATAGAGCCCAGTCACACAGAGCCCAGAGTTACATAGAGCCCAGTCACACCGAGCCAACAGTCATTCAGTACTAGATAATGGGTTATATGGGATGACTGAAGCTAAGCTATTGTAGCCTGCCCTTATCACATGACAAAATACTACATTGATCCTGCAATGGTAAGTTTTTAACAATAGCACTGGGCAGAATCTGACCACATTTCCCAAGCAATATCACTAGTGGCAAGGTCAGAGTGCATTGCACACAATACCTGCACTGGACTATATGTGTGTGGGTTCTAGGACATATACCCCCTGGACAAAAAAAACACGGACAATTACCCCCTGGACAAATACCCACCCCGTGCCAAATACCCCCTGGACATTTACCCACTCCATAAATACTATAACATTTAGGATTTTAGAATGAAAGCTGGGATTTTATTGCCCTAGCCCTAGCCCCAGCCCTAAACCTTATACATTTTATTTCCCATTTCCCCCATTCCCATTTCCCCCATTTTTCCCAGATTTATATTTTTTTTGATGGGGGGATATGTCCTAGTGGGTAATTGGCATGGGGGGGTATTTATTTGGGGGGGGGGGGGGGGGGGGTATATGTTCTGATAGGATGTGTGTGTGTGTGTGTGTGTGTGTCACAACTGCACTTTTGGCACTAATTACACAGGATAGCCAGGACTCATAGCCAGGACCCCACAGGAGTAGGATAGCCAGAACCCCACAGGAGGATAGCCAGGACCCCACAGGAGGATAGCCAGCCAGGACCCCACAGGAGGATAGCCAGTTAATTATCATGAACACACTGGTGGCATATGTGACTGAATTTCTATGGCTGTCTAATGACATTACGTGAACTACTACTACTTCCCAGCCAATAACCTAATCTCATCAGGCCAAGAAAGGGAGGGGGCGGGATGGGGAGAACTCCAATTATTGCTAGCACAAACAAGAAGGCCCCCAACAAGATCGAGTGATAAACAGCAAGTGTAAGCACTACCAGGCCATTAGCAGCCTTATATATATATGTGTGTATGACTATAACTGTGATGGGGAAAGGGAAGGTGTTCCTGAAGTTATTTTCTTGGATCCCTCTGCTATTACAAAGACAACACCAGTAAGTGGAAGGTAGAAAGACCAGAACTGAGTGATGTTCCCTTTGAAGAAATCTTGGAGGTTCTCAAGATGACAAAAAGTGACACATTACACGCTAGTATATACTAGTGATACTTGCCTGGTCGTGGGGGGGGGGGGGGGGGGTGAATTTCTGTCAGAGGATATCCCCTCCCCCCCAACCGTATGACACACTTAAGGCTGGTTAACAACACAACGCTGGCCGAGCGTTGCATGTTGTCAATTGACCTTTGATCCTCGAATCACACTCAACAAAGATGGACACTGATTGGTCCGATGCTGCATTTCAGACACTGGTTTAGAACTTTTTTCAAATCTAGCATCTGAAACGCAGCGTTGGACCAATCAGACCTATCACGTGGCCATCTTTGTTGAGCGTGGTTCGAGATGAATAGGGTCAAAGGTCAATCAACAACACGCAACACTCGGCCAGGGTCATGTCGTGTACCAGCCTTTAAATGCATTCCACCACTAGCAGCAGAGGATACAGTGTACTAAAGGAATGTGATACTGAATGGATTATCTGTATCAGAGCACATCCGTTTGTTAAGCACATACTTGACTGAAGGTTTAGCCTTTATTTAAGCATCGACCGCGACTATGTCTCCTCCTTCTCGAGAGTCAGCGCTTCTTCCGTTGCTAAGCAACCAAATATATTTGTGCATGTGCTGTGCAAGTATGATACCCTCCAGGTTCCGCTGCAACTGTTCACCGTCACCAATTGTCCCCCGCCCCTGCCTGTCACAGTCAACAATCCATGCGGGTTCTGATGGCCACTGCTTGCTGGAGCAGATGGTTGGTATTAAGCGGCAATTATCTTGCCAACTGGTCATGCTTAGCAACATACGTTCACAGCATTTTATACCTAGTGCTGTTTACAACACAAAATGTCGCACATGTGTGTGTGTGTGTGTGTGTGTGTGTAGTGTGTTTACCTGCAGTGGATTTGCATGGCATAGCTGAGGAAGTTGGTTAACACAGGAGGAGCTTCAGGCCATTGCACACTCTTACCAAGGTCAGGCATCTCCTTCACATCTCTGTGTGGAGAGGATGAGGAGGGAGTGGGAGTGTGAGGGAGAAGATAGAGAGGATGAGGAGGGAGGAGTGTGGGGGAGAAGATAGAGAGGATGAGGAGGGAGGAGTGTGGGGGAGAAGATAGAGAGGATGAGGAGGGGGTGAGGAGTGTGGGGGAGAAGATAGAGAGGATGAGGCAACAGGTATAATTGCTACAACTGTTCCCAGGATGACTCGACACATACAGTCAACAACATGTGTTGCACAGAATTTGAGCTGAGGAAGACACCTGCTCCACTACGCTCAGCAACAAACCCACACACCTCTCCACTGGCTTCATGCACTTCCTCACATCCTGAAATAATTAGCAGAGGAATGCAGACCATGCCTTGCCCTGATACGCTACTAAACTAGCAAGAACAGCTGACACTTGGTCCACAAGCATCTCCCACCATTCCCACCAAATATTCCCACACACACACACTCAATGAACCCACCAACTATACTTCGTTGCAACCATTATCAATAATGTGCTCGGCTCTCCGCACATTCTACTCCCCTGCACAATAATAATCTTAAAAAACCTCCCTCAAATTTCAAATTTCAAGTTCCCTGCACAGTTTAACCCCCTCATTAATCATTCAAGCCCCCTGCATAGTTATACTCCCCCATCAACATTCAAGCCCCCAGCATAATTAAAACTCACTCATGCAACCTTCCCTGCATAATTTTAACCCCAATCACCTCCTGAATAATTACGGCCCTCGCCCTCTTAACATTTTAACCATGCCACATAATTACTCGCCCCTGTATAATTAACCCCTTATTCCCACCCACAAAGCTCCAAGTGCCAGCAATGAAGTGCCACCCACATATGTGGCCTTCAAGAAAGACTGCCAATCAACACTGTTACTTGGTATAATTGGTGTAAAATATTTTAAAAACAATTACTGCTCTTGATGAGCAAATAATCAGTCATTCGCTTGCATGGATTACATCATGAGATACTAGGTCCTCAGAGCAGCCATTAATTAACTAGGAACAGCAGAAACGTTGAAAATCCCATCAGTTGCGACAGCTGCACACCGCATTAGCTCATCTAATTGAGAGCTGGGTACTACTAATTCCTGGTACAGCCGCTGCTTGTGAGTGCCGGGTAGACAAGAGGGAGGTACTTCCTTTATACACACTACACACACCACTAATAGCAATCCAATCAGCAGTGAAGGAATACTCCTCAGGGCTAATCCCATAACAGTCAGGGTCTTCCTTCACGTCATAATAATAATAATAGTGATTATTGTGGATGCACTTCATTTTATTAGGTGACAATTTAGGAATTGGCTGGTCCTAGTTTCATGCGTAAGCCATCAACAGGGACAATGAGGAACTTATATGAGAGGTGGTCTATATGACCCCATCTGCCAAACTGTCGATCACCCCATCTACATATCCACCATTCCACCTCATATGGACCCATCTCTCATCTCAGTTCCTCATCGTCTGATGGTTGCTTATGCATGAAGAACCAGCCAGTTAAAAAAATATCAGCTCCACTTAGCATTGAGCACTGTTTGTGGCAGACATTGACAAACTAATTATAAATATAATAATAATAATAATAATAATAATAATAATAATAATAATAATAATAATAATAATAATAATAATAATAATAATAATAATAATAATAATAATAATAATAATAAAAGATAATAAATTAATAATGGTATTAATAATAAATTCTTGATGAAGGCTGGAGCATCTAGCCACGTTGGGTGAGTAAATTTGATTATCGAGAAAGTTGTTAATTACAGCAACAACTACAACAATAATTTATTTATTTTTAATACATTTAATATCTTTCCTCTTTCCTTAAATAAATAAAAACTACAACAGGATCATCAACAGGATCATCATAATAATTATTATAGTCAAAGTCACTCAAGGATCAGCCATGCCTCACTGCCAGAGTCAGTCAGGAATCAGCCATGCCTCCCTCAAGCACTGGCCAGAGTCAGTCAGGAATCAGCCATGCCTCCCTCAAGCACTGGCCAGAGTCAGTCAGGGATCAGCCATGCCTCCCTCAAGCCCTGGCTCTAGCCCGTGCTGGTTGCTCTAGCCCGTGCTGGTTGCTCTAGCCCGTGCTGGTTGCTCTAGCCCGTGCTGGTTGCTCTAGTCCACATGCACATAGTGCTGTCAAGTGGCTGCCTTTGGCTTAATTTTTTGTTCTGTAAATGAGCTGGCCGCTCAAGTCATTGAAGGGCCATCTTTACCCAATTCTGATTGGCTAGCTTGAGTGCACGTCACCACGCTACCAATGCTCTCTGCAACAATATGTCGTGGCCATGCACTGGAACATCTTCAGGTACAACATTTTTGGATTTATTGAATACAAGTTATGTGGGTAGAAAAAAAGGAGATGGATATATCAATTATATATATATCTATTATGCACTTGTGTGTGTGCAAGGAACTGCAGAGTCTCTGCGGGTATCAGCTAGTATATATATATATGTAGGATGAATCTTGCCCATGCTCAGTAGCCTAGATCTGCATGGTTTTGGTGGGTTTAGAGTCTTGCCCATGCTCAGTAGCCTAGAGCTGCATGGTTTTGGTGGGTTTAGAGTCTTGCCCATGCTCAGTAGCCTAGAGCTGCATGGTTTTGGTGGGTTTAGAGTCTTGCCCATGCTCAGTAGCCTAGAGCTGCATGGTTTTGGTGGGTTTAGAGTCTTGCCCATGCTCAGTAGCCTAGAACTGCATGGTTTTGGAGGGTTTAGAGTCTTGCCCATGCTCAGTGGCCCAGAGCTGCATGGTTTTGGTGGGTTTAGAGTCTTGCCCATGCTCAGTAGCCTAGAGCTGCATGGTTTTGGAGGGTTTAGAGTCTTGCCCATGGTCAGTAGCCTAGAGCTGCATGGTTTTGGTGGGTTTAGAGTCTGGCCCATGCTCAGTAGTGCATGGTTTTGGTGGGTTTAGAGTCTTGCCCATGCTCAGTAGCCTAGAGCTGCATGGTTTTGGTGGTTTTAGAGTCTTGCCCATGCTCAGTAGCCTAGAGCTGCATGGTTTTGGTGGGTTTAGAGTCTTGCCCATGCTCAGTAGTGCATGGTTTTGGTGGGTTTAGAGTCTTGCCCATGCTCAGTAGCCTAGAGCTGCATGGTTTTGGAGGGTTTAGAGTCTTGCCCATGCTCAGTAGCCTAGAACTGCATGGTTTTGGAGGGTTTAGAGTCTTGCCCATGCTCAGTGGCCCAGAGCTGCATGGTTTTGGTGGGTTTAGAGTCTTGCCCATGCTCAGTAGCCTAGAACTGCATGGTTTTGGTGGGTTTAGAGTCTTGCCCATGCTCAGTGGCCCAGAGCTGCATGGTTTTGGTGGGTTTAGAGTCTTTGCCCATGCTCAGTAGCCTAGAGCTGCTGGTTTTGGTGGGTTTAGAGTCTTGCCCATGCTCAGTAGCCTAGAGCTGCATGGTTTTGGTGGGTTTAGAGTCTTGCCCATGCTCAGTAGGCATGGTTTTGGTGGTTTTAGAGTCTTGCCCATGCTCAGTAGCCTAGAGCTGCATGGTTTTGGTGGGTTTAGAGTCTTGCCCATGCTCAGTAGTGCATGGTTTTGGTGGGTTTAGAGTCTTGCCCATGCTCAGTAGCCTAGAGCTGCATGGTTTTGGTGGGTTTAGAGTCTTGCCCATGCTCAGTAGCCTAGATCTGCATGGTTTTGGTGGGTTTAGAGTCTTGCCCATGCTCAGTAGCCTAGAGCTGCATGGTTTTGGTGGGTTTAGAGTCTTGCCCATGCTCAGTAGCCTAGAGCTGCATGGTTTTGGTGGGTTTAGAGTCTTGCCCATGCTCAGTAGCCTAGAGCTGCATGGTTTTGGTGGGTTTAGAGTCTTGCCCATGCTCAGTAGCCTAGAGCTGCATGGTTTTGGTGGGTTTAGAGTCTTGCCCATGCTCAGTAGCATAGAACTGCATGGTTTTGGAGGGTTTAGAGTCTTGCCCATGTTCAGTAGCCTAGAGCTGCATGGTTTTGGTGGGTTTAGAGTCTTGCCCATGCTCAGTAGCCTAGAGCTGCATGGTTTTGGTGGGTTTAGAGTCTTGCCCATGCTCAGTAGCATAGAACTGCATGGTTTTGGTGGGTTTAGAGTCTTGCCCATGCTCAGTAGCCTAGAGCTGCATGGTTTTGGTGGGTTTAGAGTCTTGCCCATGCTCAGTAGCCTAGAACTGCATGGTTTTGGAGGGTTTAGAGTCTTGCCCATGTTCAGTAGCCTAGAGCTGCATTGTTTTGGAGGGTTTAGAGTCTTGCCCATGTTCAGTAGCCTAGAGCTGCATGGTTTTGGTGGGTTTAGAGTCTTGCCCATGCTCAGTAGCCTAGAGCTGCATGGTTTTGGTGGGTTTAGAGTCTTGCCCATGCTCAGTAGCCTAGAACTGCATGGTTTTGGAGGGTTTAGAGTCTTGCCCATGCTCAGTGGCCCAGAGCTGCATGGTTTTGGTGGGTTTAGAGTCTTGCCCATGCTCAGTAGCCTAGAGCTGCATGGTTTTGGAGGGTTTAGAGTCTTGCCCATGGTCAGTAGCCTAGAGCTGCATGGTTTTGGTGGGTTTAGAGTCTGGCCCATGCTCAGTAGTGCATGGTTTTGGTGGGTTTAGAGTCTTGCCCATGCTCAGTAGCCTAGAGCTGCATGGTTTTGGTGGTTTTAGAGTCTTGCCCATGCTCAGTAGCCTAGAGCTGCATGGTTTTGGTGGGTTTAGAGTCTTGCCCATGCTCAGTAGTGCATGGTTTTGGTGGGTTTAGAGTCTTGCCCATGCTCAGTAGCCTAGAGCTGCATGGTTTTGGAGGGTTTAGAGTCTTGCCCATGCTCAGTAGCCTAGAACTGCATGGTTTTGGAGGGTTTAGAGTCTTGCCCATGCTCAGTGGCCCAGAGCTGCATGGTTTTGGTGGGTTTAGAGTCTTGCCCATGCTCAGTAGCCTAGAACTGCATGGTTTTGGTGGGTTTAGAGTCTTGCCCATGCTCAGTGGCCCAGAGCTGCATGGTTTTGGTGGGTTTAGAGTCTTTGCCCATGCTCAGTAGCCTAGAGCTGCTGGTTTTGGTGGGTTTAGAGTCTTGCCCATGCTCAGTAGCCTAGAGCTGCATGGTTTTGGTGGGTTTAGAGTCTTGCCCATGCTCAGTAGGCATGGTTTTGGTGGTTTTAGAGTCTTGCCCATGCTCAGTAGCCTAGAGCTGCATGGTTTTGGTGGGTTTAGAGTCTTGCCCATGCTCAGTAGTGCATGGTTTTGGTGGGTTTAGAGTCTTGCCCATGCTCAGTAGCCTAGAGCTGCATGGTTTTGGTGGGTTTAGAGTCTTGCCCATGCTCAGTAGCCTAGATCTGCATGGTTTTGGTGGGTTTAGAGTCTTGCCCATGCTCAGTAGCCTAGAGCTGCATGGTTTTGGTGGGTTTAGAGTCTTGCCCATGCTCAGTAGCATAGAACTGCATGGTTTTGGAGGGTTTAGAGTCTTGCCCATGTTCAGTAGCCTAGAGCTGCATGGTTTTGGTGGGTTTAGAGTCTTGCCCATGCTCAGTAGCCTAGAGCTGCATGGTTTTGGTGGGTTTAGAGTCTTGCCCATGCTCAGTAGCATAGAACTGCATGGTTTTGGAGGGTTTAGAGTCTTGCCCATGTTCAGTAGCCTAGAGCTGCATGGTTTTGGTGGGTTTAGAGTCTTGCCCATGCTCAGTAGCCTAGAGCTGCATGGTTTTGGTGGGTTTAGAGTCTTGCCCATGCTCAGTAGGCATGGTTTTGGTGGTTTTAGAGTCTTGCCCATGCTCAGTAGCCTAGAGCTGCATGGTTTTGGTGGGTTTAGAGTCTTGCCCATGCTCAGTAGTGCATGGTTTTGGTGGGTTTAGAGTCTTGCCCATGCTCAGTAGCCTAGAGCTGCATGGTTTTGGTGGGTTTAGAGTCTTGCCCATGCTCAGTAGCCTAGAGCTGCATGGTTTTGGTGGGTTTAGAGTCTTGCCCATGCTCAGTAGCCTAGAGCTGCATGGTTTTGGTGGGTTTAGAGTCTTGCCCATGCTCAGTAGCATAGAACTGCATGGTTTTGGAGGGTTTAGAGTCTTGCCCATGTTCAGTAGCCTAGAGCTGCATGGTTTTGGTGGGTTTAGAGTCTTGCCCATGCTCAGTAGCCTAGAGCTGCATGGTTTTGGTGGGTTTAGAGTCTTGCCCATGTTCAGTAGCCTAGAGCTGCATGGTTTTGGAGGGTTTAGAGTCTTGCCCATGTTCAGTAGCCTAGAGCTGCATGGTTTTGGTGGGTTTAGAGTCTTGCCCATGCTCAGTAGCCTAGAGCTGCATGGTTTTGGTGGGTTTAGAGTCTTGCCCATGCTCAGTAGCATAGAACTGCATGGTTTTGGAGGGTTTAGAGTCTTGCCCATGTTCAGTAGCCTAGAGCTGCATGGTTTTGGAGGGTTTAGAGTCTTGCCCATGCTCAGTAGCCTAGAGCTGCATGGTTTTGGCAGGCTTGGTGGTACTACAAGACTGCTAGCAGTTGCTCCTATAGCTGCCTGTGTTTATAATGACTGGCACCTACTGCTGCCAGTTGCTATGGTTAGCCGGCAGCCAAGCCTATTGGTGTCATCTTTCGTCACCATCTAGCACTGTAGTTTTACACGTGAATTGCTGCAAGCATCCTGGGAGAAAGGAGCTTGAAACTACAGAACAGAAACCGCGATTAGGATATAAAATCATGGATGGTTTAGTATTGCTAACAAGCTGCCTTGATATAATTTGATTGCTGGAGCAAGACAAATGTAGATTCAAGATCGTCATAACTGCTACTGAGAGGAATTGGCTTGGATTACTGGACATGCCTGGAAACATACATCCGCTCGCACGCACTCCCCCTACGACACTCCGCAATATAATACTAGATAAAAAATTATTTTTAAATGATGACTCGATCCAAAGACTATCCTTAGCTAATACTGAGAGGAATTGGCTTGGATTACTGGACATGCCTGGAAACATATATCCGCTCGCACGCACTCCTCCTACGACACTCCACAATATAATACTAGATAAAAAATTATTTTTAAATGATGACTTGATCCAAAAACTATCCTTAGCTAATCGGTTTCCCACAAGACTAATTGGCTTCACACAAGACTAATTGGCTTCACCCTCAAACACATATTTTATCAGTCGTAACGTAAACCGATATGGATACCAATTAAAAGCAGAGCGTAGCAATATTCACACGCATGTGATTAGAGCCTGAAGCATTTGGCTCAAATATGGAACCAACAGGATATCCATATTTTATCTCAAGTACATGATTAACACCTAGCCACGTGCAGAAACACTGCTATATATATAGACACACATGTGATTAGAATCTGAAACATTTACCTTTTAAAAATGGGATATGGAAGTTGTCCATATTTTATCTCAAGTACAGGGTTACACACACACACATGCGCAAACACTGTTATATATATAGACACACATGTGATTAGAATCTGCCTTCTAAAAATGGAACCAACAGGATATGGAAGTTGTCCATATTTTATCTCAAGTACAGTTACACTCACCGACATGCACAAACACTGTTATATATAGAGAGAGGTTGCTGTGCTGACACTCAGGGAGATTCTGCTTGGACATTCTCATACATGCAGCAGTGATGAAGGCCTTCTTAAGGCTTATCTGTTTAGATTTAACGTGGTACATTCCCACGCCCACTCACTACAGCACCCAGTGGAGCCACAGAGCTTTAGCCGAGAGAGAGATGCCCTCTTAGGGCCTCTGTTTGAGCCTTCCTCGCACAATAAAACAAGAAAAAAGCGGAGGCCATTCAAGGCGGACAGCTCGGAACAATGCTAATTGGGTGAAGTTGCTGTCACTTTATAATAGCTTGTCTCTCGCAGGTGAAATACGCTGTAGCTAGGACAGAACCCATCGCCATGCAGGCGTCTCAATCATGGTGCACGAACATTCTCTAATGTTGAAGAACGACGCAAGAGTCGTTGCATTGTCTCCAACTTCACATGTGTGAGTGTCTGTGAGTGGTGTACATCTCCACACTCGAGGACTATTACGTTTTGGTACAAGCAGAGGATAATGCTAGTTGAGTCAACCGGCCCTCACCACCATTAGCACGACTCGCATCAAAACTGATAACGCAATTTAAGACTAATTCACACAAAAATTCAAAGTGCTAACATTAACATCGATTCACTCCAGAGAGTGCAAAAGAGTCACTATACTCTGTCACTGATTACCATTAACACTTAACACTAATTCAAGAACTCTTGAATTCAAACTTCCTACAGTAATGCTGATTCAATGGTTCACATCAACACTGGTCTGCTAATGATTTACATTAACACTGATAACACTGATCTGCTAATGATTTACATTAACACCGACTCACTCCAGAGAGTGCAAAAGAGTCACTATACTCTGTCACTGATTTCCATTAACACTTAACACTAATTCAAGAACTCTTGAATTCAAACTGCCTACAGTAATGCTGATTCAATGGTTCACATCAACACTGGTCTGCTAATGATTTACATTAACACTGTTAACACTGATCTGCTAATGATTTACATTAACACCGACTCATGTGGGGAAACTCTGGAATGACTCTCTAATTAAATATTAAAGCTAACCACACCCACTTGAAGAGAAGGATGATTTTGTTGAGGAAGGATTTGGTCTTGTAACGTCTAAAGTGCGACATGATAATCTGTACGGCTTTGGTCCTCTTTCTCCTCAAGCGCACCATCATACCACGTGTGTACTGAGGAGGCGAGGGGAGGGGAGAAGGGAGGAGGAGAGGGGAGAGGAGGAGAGGGGAGAGGAGGGGAGAGAGGAGGAGAGGGGAGAGGAGGAGAGGGGAGAGGAGGGGAGAGGAGAGGGGAGAGGAGGAGAGAGGAGGAGAGGGGAGAGGAGGGGAGAGGAGAGGGGAGAGGAGGAGAGGGGAGAGGAGGAGAGGGGAGAGGAGGGGAGAGAGAGGAGAGGGCAGAGGAGGTGAGAGATAGGAGAGGGGAGAGGAGGGGAGAGAGAGGAGAGGGGGGAGGGGAGAGGAGGGGAGAGAGAGTAGAGGGGAGAGGAGGGGAGAGAGAGTAGAGGGGAGAGGAGGGGAGAGAGGAGGAGAGGGGAGAGGAGGGGAGAGGAGAGGGGAGAGGAGAGGGGAGAGGAGGAGAGGGGAGAGGAGGGGAGAGAGAGGAGAGGGCAGAGGAGGTGAGAGAGAGGAGAGGGCAGAGGAGGTGAGAGAGAGGAGAGGGGAGAGGAGGGGAGAGAGAGGAGAGGGGGGAGGGGAGAGGAGGGGAGGGGAGAGGACAGGGGAGAGGAGGAGAGGGGAGAGGAGTAGAGAGAGAGGAGAGGGGAGAAGGGAGGAAAGAGGAGGAAAGGGGAGAGGAGGGGAGTGAAGAGGGGAGAGAGAGGAGAGAAGGGGAGACGGTATTGTCAACAGTAGCATAAACATTAAGCATCAGCACGTGCTACTACCACTACCAGTATGTGCTACTATTAGTGAACGGTTGATATTAACCACCAGAGCACATACTAGTAACTGGTCAGCATTAAGCATTGGCACGTGCTACTATCTATAAGTGATTAACCACTAAGTACCAGCACGTGCTACTATTAGTAACTGATAAGCATTGTGCTACTAGAAGTTGATAATTAGCACGTGCTAGTATTAGAGCAGATCAAATGCCACATGTACAGAGACACACTTTGGAGACTCGGAAGAACATGAAAACTATACCAATTAGTGTAAGTGGTGGGCAAGGTCAGGTGAATAAACGAGCCCTGGTTTTCTGCGTCAAATCTTGGCCACACCCAGGTTTATTATGACCCAGGTTTATTATGTAATGATTGCTGAATCTACAGGCTCTTATCAACTTGCTTGAGGGTGGCATAGAGAAGCTGGCTATTGCAGCCATGAGAGTCCAAGAATAAAGCAATAATACTTGCCAGTGATGGCGATATAGCACGACCGAGCTCCTACACATCTCCATAACTGCATGGTGGCAAGTCTTCTAGTACGACCGAGCTCCTACACCTATCATAATAAGCAGCACATCTTTATCTGGTAAAGGGTCATCTAACTGTTTGTGGTTGGCATGGGTACAGTTTGTTTACTTTCTTTCAAACCTTTCTCCCAAATCATTCACCCAGTCCACTACACTAAACTCCGCTAATTCCCTGGTAAACCATCCCTCCTGGAGCACATCGAGGGGGCCCCTGATTGGCCTCCCAAACACTACTTCACTAAACACTTGCTGTACCAAAGTAGAGGGTCAGCTACAGCCTCCATTAGACTTGGTAGCAGCTGCACAGGAGAACTCCACCAACCAAACAGCAGATGCTTTGGTAGAAGGTCAGCTACAGCCTCCATTAGACTTGGTAGCAGCTGCACAGGAGAACTCCACCAAACAAACAGCAGATGCTTTGGTAGAGGGTCAGCTACAGCCTCCATTAGACTTGGTGGCAGCTGCACAACCAACCAAACAGCAGATGCTTTGGTTGAGGGTCAGCTACAGCCTCCATTAGACTTGGTAGCAGCTGCACAGGAGAACTCCACCAACCAAACAGCAGATGCTTTGGTAGAGGGTCAGCTACAGCCTCCATTAGACTTGGTAGCAGCTGCACAGGAGAACTCCACCAAACAAACAGCAGATGCTTTGGTAGAGGGTCAGCTACAGACTCCTTTGGACAGTTACCCCAGGAGCGAGAACTCCACAAACCAAACAGCAGAACTGAGTGGGGTCATTTGTTCTGTTTATAGTCGAGCCAGTGGAAGACAATCTTCACATGCACGTGAGCTAGCCTCGACAGCAACAATGCCTTCTCACCGCCATCGAGAAATGAGAGTGGTTGTGGACGCATGGAGTCCTCTGGTACTCAAGTGTATTTACAAATGGACCAATCGCATGCAAGTTAAGCGAGTATGAAAAACAGAGATAGCCACGAGAAACATAATGGTGTCTTGAAGGTGACTTTCAAGAGGTGGGTTTTCATACCTTCAACATGCCAGTTTACTACTGAGCAAGGCTCAAGGCAGGAGCAGGGGCGTACCCAGCATAGAGCGCTCGGAGCGCGCGCACCCCCCCCCCCCCCCCTAGAGTACAGAATGCGCAAAAAACAACAACAAAAACAAAACAAAAGGAAAGAAGGAAAAAAAAGGAAAAAGAAGAAAAAAGGTGTGGCCAAGAGTAATCCACATGCGTAACTACAGAGCCACCTCCAGTGTGTTCCATGACATAGCTCAGTGACTGTGTGGTTGATTTTTGATTTGAGCTGCCAACTATATACATCTCAGCCACCAGAAAAAGAAGCAGAGAATTACACTTTTTGACTTCAATGACAGAGAACCGACTTAATGCCCTTCTTCTGCTCTTCTGTCTTAGAGACATTTCTGACAGCATAAACCTTGATAACGTCATAGACCGATTTGCAAAACTTAAGCCACGGAGAATGCTGCTACTCAATCCTCCCCATTAATCATTTATTTTTGTCATATGATGTACTTTATATAATGTAAATACCGGTGATTTGATCGGTTAGCTATATGGACATATTTCTAAGATATATTTTTTAATTGGTGCCAGCCATTCTGATCACAAATTGGTTTTCCGCATGCAGCAAAACACTTAATTGAGCTATATACCCTATTCTATTTGGTTTTGACTACAAAGGCCTTGGAGAGAGCACCCCCCCCTCTCTAAATCCTGGGTACGCCCCTGAGGAGGTTGGAGTATTTAGGGAGCTAATTGCAGCCAAAACTACCATTTAGACAGCTATTAAAAGAAGATTAGTTTTAGCTGCTGAGGTATGGAACTTCATTTAAAAATATTGTTTGGGGTGGAGGTGAAGGGGAGTGGTTGCTGACTGCCATTAGGGCAAACCAATGTGGTGAGTACTAGTGAGTGCACTCTACTGGTTATGCATGTACAAGCCTTGTAGTGCTTACCTCATTGCAACAACTATAGACCATAACAGATTGACTGCTTATTGCAGCAGTAGCAATTAGAGACTAATTAAGCATCAGCTGCAGTAGTAGCTAATGTTTTCACACACTTAACCCTCACTGCAATTACACACACATATATACACATAGTAATACACACACACATACAAACAGAAAGGAAACACAAGACCCAACCCATGTGGAACACAAACAGCTTGATGATCCTTTACCATTTGAACAATGTACTATATTAAAATATATTAAAATATAAATATATTTTATATATTTTTATTATTTCATTTTTATTTCACGTTGTTGTTGTTGGTATGTTTTGTTGTTTGTGTGTGTGATGGTTGCGTGACGGAGGACCTCTCCACACATGAGCCTCAGGGTCTCCAGGCTTGTTAACACTTTCTCACTTGCTTGTTGATCAACAAATCAACATTTGGCAAGTCTCTCTGCTATTGTTGACTGTACCTGTACCCATGTAGGGTCAGGTATAGCCTCCTTCAAGGACTTAGTGACAGTTGCACAGGAGAACTCCAGATCCTTCAAGGACCTGGCAAGAGTAGCACAAGAGAACTCCAGATCCTTTAGCACAAGAAGAACTCCAGATCCTTCAAGGACCTGGCAAGTATGGCACAGGAGAACTCCAGATCCTTCAAGGACCTGCACAGGAGAACTCCAGATCCTTTAGCACAAGAAGAACTCCAGATCCTTCAAGGTCCTGGCAAGTATGGCACAGGAGAACTCCAGATCCTTCAAGGACCTGGCAAGAGTAGCACAGGAGAACTCCAGATCCTTCAAGGACCTCGCAAGAGTAGCACAGGAGAACTCCAGCTCCAACCATACATAGCAGAGGTTATTCTATGCCATGTCGATTGCTGAACTACACACACATAAACACATATATAGTGCTGCTGCAAGATTGCTTGCTTTTGCTCAACTTTTGTTTGAAAAAGATTCTTCTTCAGTGGATCAGATGACCACTCAGTTGAGATTCAGCTGCACAGCAGAGCAGAGCTCGCAAACAGATCTTAGAACACACACTCTGAATGACGAACCTCCCCCAACAAACACGTGAGTTAACTGGACCGTGCTGTGGTCACTGCTACCACGCACCCTTTATCGCAATCGCAATCTGAGTCATCAATGAGTCATGGACGTGCACTGGAAGAGTTGGAATCGCCTGGTCTATTGCATGCAAGTTGTACGAGGAACATATTTTTGAAGGTGGTTTTCAAGTTTGCTCCACATATCCTACGGTTTCTTTTAGCAACGCAAATTTATTACCTTAGTGGGAGGATTCAAGTCACACTGGGAGACTTTTAGGAGCTAATATTGTCTGTTTAGACTGCTAAGACTGCTAAGAACATGTCTATGTGAGTCTTAACTGAGATATGAGTTTATTTATTTTGTGTGTGGGGGGGGGGGGGCATCAAGTTCAGCCTCTCTTTCAGGTCACATCATTAGTTATTACCTGATACAACATTAACAAGTCTGACTGACCTCTGTGGGTCATGGAGGAATGGTGTGAGTACTGTACTTCCCACCAACTGGGGAGTCTGTGGTTTGCTAGTAGTATTCTAGTTACCTTGGCATGCCCCCCCCTCCTAGGGCTGTGTGCATCATTCTCGTCATTATTCACAGGCTCAGTTCTTTCGAGGAAATGAGAGACAAAACTGTTATCGATTACGAGGTTTCTTTTGGCAGTTTGCCACAAGATTACCAGACTGACGAAGAATAGGAGTGTCCAAATATGGCATGATTATGCTTGCTGGATGCCTAGCAAGCTGGTACGTAAGCGCTGTTTGGCTCTTCAGTTCCTGTTGCGGTTAGGAGTTGTTTGTAGTTGCTAATAGCTTATCTAGCACCATTACCCTTCGCATCCCTTCGTTGTTTCCGAATCCTCTGACATTGCTGCTTGGCTGGAATGCGACGAGGACAAGGAAGGCGTGTCCAAACGAGGGTCTTTAAGACTGCTAGACACTTGCCTTCTCTCGGATGAGGTCACATACTTCCTAGGTGCCAATTTGTCAATGTAATGCTCTTTCACAGGGTTCATAATGGATCCCCAGGGTTCATAATGGATCCCCATATCACCTAACCACATGTCCCCCCTCTCCTGGTGGGTTGGAGATTTTCTGCAGCTGTGGGTGACGTTGGTCGAGGAACGCATGTGTGGTGTGTATCAGGAAGACACACCCTATATTGCTAAGTAGGAGGCACAAGAATAAGATATACAATGAAACAGCTCGCATCTCGGAATACCATTCAGGGTTTCATTTAGAAAATTGTCCAAGGAGGGGGCAACTGGAGGAATCTGGATATTAAGGGGGGGGGGGCATGATGGTTAAAGATGTGACAACGTTTTTAATAATACAATTTCCAAGGGGGTGGGGGGGGGGGGGGGGGGGGGGCAAAAAGGTTCCAAGGTGGGGCAGCCCCCCTCCCCCGCTCCCCCCCCTAAATGAAACCCTGCACATTTCCTATTATCTTAGTACCGTGGTCGATGGCTTCGGCCATTTTTTTCCCTGCAAAACTTTCCAACACACCTTGAACCTCGTACCTTGACCCCTCTGCTAAGGAAGGAAACTGGCAGTCCAAAAGAATGTTTAAAAAGTGTATTGGTCCACAGAGGATCTATTATCTCTGACCCCATCACTGAGTGTATTTGTTCATTCAGAGCAAATATATATATATACATATCCTGATGAAGATAGAGCATCTAGTCGAAACGTCGAGTGAATAAAATTTGAAGTTGATTATTGAGATGGTGATTTTAATGTTATTATGTCAACTGAGAGTTCATTGAGAGAATATTATTATTATTATTTTATTATTTTATTTATGGAAAGGTTCCTGCTCAATAGCCAAGAGGCTACTACTATGAATAGCAAAGTTAAGAACTAGCGAAGAGGAGGAAGATGTTGAGATGATTATTAAGTAGTTGAAAGTCAAGGTGCTGATAAGGAATGCTGAATATATGCCAGGAGATTCCCGGTCTTCTAGCGAGAGCTGCGGCGGGTAATTTGTTTCTCCATTTACTACATGATGGTCGGTAAAGGTTGCCAACACCAAAAATGCACTTGTGTGTAGTATTAATGGTCTGGTTAGTAAGCAGCTGTTATTGTTTATTCTGCCACATTAGTTATGTACTAGCACAGACCTTAAGCCATCTGTGGTCGTCTATCTACTAGTGTGTGTGTGTGTATGCATGTTGTGTGTATACATCTAGTAGTGTGTGTATATATGTGTATATATGTGTGTGTGTGGTGTGAGTGTGAGATGTAGATGTGTTGTGGATGTGTGTATATCTAGTAGTGTGTGTATATGTGTGTGTGTGTGGTGTGTGTGTGTGTGGTGTGTGTGTGTGTGTGGTGTGTACTCTAGTAATAAAAATGATAAAGATAGCATCAACCATGGCTGGTTAGTTCCGGAGTTGTCCCGAGCGGTTTCTTTGATAGGCTGATTTAATAGAAACATATTATAGTATACAACAAAGACATAAGATGTTTCATTAATTAATTAAGAATAGATTGAGGAGTAGAGTAATACTCTCTATAATATTTCAACTTTGGAAAATTTTAAATTTTTTTTCATGTTCAAAAGGTGATCTTTTTATCTGCAAACAAAATTATTAACCACATACTCACTTATATTTACTGTGGTCCAGTGAAGTGAGCTAGCCAAGTCCACCTAGAATCCCGGTGCCGGGGAGGATACAACAGCAGCTAGAGAACTTGAATGGTGCATGAAGCTTGAAGATACAGCAGGTGCTAGAGAACTTGAATGGTGCATGAAGCTTGAAGATACAGCAGGTGCTAGAGAACTTGAATGGTGCATGAAGCCTGAAGATACAGCAGGTGCTAGAGAACTTGAATGGTGCATGAAGCTTGAAGATACAGCAGGTGCTAGAGAACTTGAATGGTGCATGAAGCTTGAAGATACAGCAGGTGCCAGAGAACTTGAATGGTGCATGAAGCCTGAAGATACAGCAGGTGCTAGAGAACTTGAATGGTGCATGAAGCTTGAAGATACAGCAGGTGCTAGAGAACTTGAATGGTGCATGAAGCTTGAAGATACAGCAGGTGCTAGAGAACTTGAATGGTGCATGAAGCTTGAAGATACAGCAGCTGCTAGAGAACTTGAATGGTGCATGAAGCTTGAAGATACAGCAGGTGCTAGAGAACTTGAATAGTGCATGAAGCTTGAAGATACAGCAGGTGCCAGAGAACTTGAATGGTGCATGAAGCTTGAAGATACAGCAGCTGCTAGAGAACTTGAATGGTGCATGAAGCTTGAAGATACAGCAGGTGCTAGAGAACTTGAATGGTGCATGAAGCTTGAAGATACAGCAGGTGCTAGAGATACTTGAATGGTGCATGAAGCTTGAAGATACAGCAGGTGCTAGAGAACTTGAATGGTGCATGAAGCTTGAAGATACAGCAGGTGCCAGAGAACTTGAATGGTGCATGAAGCTTGAAGATACAGCAGGTGCTAGAGAACTTGAATGGTGCATGAAGCTTGAAGATACAGCAGGTGCTAGAGAACTTGAATGGTGCATGAAGCTTGAAGATACAGCAGGTGCTAGAGAACTTGAATGGTGCATGAAGCTTGAAGATACAGCAGGTGCTAGAGAACTTGAATGGTGCATGAAGCTTGAAGATACAGCAGGTGCTAGAGAACTTGAATGGTGCATGAAGCTTCAAGATACAGCAGGTGCTAGAGAACTTGAATGGTGCATGAAGCCTGAAGATACAGCAGGTGCTAGAGAACTTGAATGGTGCATGAAGCTTGAAGATACAGCAGGTGCTAGAGAACTTGAATGGTGCATGAAGCATGAAGATACAGCAGGTGCTAGAGAACTTGAATGGTGCATGAAGCTTGAAGATACAGCAGGTGCTAGAGAACTTGAATGGTGCATGAAGCTTGAAGATACAGCAGGTGCCAGAGAACTTGAATAGTGCATGAAGCTTGAAGATACAGCAGGTGCTAGAGATACTTGAATGGTGCATGAAGCTTGAAGATACAGCAGGTGCTAGAGAACTTGAATGGTGCATGAAGCTTGAAGATACAGCAGGTGCCAGAGAACTTGAATGGTGCATGAAGCTTGAAGATACAGCAGGTGCTAGAGAACTTGAATGGTGCATGAAGCATGAAGATACAGCAGGTGCTAGAGAACTTGAATGGTGCATGAAGCTTGAAGATACAGCAGGTGCTAGAGAACTTGAATGGTGCATGAAGCTTGAAGATACAGCAGGTGCCAGAGAACTTGAATGGTGCATGAAGCTTGAAGATACAGCAGGTGTTAGAGAACTTGAATGGTGCATGAAGCTTGAAGATACAGCAGGTGTTAGAGAACTTGAATGGTGCATGAAGCTTGAAGATACAGCAGGTGTTAGAGAACTTGAATGGTGCATGAAGCTTGAAGATACAGCAGGTGTTAGAGAACTTGAATGGTGCATGAAGCTTGAAGATACAGCAGGTGCTAGAGAACTTGAATGGTGCATGAAGCTTGAAGATACAGCAGGTGCTAGAGAACTTGAATGGTGCATGAAGCTTGAAGATACAGCAGGTGCTAGAGAACTTGAATAGTGCATGAAGCTTGAAGATACAGCAGGTGCTAGAGAACTTGAATGGTGCATGAAGCTTGAAGATACAGCAGGTGCTAGAGAACTTGAATGGTGCATGAAGCTTGAAGATACAGCAGGTGCTAGAGAACTTGAATGGTGCATGAAGCTTGAAGATACAGCAGGTGCCAGAGAACTTGAATGGTGCATGAAGCTTGAAGATACAGCAGGTGCTAGAGAACTTGAATGGTGCATGAAGCTTGAAGATACAGCAGCAGCTAGAGATACTTGAATGGTGCATGAAGCTTGAAGATACAGCAGGTGCTAGAGATACTTGAATGGTGCATGAAGCTTGAAGATACAGCAGGTGCTAGAGAACTTGAATGGTGCATGAAGCTTGAAGATACAGCAAGTGCTAGAGAACTTGAATGGTGCATGAAGCTTGAAGATACAGCAGGTGCCAGAGAACTTGAATGGTGCATGAAGCTTGAAGATACAGCAGGTGCTAGAGAACTTGAATGGTGCATGAAGCTTGAAGATACAGCAGGTGCTAGAGAACTTGAATAGTGCATGAAGCTTGAAGATACAGCAGGTGCTAGAGAACTTGAATGGTGCATGAAGCTTGAAGATACAGCAGGTGCCAGAGAACTTGAATGGTGCATGAAGCTTGAAGATACAGCAGGTGCTAGAGAACTTGAATGGTGCATGAAGCTTGAAGATACAGCAGGTGCTAGAGAACTTGAATGGTGCATGAAGCTTGAAGATACAGCAGGTGTTAGAGAACTTGAATGGTGCATGAAGCTTGAAGATACAGCAGGTGCTAGAGAACTTGAATGGTGCATGAAGCTTGAAGATACAGCAGGTGCTAGAGAACTTGAATGGTGCATGAAGCTTGAAGATACAGCAGGTGCTAGAGAACTTGAATGGTGCATGAAGCTTGAAGATACAGCAGGTGCTAGAGAACTTGAATGGTGCATGAAGCTTGAAGATACAGCAGGTGCCAGAGAACTTGAATGGTGCATGAAGCTTGAAGATACAGCAGGTGCTAGAGAACTTGAATGGTGCATGAAGCTTGAAGATACAGCAGGCGCTAGAGAACTTGAATGGTGCATGAAGCTTGAAGATACAGCAGGTGCTAGAGAACTTGAATGGTGCATGAAGCTTGAAGATACAGCAGGTGCTAGAGAACTTGAATGGTGCATGAAGCTTGAAGATACAGCAGGTGCTAGAGAACTTGAATGGTGCATGAAGCTTGAAGATACAGCAGGTGCTAGAGAACTTGAATGGTGCATGAAGCTTGAAGATACAGCAGGTGCTAGAGATACTTGAATGGTGCATGAAGCTTGAAGATACAGCAGGTGCTAGAGAACTTGAATGGTGCATGAAGCCTGAAGATACAGCAGGTGCTAGAGATCTTGAATGGTGCATGAAGCTTGAAGATACAGCAGGTGCTAGAGAACTTGAATGGTGCATGAAGCTTGAAGATACAGCAGGTGCTAGAGAACTTGAATGGTGCATGAAGCTTGAAGATACAGCAGGTGCTAGAGAACTTGAATGGTGCATGAAGCTTGAAGATACAGCAGGTGCTAGAGAACTTGAATGGTGCATGAAGCTTGAAGATACAGCAGGTGCTAGAGAACTTGAATGGTGCATGAAGCTTGAAGATACAGCAGGTGCTAGAGAACTTGAATGGTGCATGAAGCTTGAAGATACAGCAGGTGCTAGAGATACTTGAATGGTGCATGAAGCTTGAAGATACAGCAGGTGCTAGAGAACTTGAATGGTGCATGAAGCTTGAAGATACAGCAGGTGCTAGAGAACTTGAATGGTGCATGAAGCTTGAAGATACAGCAGGTGCTAGAGAACTTGAATGGTGCATGAAGCTTGAAGATACAGCAGGTGCTAGAGAACTTGAATGGTGCATGAAGCTTGAAGATACAGCAGGTGCTAGAGAACTTGAATGGTGCATGAAGCTTGAAGATACAGCAGGTGCCAGAGAACTTGAATGGTGCATGAAGCTTGAAGATACAGCAGGTGCTAGAGAACTTGAATGGTGCATGAAGCTTGAAGATACAGCAGGTGCTAGAGAACTTGAATGGTGCATGAAGCTTGAAGATACAGCAGGTGCTAGAGATCTTGAATGGTGCATGAAGCTTGAAGATACAGCAGGTGCTAGAGAACTTGAATGGTGCATGAAGCTTGAAGATACAGCAGGTGCTAGAGAACTTGAATGGTGCATGAAGCTTGAAGATACAGCAGGTGTTAGAGAACTTGAATGGTGCATGAAGCTTGAAGATACAGCAGGTGTTAGAGAACTTGAATGGTGCATGAAGCTTGAAGATACAGCAGGTGCTAGAGAACTTGAATGGTGCATGAAGCTTCAAGATACAGCAGGTGCTAGAGAACTTGAATGGTGCATGAAGCTTGAAGATACAGCAGGTGCTAGAGAACTTGAATGGTGCATGAAGCTTGAAGATACAGCAGGTGCTAGAGAACTTGAATGGTGCATGAGGCTTGAAGATACAGCAGGTGCTAGAGAACTTGAATGGTGCATGAAGCTTGAAGATACAGCAGGTGCTAGAGAACTTGAATGGTGCATGAAGCTTGAAGATACAGCAGGTGCTAGAGATCTTGAATGGTGCATGAAGCTTGAAGATACAGCAGGTGCTAGAGAACTTGAATAGTGCATGAAGCTTGAAGATACAGCAGGTGCTAGAGAACTTGAATGGTGCATGAAGCTTGAAGATACAGCAGGTGCTAGAGAACTTGAATGGTGCATGAAGCTTGAAGATACAGCAGGTGCTAGAGAACTTGAATAGTGCATGAAGCTTGAAGATACAGCAGGTGCTAGAGAACTTGAATGGTGCATGAAGCTTGAAGATACAGCAGGTGCTAGAGAACTTGAATGGTGCATGAAGCTTGAAGATACAGCAGGTGCTAGAGAACTTGAATGGTGCATGAAGCTTGAAGATACAGCAGGTGCTAGAGAACTTGAATGGTGCATGAAGCTTGAAGATACAGCAGGTGTTAGAGAACTTGAAGGTGCCTACACAGAAATCAGTTGCATGATGTCTAATCGTAAAGACTGCATAGTCAATAATAATGAGATATATCACAAATCCATTTCTTCATCCAAATTTGTTTCATGTGAATCAGTTTCTTCATCTGAAGAATGAACTCCTACACCTATTTCCTCTTCTTCACCATCGACTGAACTCGAGCGGCGTGGGTGCAGGAAATAAATTTTCTCACGCCAGAATAAAACGGATTTACAACCCAGCAGGCGCTTGACCTACTCACCTTTTAACACCTCATCCCATAGAGTAAGGCTTCCTCTAGCCACTGATACCAATTTCAACTATTTAACACTTTCCTATCCGGAAACACTTGTGGCAAACTCTTCAAGATCTAGAGGTCACCCCCCCCCCCGCCTCCCTTTTAGCTGCAGATAATTTTGGCATAGGGCCACATTGTTAGTATCAAAAGATAATTCTTTTGAGCTATACTGCAAGTTCACAAAGTGAAGTGTGCAGAATCTATGAGTCATAACCACAAGATTTGATTTTGGTAATAACCCTCCTTAAATCAATCAGTTGTAGCTGAAGAGATGCGATGTCCTCGTCTTGAAGCTGCTTATTGATCTTCTCCGAATACCTATGCACAAACTTGTTCTGAAGAAAACCTCTTCGTGGGTTTTCCTGCACCACCGCAGGTAAGGGTTGAAGCAAGGGGGTAGTATTGGGCGAGTAGGCAACACCCAGGCATGGAACACAGAGTTAGATAATAACACAGTGGAGGCACTGGCTCCTGGTGCTAAAGCATGTATGAGTACACCTGTTGTATGCAAGTCATGCGAGTGGGAACACACAGTCGGATAAGAGCCTTGAAGATGAGTTTCAAGGTCCTTTCATACATTCAACATTTGGATGGGGGGGGGGGGGGGGGGGGCGTCTTCAAAGTACGCTGGGGATCTTTCTGGAGATAGAGGTTTGGCTGAATTAACCACTCGGGCAACTAAGAAATGGTTGATGTAAGATTCAGCTGCTTTGGGGTTTTTCCCTCCACCTGAGGAGCCAATTATGGGAGTACGTACTCAAACACCTAGATGAGCTGGCCCCCATTTCAAAATGGTAGCCCTCCACGCCCCCAAAATCTCATATCTCAGCTAAAACTCATCAGCATAGTCTTAGCTGCAAGAACTTCCAGCATGCCTTGTATCCTTCACTAAGGCTGAATATCAAACACAAAACATTAAAGCCATGAAGTGTCTTGCATCTGCCTCTTTCCTCTCCACACATAATCATAACAACTTTAGATACTTCTAATTCAATTCTCCTATCAGAGGACTCCAAACACTCCAACACACCACAGCAATAAGGAAAATAATAATTGGTAATGATCTTCAATGCAACAACCACACTTGTGAACATGTGCAATAATTATGAGATGAGCAGCTGCACCTTATACAAGCCACAAGCCACTTGCTTTTACAAGCTTATTCTTCTTGTGTGAACATAGTTGATCAAGTCTAATCAGCAGCTGTGGTACTATCAGTAAGGATTTCAACATGAAAGACTAGATTACATGATAACTACTACTACACTATCAGTAAAGGATTTCAACATGGCCCAGATCACAGATGACAATCATTCATACCCACAACCTTCAACAAGACCAGGTCAACTCAGTACTTGTGGTCGGTGTGTGTGTGTGTGTGCACTCTAGATAAAGAACAGCACCTTCTATGATTAGTAAAGTTATCCTGAACAACTGTTAGCCAAGTAGTTTCCTTCAACACTATAATAGTAGTAGTAGTAGTAGTAGTAGTAGTAGTAATAATAATAAAATAATAATAATAAAATGTTATCCTAAAATAAGGATAATAATAATGATAATAATAATAACAATAACAATAATAATAATAATAATTAATATAATAATAATAATAATAATAATAACAAAAATAATAGTAATAGTAATAATAATAATAATAATAATAATAATAATAATAATAATAATAATAATAATAATAGTAACAAAAATAATAATAATAATAATTAGCTATATAGTACTAATAACATAAAACAATAATTATGATGAGGTGTCAGATGCCTGTGCTGCCCAGTACAGACGTGCAGTTCCCCCGCTGGACCGCCACAGATAGTCTCTGGAGCAGGTACTCTGTCGATTTGGGCTCGCCCGACTCTGTTTTAATTCGGTATCCGAGCTCCTTAAAAAAGGCCTGACTTCGGGCCAATTGCCCCCAAGGCTATGGGCGAGAACACGTGGCCTGGTGGAAGCTCCCGATACTTATCGCTTTTCCGTTCCTCTGCTGCTTCAGCGACCCTCCCTGGCTCTTGGGTGGCATGTGCTCTGTATGACAAAGCAAATGTATCTGGGCAGGTAGCATCCCAAGTCAGCAAACAGCCAGACTTCCATGGGGCCAGTGTCACACCATCCGGTCTCTTGCCATCTGATCTCAAAAGGCCCGAAGGCTCTAGCCTGGAGGGAAGATGAGCAGCCGCCAAACCTCGTTTGATGATGTCGTTCACTGCCGCATGCCGTTGATGTCTTCCCACACTCCGCATACAGCTGAGGGCATGCCTACCTGGGGCAGCAACAGCAGTCCCACAAAGGTGGCAGGAGTGGGGCCCACAGACTGCTGTTCCCAAGCGCAGACCCACAGCAACCCTCACAGTGTTGTCATCCATCCGCAGGCCTAGAGCTGTCAAAGGCAATGCCCTCAGCCAGGCACCCGACTCCTTGGTGGACACTGAGAGAAGACGGGCACGCTCCTCATCATTTTCTGCACCCTGTAGCAGCCGTTCAGCAGCAGAAGCAGCCCGCAAACTGTCCCACCACTTCTGCTTGCAAGCAGCAGCACGCTGGTGATCATGTCCCACTGACCAGCATGACTGCGCCTCGACCACGAAAGGAGCAAGGAGTGACCTGAAGGATGGGGGAAGGATGGCGTTGACCAGCTCAGACGAAGAAAAAGTTGAGGCCAGAAAAGCAGAGGGAGCGACTTCAACGGCGCTGCGGATCCCCAGACCCCCAAACTTCACTGGAAGAGTGGCTTGTGACCACGCTGAGCTACCTGGCTCCAGAAAGGTGTTGGTAATACTGCATAGGATTTCCCGCAGACAGACATCGTAGGTCTCCAGGGTGGCTGATTGAAAGCAAGGGGCGGTGCGAAGGACATGCAAAAGCTTCGGGAGGGCAAAGCAATTGCGTAACAGTACCAAGGCATCGTGAGCCGACAGGAATTTCAGTCGTTCACCCAACCTTCTCAGAGCCTCCACCTTGTCAGCCAAAACTGCTGAGATACACGCATTAATTATTTGATTGTAATTACCATAATAATAATAATAATAATAATAATAATAATAATAATAATAAAAATAAAAATAAAAATAAAAATAAAAATAAAATAATAATAATAATAATAATAATAATAATAATAATAATAATAATAATAATAATAATAATAATAATAATATCTGTCAAAAAAGGAAACAAAAACTTGCCGCAAACATTTAGAGGACCCGTTGCCTTTTTTTAAAATTCAGACCAACCAATATTACCACACGCCAACCAATTAGCTTTAAAAACCTGTATTATAATGGTGTAAAAGGTAAAGGGTCCTATAAACCTGTGTAAAAGGTAATACTGGTGTACAGTGTACATCAGTGTAAAAGGTAAAGGGTCCCCTATATTTTTTGGTCTACATATCTATGCATCCTTCCTTCCTTCCTTGGGTGACAGACATCATGTTATTATTTACCTTTCTATAGACATCTCATATCATGTGAGCAAGACAATACTCTCACACACACCACCGCCACACACATCACCACACATTCACCCCCACCACACATTCACCCCCACCACACATACCACACACCCACCACACGCACATGCACACACACCACACACACGCACACACACACATACACAGAATCGTTGTTCTGAGCTGATTCTAAGAATTCCCTAGCAACATCTAGACCCAGCCAACTTTTGTGATGTAATTAACTACTACGACATCAGCACCATTTCCAACAGACGACCTCAGACCTGCCATGATCTCAGCCTCACCATGACAACCATAACACACTACACAACCCAACCTTAACTGAACTACGAGTCATGCAGGATGAGCTAGGAGGGAGTGATGAGAGCTGCTTGATTCCACATGCTCACACATACTTGAATGAACTAGACCAAGGGTAGGCCTCGACTTCAGAGGCCGTCCAGTTCCCTTCAAATAAACACATGCCAACGTGCATAATAAACACATGCCAGCATGCATAATAAACACATGCCAGCGTGCATAATAAACACATGCCAGCGTGCATTATAAACACATGCCAGTGTGCATAATAAACACATGCCAGTGTGCATAATAAACACATGCCAGCGTGCATAATAAACACATGCCAGCGTGCATAATAAACACATGCCAGCGTGCATAATAAACACATGCCAGCGTGCATAATAAACACATGCCAGCATGCATAATAAACACATGCCAGTATGCATAATAAACACATGCCAGTGTGCATAATAAACACATGCCAGCATGCATAATAAACACATGCCAGCGTGCATAATAAACACATGCCAGTGTGCATAATAAACACATGCCAGCGTGCATAATAAACACATGCCAGCATGCATAATAAACACATGCCAGCGTGCATAATAAACACATGCCAGCGTGCATAATAAACACATGCCAGTGTGCATAATAAACACATGCCAGCATGCATAATAAACACATGCCAGCGTGATAAACACATGCCAGCGTGCATAATAAACACATGCCAGTGTGCATAATAAACACATGCCAGTGTGCATAATAAACACATGCCAGCGTGCATAATAAACACATGCCAGCGTGCATAATAAACACATGCCAGCGTGCATAATAAACACATGCCAGTGTGCATAATAAACACATGCCAGCGTGCATAATAAACACATGCCAGCATGCATAATAAACACATGCCAGTGTGCATAATAAACACATGCCAGCATGCATAATAAACACATGCCAGCATGCATAATAAACACATGCCAGCGTGCATAATAAACACATGCCAGCGTGCATAATAAACACATGCCAGCATGCATAATAAACACATGCCAGCATGCATAATAAACACATGCCAGCGTGCATAATAAACACATGCCAGCGTGCATAATAAACACATGCCAGCATGCATAATAAACACATGCCAGCGTGCATAATAAACACATGCCGGCGTGCATAATAAACACATGCCAGCGTGCATAATAAACACATGCCAGCGTGCATAATAAACGCATGCCAGCGTGCATAATAAACGCATGCCAGCGTGCATAATAAACACATGTCAGCGTGCATAATAAACACATGCCAGCGTGCATAATAAACACTATGCCAGCATGCATAATAAACACATGCCAGCATGCATAATAAACACATGTCAGCGTGCATAATAAACACATGCCAGCATGCATAATAAACACATGCCAGCGTGCATAATAAACGCATGCCAGCGTGCATAATAAACACATGCCAGTGTGCATAATAAACACATGCCAGCGTGCATAATAAACACATGCCAGCGTGCATAATAAACACATGCCAGCGTGCATAATAAACACATGCCAGCGTGCATAATAAACACATGCCAGCGTGCATAATAAACACATGCCAGCGTGCATAATAAACACATGCCAGCATGCATAATAAACACATGCCAGCGTGCATAATAAACACATGCCAGCGTGCATAATAAACGCATGCCAGCGTGCATAATCACATGCCAGCGTGCATAATAAACACATGCCAGTGTGCATAATAAACACATGCCAGCGTGCATAATAAACACATGCCAGCGTGCATAATAAACACATGCCAGCGTGCATAATAAACACATGCCAGCATGCATAATAAACACATGTCAGCGTGCATAATAAACACATGTCAGCGTGCATAATAAACACATGCCAGCGTGCATAATAAACACATGTCAGCATGCATAATAAACACATGCCAGCATGCATAATAAACACATGCCAGCGTGCATAATAAACACATGCCAGCATGCATAATAAACACATGCCAGCGTGCATAATAAACACATGCCAGCGTGCATAATAAACACATGTCAGCGTGCATAATAAACACATGCCAGCATGCATAATAAACACATGCCAGCGTGCATAATAAACACATGCCAGCGTGCATAATAAACACATGCCAGCGTGCATAATAAACACATGCCAGCGTGCATAATAAACACATGCCAGCGTGCATAATAAACACATGCCAGTGTGCATAATAAACACATGCCAGCGTGCATAATAAACACATGTCAGCGTGCATAATAAACACATGTCAGCGTGCATAATAAACACATGCCAGCGTGCATAATAAACACATGCCAGCGTGCATAATAAACACATGTCAGCGTGCATAATAAACACATGCCAGCGTGCATAATAAACACATGCCAGCGTGCATAATAAACACATGCCAGCGTGCATAATAAACACATGCCAGCGTGCATAATAAACACATGCCAGCGTGCATAATAAACACATGCCAGCGTGCATAATAAACACATGCCAGCGTGCATAATAAACACATGCCAGTGTGCATAATAAACACATGCCAGCGTGCATAATAAACACATGCCAGCGTGCATAATAAACACATGCCAGCGTGCATAATAAACACATGCCAGCGTGCATAATAAACACATGCCAGCGTGCATAATAAACACATGCCAGTGTGCATAATAAACACATGTCAGCGTGCATAATAAACACATGCCAGCGTGCATAATAAACACATGCCAGCATGCATAATAAACACATGCCAGCGTGCATAATAAACACATGCCAGTGTGCATAATAAACACATGCCAGCATGTGTAATAAACACATGCCTGTATGCATAACAAACACATGCCAGCGTGCATAATAAACACATGCCAGTGTGCATAATAAACACATGCCAGCGTGCATAATAAACACATGCCAGCGTGCATAATAAACACATGCCAGCGTGCATAATAAACACATGCCAGCATGCATAATAAACACATGCCAGCGTGCATAATAAACACATGCCAGCGTGCATAATAAACACATGCCAGCGTGCATAATAAACACATGCCAGCGTGCATAATAAACACATGCCAGCGTGCATAATAAACACATGCCAGCGTGCATAATAAACACATGCCAGCATGCATAATAAACACATGCCAGCGTGCATAATAAACACATGCCAGTGTGCATAATAAACACATGCCAGCGTGCATAATAACCACATGCCAGCGTGCATAATAAACACATGCCAGCATGCATAATAAACACATGCCAGCGTGCATGATAAACACATGCCATTGTGCATAATAAACACATGCCAGCGTGCATAATAAACACATGCCATTGTGCATAATAAACACATGCCAGCGTGCATAATAAACACATGCCAGCATGCATAATAAACACATGCCAGCATGCATAATAAACACATGCCAGCGTGCATAATAAACACATGCCAGCATGCATAATAAACACATGCCAGCATGCATAATAAACACATGCCAGCGTGCATAATAAACACATGCCAGCGTGCATAATAAACACATGCCAGCGTGCATAATAAACACATGCCAGTGTGCATAATAAACACATGCCAGCATGCATAATAAACACATGCCAGCATGCATAATAAACACATGCCAGCATGCATAATAAACACATGCCAGCGTGCATAATAAACACATGCCAGCGTGCATAATAAACACATGCCAGCATGCATAATAAACACATGCCAGCGTGCATAATAAAGACATGCCAGCATGCATAATAAACACATGCCAGTGTGCATAATAAACACATGCCAGTGTGCATAATAAACACATGTCAGCGTGCATAATAAACACATGCCAGCATGCATAATAAACACATGCCAGCGTGCATGATAAACACATGCCAGCATGCATAATAAACACATGCCAGCGTGCATAATAAACACATGCCAGCATGCATAATAAACACATGCCAGCATGCATAATAAACACATGCCAGCGTGCATAATAAACACATGCCAGTATGCATAATGTATGTACATTTGCATACACAAGACAAAAATATTATAAAAATATGGAAAATAAAAATATGGAAAATAATTATAAGACAAACATAAAAAAATTAAAGCGGTTTAAAATTCAAATAGGTAAAGGGTCGTCTAAATGTTACAGTCGAACGTTTTATGACAAAGATTTACCGCATTCCTTCAAGTACTTTGCAACGGTTGGTCAGGATAGCTCCAAAACTAACCACTTACAGTGAATGTTTGACTACAAGAACATACCTGAACTGAACAAAAAAATGTGAAGGCACACACATAATGTGATTATTGTGTCGATGATCATTACCAATTATCTGAATACACAAACCAGCATTGGTTAACTATTATATGTTCCATCCAATCTATGAATCTGCCCAATCTATAGATTGTGCTGTGAATGCCCATCTATTGCCTGCCAATCAATATACTTCAAAACATGGTAGCATATTAACACCCTTTGCAACAGACAAACAGAGAAAGCAACTGAGAGTGTAATGATGTAGAAAAAAGTGATACTGAGAAAAAGTTCCACATGGACTTGGCAGATAAAGAACTAGTGACATGGCAAGTGTAGCTAGAGCAAAAAAAGATATTTGAAGAATATTGTTCTGTCAAAAAAGATATAATGCACAGTTTGTAACACCACTAAAACTCGCACAACTGCTATAGTCCCCAAATGTAGAGAAACTTGCCTCACAAACAGCTCTTCTCCCTTCTTCTCTTTTCGTGGGAGTATTGTGGGCTTTGTAAATTCCCGTCGACTATCCCATATTGTGTGGGTGGGTTTGGATATTTGGCTTGCACACTCGCTCAGTCGATAATAAGTATACTGGTCGATATGTTCCATCCAATCTATGAATCTGTCGCAAAGGGTGTTAATATGCCACCATGTTTTGAAGTGTATTGATTGGCATGCAATAGATGGGCATTCATAGATTGTTACAATCTAGATTGGCATCCAATCTATGAATTCTGCTGCACAATCTATAGATTGGATGGAACATACATATCATATATATTTGCAGAATAGAGGAAACGAGGTCTACTGAAGACCACCAGTTCTTAAGATGATGACTCATTTTGGTATCTGCAATACTGAAGCTCCAGCATCTGAGCTAATAACAGTTCCTTCCTGGAGAAACTTTTAGTTCCTTTTAGTAGATTTACGGAGGACTTTTTACAAAAATTGACATAATTTCACTTTTTTAATTTTTTTAATATAGAGAACCATATGAAGAGAAGTACCCAACAACTATATATCAGGTGATAGCTGATGCCTGAAGGTAAATTTTAGTTGCTTAGCTACAAACCACAGAAATGTGAATATTGTTATAGGAGACGGGGGGAAGCAGGAAGTAAAATAAAAGGGTTTATATCATCTCAATTTCATATTACACATGAAACCAGCAATGTTAGCCGGTCAACTTTTGGTCAACAACAACAACTGTTTGTCAACAACAATTTTTGGTTAATTATAACAAACCACAAAGATGTGAATATCATTATAAGTTTAAAAAAGGCTATTCAGCTCGGTTTTATACACATGAAATCAGCAATGTTAGCTAGTCAACTTTTGGTCAACAACAACTATTTGTCAACAACAATTTTTGGTCGATTATAACAAACCACAAAGATGTGAATATCATTATAACAAAGAGGAAGTAAGGGCTAGGGCCTATAGTACTGAAGAATTAAAAAAGTATGTGCAAAGTGTGCATAACATACCTTCACAATGCTAAATTATAAATAAATATAGATAAAAAATAAAAGGGCAATGCTTGGCACTGTGAAGGTCTGCATGTTCAGCATAACTCAGACAAACACATAGTGCTACATTATGAAAATATTAAAAAAAATATATATAAATAGTAACATCTCCTCCTCCCCTGTCTCTGCTGCTTCCTCATCCTCCTCCAGGTCCATGAGTGAAACTACCTTCCCAGGAAAAATAGTTCTTATTATTATGCTAGTTACTAGGCCTTAACTAGGCCTTACTTTACAACTCTTATCTATTCTTACCTTGGGGGAAGTCATCATGATTATCACTATCTTCTGAAGCTTCGCTTGGCAGAGTAGGGTGACCTATACTTCGAAAACTTACTTCATGGTCGGTGCCAACAGCTTCTGTTATAGCTGCCATAGCATCACCGTCAACTACACCACTTCCCAGGTAAGCACAGACACCTTCTTCCTCTTCTTCACTAACGTCACTCTCAGACAGGCCGAAATCATCCTCAAATAGGAAGTCTATAAAACTTCGTCTCTACTAAAGCGGGTCGCCATTTCTTCTTCGAGACTGGGAATGAACTGGAAGTGATGTTTGCTGGCACGTTTACTTCAGTTTCCTAAAGCCCAATTTTCCAGATATTCAGGGGTATAGTAGAGGCCTGATTTAGGCATACTCATGCAATTTTTAAAGTTTATACTGCGAACGGTTAATTTTTTACGAATTTTTTCAGTCAAGGTTAATCAGTTTTCGCGACTTAAGTTGCTTATGCCAGTTAGAGGGTTAAACTACCAGTGGGATCCTTCAACCTTTATTATCCCACTGAGTGTTATGTATATATGGCTAGCTACACACATATGCACACACACACATGCAAGGACACACACACCAGAAATTCTCAAACACCACATACGCATGCATGTAAACAGGTTATAGGAGTGGGTGGGGAATAGTGAGGGTGCTAAGAGAGGAGGACGTAGACTGACAGTCCAATGTGTGCCCCCGTAGAGCTCCTGTCAACCTACTTCAACCTGCCTCAACCCAGTGTGGTGTTGGTCCAGTGTGTGCCCCCGTAGAGCTCCTGTCAACCTACTTCAACCTGCCTCAACCCAGTGTGGTGTTGGTCCAGTGTGTGCCCCCGTAGAGCTTCTGTCAACCTACTTCAACCTGCCTCAACCCAGTGTGGTGTTGGTCCAGTGTGTGTCCCCGTAGAACTATTGTCAACCTACTTCAACCTGCCCCAACCCAGTGTGTTGTTGGTCCAGTGTGTGTCCCCATAGAGCTATTGTCAACCTACTTCAACCTGCCCCAACCCAGTGTGGCGTTGGTCCAGTGTGTGTCCCCATAGAGCTATTGTCAACCTACTTCAACCTGCCTCAACCCAGTGTGGTGTTGGTCCAGTGTGTGTCCCCATAGAGCTATTGTCAACCTTCTTCAACCTGCCTCAACCCAGTGTGGTGTTGGTCCAGTGTGTGCCCCCGTAGAGCTCCTGTCAACCTACTTCAACCTGCCTCAACCCAGTGTGGTGTTGGTCCAGTGTGTGTCCCCATAGAGCTATTGTCAACCTTCTTCAACCTGCCTCAACCCAGTGTGGTGTTGGTCCAGTGTGTGCCCCCGTAGAGCTCCTGTCAACCTACTTCAACCTGCCTCAACCCAGTGTGGTGTTGGTCCAGTGTGTGTCCCTATAGAGCTATTGTCAACCTACTTCAACCTGCCTCAACCCAGTGTGGTGTTGGTCCAGTGTGTGTCCCCATAGAGCTATTGTCAACCTACTTCAACCTGCCTCAACCCAGTGTGGTGTTGGTCCAGTGTGTGTCCCCATAGAGCTATTGTCAACCTACTTCAACCTGCCTCAACCCAGTGTGGTGTTGGTCCAGTGTGTGTCCCCATAGAGCTATTGTCAACCTACTTCAACCTGCCTCAACCCAGTGTGGTGTTGGTCCAGTGTGTGTCCCCATAGAGCTATTGTCAACCTACTTCAACCTGCCTCAACCCAGTGTGGTGTTGGTCCAGTGTGTGTCCCCATAGAGCTATTGTCAACCTACTTCAACCTGCCTCAACCCAGTGTGGTGTTGGTCCAGTGTGTGTCCCCATAGAGCTATTGTCAACCTACTTCAACCTGCCTCAACCCAGTGTGGTGTTGGTCCAGTGTGTGTCCCCCCATAGAGCTATTGTCAACCTACTTCAACCTGCCTCAACCCAGTGTGGTGTTGGTCCAGTGTGTGTCCCCCCATAGATATTGTCAACCTACTTCAACCTGCCTCAACCCAGTGTGGTGTTGGTCCAGTGTGTGTCCCCATAGAGCTATTGTCAGTCCACCTCACACTGTGTGTGTCTTCTGGTTGATGGTGCATGCATATACAACATACTTCTAGTCAAGACTACTAACAAGTGATATACATGTAATTGATGATTCCTGAAATAGTCGATTATTTTTAACATGCTAGTGAGCAATTCTTCGACCTCTATTCTTACCTTGACATGCCCCCCACTCTCACACCTCCCTCCCTCCCCCTTCCTTCGCTATTCCTCCCCTCCTCCTCCCCTCTCCTCTCTCACCTTCTGAATTATGATTACCACTTGTGGAAACCTCTGAACTCTCGCTTGCTCCAACAGGGTCAGTGTTTGTGGAGAGCGAATGAAAATCTTCGTCTTGCCGTAGGCAATGTCGTCGAGGATGCCGTGCTCCTGGCATATGCGGGTCGTAGCTTCTCTGTCAGGACAGTTCGTAGTTGGCCAGATCGAACTACAGATGAGCTTGTACCTGGAGGAGGGGGAAGTAGTGGGAGGAGAGGGAGGAGGAAGCGGAAGAGGAGGAAGAGAAGGAAGAGGAGGAGGAAGAGGAGGAGGAGGAAGAGGAGGAAGAGGAAGAGGAGGAGGAGGAGGAAGAGGAGGAGGAAGAGGAGGAGGAAGAGGAGGAGGAAGAGGAGGAAGAGGAGGAAGAGGAGGAGGAAGCGGAAGAGGAGGAAGAGAAGGAAGAGGAGGAGGAAGAGGAGGAGGAGGAAGAGGAGGAAGAGGAGGAGGAGGAGGAAGAGGAGGAGGAAGAGGAGGAGGAAGAGGAGGAAGAGGAGGAAGAGGAGGAAGAGGAGGAGGAAGAGGAGGAGGAGGAAGAGGAGGAAGAGGAGGAGGAAGAGGAGGAAGAGGAAGAGGAGGAAGAGGAGGAAGAGGAGGAAGAGGAGGAGGAAGAGGAGGAAGAGTAAGAGGAGGAAGAGGAGGAGGAGGAAGAGGAGGAGGAGGAAGAGGAGGAAGAGGAGGAAGAGGAGGAAGAGGAGGAGGAGGAGGAAGAGGAGGAGGAGGAAGAGGAGGAAGAGGAGGAGGAAGAGGAGGAGGAAGAAGAGGAAGAGGAGGAAGAGGAGGAGGAGGAGGAGGAAGAGGAGGAGGAAGAGGAGGAAGAGGAGGAAGAGGAGGAAGAGGAGGAGGAGGAAGAGGAGGAAGAGGAGGAAGAGGAGGAAGAGGAGGAGGAAGAGGAAGAGGAGGAAGAGGAGGAAGAGGAGGAAGAGGAGGAAGAGGAGGAGGAAGAGGAGGAGGAGGAAGAGGAGGAAGAGGAGGAGGAAGAGGAGGAGGAAGAGGAAGAGGAGGAAGAGGAGGAGGAGGAGGAGGAAGAGGAGGAGGAAGAGGAGGAGGAGGAGGAAGAGGAGGAGGAAGAGGACAAAGGTAGGAGATGGGGTGGAGGAGAGAAGGTGGATGCAAAATGAGCAATGACCACAGGTGAGGAGAAAGAGAGAAAATGGGCGGCCAAAAAAGGAGGGGCGATAATAAGAGCATGTGCTTAATAATTAGATGTTACGAGTCAGCATGTACATGGGGGGAGGGGCTGGTGTGCATACACAGATGCAAAACTGAGCATGTGAAAGGGGAGTGGCTAAATTTACCTCTGCACAAATCTCTCGTAAGGTTGTCTGTTCACAAATCCGGCTCTTCTGACACGCACATTCTCCAGTAAACCAAGGTAGTTGACCTGTCAGTGGGTAAGGTATCGTCAACACACTAAAACCGTTAACACAATAAAAGTTGTAAGGCAGTTAACCATTTTGTGCAGGCACATACAAGTGGGGGGAACAACTCACTATCATATGGAAAGTCATCTTTGACACAAACATTCAACTGCAAGTGGGTTTTTTAAAGTTACAATGAACAATTGAGTACAAGGGCATTCAGGTGAAGCACATACTCTATCAGGCGATGAGAGAAGCTTGAGCAAGAGCGTGTAAGTATCTCAGTAAGGAGGACTAAAGCATGATGTCGAACTGGAGGTGAGTGCCAAAGACCTTGCCAACTTGATTTCACAACCTAGTTTGCAACCGAGACACCTAGGATCCTCAGAACAGATGGCAGGAATGGCCAAGATCTCAGACTCTATTGGTGAGCATGAAAATCTTAGCCAGAGAGCTATAAACGTAGCAAAATATTTGTGCAGACCTAGTATCTCTAGCATGGTAGAAGTCACCATCTCTCTCACTGTGTGTGTGAGTGTGCATGTGTGTTTAATAGTTGTGGGTGGCTTCATAATTATTTAAAATCGCCTTCTCATCAATTTTTTTAATTCACTCGACGTTTCGACTAGATGTTCTAGTCGTGATTTTAATGTTATTATGCCAACTGGGAGTTCATCGAGAGTTATTGTTGGTAAAACGTCACTAAACAAGGAAGATCTGGTAAAGGCCCCACAACAACAAACCAAGTATAAATGGAATAAACCACACACGGTGCAGTTTTTCCCTCTTTCAGCGCAAATGGATTCAGCGCAAATGGATGCTGGTAAGGTATCGTCAGTGCAGCAACCTTAATTATGAACAATTAGGGAAGGGTCGGCAAATCAGCTAATGATTGCTGGTAAAGGATCATCATCATCATGTATGTAGAATTAGGTAAACGGTCACCAATGGTATGCCAATGGAACATACCACACACTGGATGCTATGTAAGGTATAATGGTAAGTGGTAAAGGATCATCAATGTAAAGGATCATCAAGGTAAAGGATCATCAACACAGTAAACCTCAGTGTGTACAATTAGGAAAACCTCAACGAAGCATCTTCGGTGACTATTTCAGGCTCTGCGAAAGTGAGAGATGTGCCACACCCCTCGTCATCTCGGTTCAAGATGTGCCCAATACAAACGCTGCATAACTTAGTATGTCATCTGTTCTACCATATTGACCCCCTGGCCTTTAAAGTCTGAGGTCGTGGTTATTCAGGCCAATTAACAGTCCTGAGCATGCTCAGACATACCAATTATATGCATAATACAAACAAGATGCTTGTGATTTTTTTTGTCGGAATCACGACCTCACTCCGGCATAAGGAGGGTGTGGCAGTGAAAAGAGTTAACGTGTTAACTCACAACATCATGCAACACCACGTGTCAACTTACAACACCATGCAACAACCACGTGTCAACTTACAACACCAATGTGTCAACTCACAACACCTAGCAAAAACATGTGTCAATTCACAATACCATGCAACACCACGTGTCAACACAACACCATGCAACACCATGTGTCAACTCACAATGCCATGCAACACCACGTGTCAACTCACAACACCATGCAACACCACGTGTCAACACAACACCATGCAACACCATGTGTCAACTCACAATGCCATGCAACACCACGTGTCAACTCACAACACCGAACCATTGATAAAAATATTGCAAAAGAGTACAGTAGCTGTGGGGTCAAAGTTTAACATTTTGCACACCCTTCGTGCAGTTCAGCTTCACATCAAGTAACATCAAGTAAGCTGCAGCAGCACAAAGCCACACACACACACTGTTCCAAACGTTCATGCCAGTGCATAAGGAGTACGTGGAGACAGCTGCCCTCACAAAATTCAATTGAGCCTCCAGACCTTCGAGTGCCATTGGTTGTCCGTCTCTATGCCACACTTTTAGTGGCAAAGAAGGAACTCGATGTTTAGTATCCTACAGGAGGTGTCTAGTATCCTACAGGAAGGTGTCTAGTATCCTACAGGAAGGTGTCTAGTATCCTACAGGAAAGTGTCTGGTATCCTACAGGAGGTGTCTAGTATCCTAAAGGAAGGTGTCTAGTATCCTACAGGAAGGTGTCTAGTATCCTACAGGAAGGTGTTTAGTATCCTACAGGAAGGTGTCTAGTATCCTACAGGAAGGTGTTTAGTATCCTACAGGAAGGTGTCTAGTATCCTACAGGAAGGTGTCTAGTATCCTACAGGAAGGTGTCTAGTATCCTACAGGAAGGTGTCTAGTATCCTACAGGAAGGTGTTTAGTATCCTACAGGAAGGTGTTTAGTATCCTACAGGAAGGTGTCTAGTATCCTACAGGAAGGTGTCTAGTATCCTACAGGAAAGTGTCTGGTATCCTACAGGAAGGTGTCTAGTATCCTACAGGAAGGTGTCTAGTATCCTACAGGAAGGTGTCTAGTATCTTACAGGAAGGTGTCTAGTATCCTACAGGAAGGTGTCTGGTATCCTACAGGAAGGTGTCTAGTATCCTACAGGACATCAACCTGGAGTAACACATGTGTGGAGTAACCAGGAGCAACACCTGTGTGTAGCAACCAGGAGCAACACATGTGTGGAGCAACCAGGAGCAACACCTGTGTGGAGCAACCAGGAGCAACACTTGTGTGGAGCAACCAGGAGCAACACATGTGTGGAGCAACTAGGAGCAACACCTGTGTGGAGCAACCAGGAGCAAGCAAATGTGTGGAGTAACCAGGAGCAACACATGTGTGGAGCAACTAGGAGCATCACCTGTGTGGAGCAACACTTGTGTGGAGCAACACATGTGTGGAGCAACTAGGAGCAACACCTGTGTGAAGCAACCAGGAGCAACACTTGTGTGGAGCAACCAGGAGCAACACTTGTGTGAAGTAACCAGGAGCAAAACTTGTGTGGAGCAACCAGGAGCAACACATGTGTGGAGCAACTAGGAGCAACACCTGTGTGGAGCAACCAGGAGGAACACCCGTGTGGAGTAACCAGGAGCAACACATGTGTGGAGCAACCAGGAGCAACACGTGTGGAGCAACCAGGAGCAACACCTGTGTGGAGCAACCAGGAGCAACACTTGTGTGGAGCAACCAGGTGCAACACATGTGTGGAGCAACTAGGAGCAACACCTGTGTGGAGCAACCAGGAGCAAGCAAATGTGTGGAGTAACCAGGAGCAACACATGTGTGGAGCAACTAGGAGCATCACCTGTGTGAAGCAACCAGGAGCAAGACCTGTGTGGAGCAACCAGGAACAACACTTGTGTGGAGCAACACATGTGTGGAGCAACTAGGAGCAACACCTGTGTGAAGCAACCAGGAGCAACACTTGTGTGGAGCAACCAGGAGCAACACTTGTGTGAAGTAACCAGGAGCAAAACTTGTGTGGAGCAACCAGGAGCAACACATGTGTGGAGCAACTAGGAGCAACACCTGCGTGGAGCAACCAGGAGGAACACCCGTGTGGAGTAACCAGGAGCAACACATGTGTGGAGCAACCAGGAGCAACACATGTGTGGAGCAACTAGGAGCAACACCTGTGTGGAGCACAACCAGGAGCAACACTTGTGTGGAGCAACCAGGAGCAACACATGTGTGGAGCAACTAGGAGCAACACCTGTGTGGAGCAACCAGGAGCAACACATGTGTGGAGCAACCAGAGCAACACATGTGTGGAGCAACCAGGAGCAACACATGTGTGGAGCAACCAGGAGCAACACATGTGTGGAGCAACCAGGAGCAACACATGTGTGGAGCAACCAGGAGCAACACTTGTGTGGAGCTACCAGGAGCAACACTTGTGTGGAGCTACCAGGAGCAACACCTGTGTGAAGCAACCAGGAGCAACACTTGTGTGGAGCAACCAGGAGCAACACTTGTGTGAAGTAACCAGGAGCAAAACTTGTGTGGAGCAACCAGGAGCAACACATGTGTGGAGCAACTAGGAGCAACACCTGCATGGAGTAACCAGGAGGAACACCCGTGTGGAGTAACCAGGAGCAACACATGTGTGGAGCAACCAGGAGCAACACATGTGTGGAGCAACTAGGAGCAACACCTGTGTGGAGCACAACCAGGAGCAACACTTGTGTGGAGCAACCAGGAGCAACACATGTGTGGAGCAACTAGGAGCAACACCTGTGTGGAGCAACCAGGAGCAACACATGTGTGGAGCAACCAGAGCAACACATGTGTGGAGCAACCAGGAGCAACACATGTGTGGAGCAACCAGGAGCAACACTTGTGTGGAGCTACCAGGAGCAACACTTGTGTGGAGCTACCAGGAGCAACACTTGTGTGGAGCAACCAGGAGCAACACATGTGTGGAGCAACCAGGAGCAACACATGTGTGGAGCAACCAGGAGCAACACATGTGTGGAGCAACCAGGAGCAACACATGTGTGGAGCAACCAGGAGCAACCTGTGTGGAGCAACCAGGAGCAACACATGTGTGGAGCAACCAGAGCAACACATGTGTGGAGCAACCAGGAGCAACACATGTGTGGAGCAACCAGGAGCAACACTTGTGTGGAGCAACCAGGAGCAACACATGTGTGGAGCAACCAGGAGCAACACATGTGTGGAGCAACCAGGAGCAACACATGTGTGGAGCAACCAGGAGCAACACATGTGTGGAGCAACCAGGAGCAACACATGTGTGGAGCAACCAGGAGCAACACATGTGTGGAGCAACCAGGAGCAACACATGTGTGGAGCAACTAGGAGCAACACATGTGTGGAGCAACAAGGAGCAAGCACTAAGTAGCTGTTTCTGGTGGAGTTCCATAATAAGTCCTAGAAGTCATTCTATTTTAAACAAGTGTATTTTGCTCCAGAAAATTAGCAGACATCTTATTTTATATTGACTGCTTTTATGATAACAGGGCCCAGAGGTTGCTAAGTTCAAAGTTCCTAGACTGAAAGGGACTGGCAGAAATTCAATTGAAGCACCCCACAGCTATAGCTGCCCAGTTTGAATAGAAAGCAGCTGCATCTGCACAGCTGCTTCCAAGGGCTATCAAATATCACTGCTGCTAGACTACTATTATTAGTGGTGGTAGACTATTATCACTGCTGGTAGGTGGTAGCCACAGGTACCACACATAAGTATTGTTTTACAAGAAGAACTAGAACACCTGCCAGGACTTTACATATGAATATATCCATAACCAGAAATGCCACTAACCTAATTGAAATAGGATGTGACATCTGACTCTTCAACTTGGCTCAGCATTGCATACACAAATGAGGTTTAATGTATGATGATCCTTTACCGTTTTTAAATTACATGACAGCCAAATTCTAACTTTTGGAGGCTTCTAGTTTACCAACCTAGAGATGGCACACTGGACAGTTTACTACCCTAGAGATGGCACACTGGACAGTTTACTACCCTAGAGATGGCACACTGGACAGTTTACTACCCTAGAGATGGCACACTGGACAGTTTACTACCCTAGAGATGGCACACTGGACAGTTTACTACCCTAGAGATGGCACACTGGACAGTTTACTACCCTAGAGATGGCACACTGGACAGTTTACTACCCTAGAGATGGCACACTGGACAGTTTACTACCCTAGAGATGGCACACTACCCTAGAGATGGCACGCTGGACAGTTTACTACCCTAGAGATGGCACACTGGACAGTTTACTACCCTAGAGATGGCACACTGGACAGTTTACTACCCTAGAGATGGCACACTGGACAGTTTACTACCCTAGAGATGGCACACTGGACAGTTTACTACCCTAGAGATGGCACACTGGACAGTTTACTACCCTAGAGATGGCACGCTGGACAGTTTACTACCCTAGAGATGGCACGCTGGACAGTTTACTACCATAGAGATGGCACACTGGAATGGCTGAGCACCATTTAGGCTGCTGGAGCTGCTAAAGTGAGTTTAGTGTTAGATATTTGAGCTTCATTCATTAGGTTTTAGCTGTGCAAAAATGGGTTAATTAAACCAATGCAGGCACACCACACACACACACACACACACACACACACACCTGACACTAAATAGATGCATCCTCCTACCTATGTATGCTGGACCCTACCTGATGCAATGCTCTCTTGTCATCAAATTTCATGGGCATCTTCATCTCATTAGGCTTGATGCAGCGGACGTAGAATGGTTCCTTCGTCTTCAGGTTCTCCACGAGGGCTATCATGGAGTCCTTGAAGGTCGTTCCTGCGGACTTTGGCCTCTTAGTGACCTCTGTCACCGCCTTGGCTCCCTCGGGCCACTGCTCCTTCAATAATGTGTGGTTGCTATGGAGACACAGGAAGAGAGTATCATGTGACTGAACATGTGATTGAGCATGTGGTGTGGGTGTGGCATGCAGAGAGGCTGTCGAGATGAGGAAGGCTAAAGTCGCAGGAAGTCTCAATAGCCTAGGGCCATGGTTAGGGCTAGGGGTATGGTTAGGGCTAGGGGTATGGTTAGGGCAGAGGTATGGCTAGGGCTATGGCTAGAGGTATGGCTAGGGCTAGAGGTATGGCTAGGGCTATGGCTAGGGCTAGAGGTAGGGCTAGAGGTATGGCTGGGGCTAGAGGTAGGGCTATGGCTAGAGGTATGGTAGGGCTAGAGGTAGGGCTAGATGGCTTGGGCTAGAGGTATGGTAGGACTAGAAGCAGGGCTAGGGCTAGATGGCTAGGGCTAGAGGTATGGTAGGGCTAGAGGTATGGCTAGGGCTAGATGGGTAGGGCTAGAGGTATGGCTAGGGCTAGGTCTAGAGCTAGAAGTATGGCTAGGGCTAAAGGTAGGGTTAGGGCTGGATAGCTAGGGCTAGAGGTATGGCTAGGGCTAGAGCTAGAAGTATGGCTAAGGCTAGAGGTATGGCTAGGGCTAGATGGCTAGGGCTAGAGGTATGGCTAAGGCTAGAGGTAGGGTTAGGGCTAGAGGTATGGCTAGGCTAGAGTAGAGATAGGGCTAGGGCCAGGATATGTCAACATGGTCCAAAGTTTCCTTGTCAAGGGTTGCATGGAAGAATGAATGAAAAAGGAATACTCAAGCAATAGCTAAATAAACAGAATCATTCAGCATGGAGGCCCTGATTCTAGATCCACAATAGTCAGTCACGACACTTGGGATGGGATAGCCCCAAGTCGGAGTGGTCGTATTGGACATGCATGGCTTATATTAGCTACCACGGTGGTGTAGTGTATAGCCAATAACTGTATTAGGACAGGCACACCTACTGAACTAACAAGTTCTTTAGCTGGATGCTTGGACTGGTGGCAACTGTTAGAAAACTAGCATGCACGCCTATTATCACACGAGGTGGACTTCAAAATGTCTCGCACACATTTAACACTATTTTAACACTATTTTTAACACTAGTAGTATCACGTGACCCCCCCCTCCCCCTCCCCTACTATCCTGCACCTCACGGGACAGCCCCGCACTCCACATCCCTGTCCCACTGCCCGCCAGACAAACTGAATGTGCCGTATTTTGCTTGCTACCCCTGCTTTTAAATAGCAGGTATGTGGTGGTGGTTCAGCCGGTTCAGCCAGTTCATCTTGAATGCTTTGGTCAGCTATGGACTGGAGAAGAGCCTATGCTAAATGATGGGCACTTAACAATGCCAGGTACTTAACAATGAAGGCACTTAACAATGCCAGGCACTTATTAATGCCAGGCACTTATAAATGCCAGGCACTTATTAATGCCAGGCACTTAACAATGCCAGGCACTTAATAATGCCAGGCACTTAACAATGCCAGGCACTTATATATAATGCCAGGCACTTATAAATGCCAGGCACTTATAAATGCCAGGCACTTATAAATGCCAGGCACTTATAAATGAAGGTACTTAACAATGCCAGGCACTTAATAATGCCAGGCACTTAACAATGCCAGGCACATATATAATGCCAGGCACTTAACAATGACAGGCACTTATATATAATGCCAGGCACTTAGTAATGCCAGGCACTTAACAATGAAGGAACTTAACAATGCCAGGCACTTAATAATGCCAGGCACTTAACAATGAAGGCACTTAATTAAATGAAGGAACTTAACAATGCCAGGCACTTAATAATGCCAGGCACTTAACAATGAAGGCACTTAATTAACAATGCCAGGCACTTAGTAATGCCAGGCACTTAATAATGCCAGGCACTTAATAATGCCAGGCACTTAACAATGCCAGGCACTTAACAATGCCAGGCACCTAATAATGCCAGGCACTTAACAATGCTTAATAATGCCAGGCACTTAACAATGCCAGGCACTTAACAATGCCAGGCACTTAACAATGCCAGGCACTTAATTAACAATGCCAGGCACTTAATAATGCCAGGCACTTAATAATGTCAGGCACTTAAGGGGGGGCTAGGGGTTGGATTTAAATTTAATTTTTTTAAATTTATTACAATTTTTTTATCTCACCCAACTATGCTTCAACATACTGGAAAGGTGGATTCCAAGTTACAGAAGATTTGGATGCTCTATTCTTGACTTACAGTGGCTTTTGCACACACCATCCCCCCAGGAAGGCGATCAAGAAGCCTACCTGAATTCAGTGGGGACAATGGCATTTCCCCCCTTTTTTCCTTTTTTTCTTATGGTTACCACTTTAGAGCTCCATAGATTCTGTAAACTTCATGGTATGGACTTGATATATAGCTCAAAAGATACGTCTCTCTGTGTGCTCTCTTTTGATACTAAAATATGTTTCATAGGTATAACTATAGGCAAGTTACTAGACTCTAAAGCGGAGCGACCTCAAAAGCTAGAATGCCTCAACCTCTGCCAAGATAACTTCAGATTGCTAAGTGCCAAAAAAATAAAAATGGTACGAGTGGCTAGAGGAAGCCCGCCTCTATGCAATCACCTTTTTGATTAGGTGTTAAAAATTTATTACCTGGTCAAGCGCGGGTAGAAAATTGAAGGCGTTGTAAAAGCAACACCTTCAATTTTCCACCCACACGCTTGACCAGGTAATAAATTTTTAACGCCTAATCAAAAAGGTGTTTGCATAGAGGCGGGCTTCCTCTAGCCACTCGCACCAATTTCAATTTTTTGGCACTTAGCAATCTGGAGTTATTCTGGATGGGGACTTTGGGATGCAGGTTTTTGAGGTCCCTCCTCTTTAGTCTCTAGTAACTTGCCTATAGTTATCCTATGAAACATATTTTAGTATCAAAAGAGAGCACACAGAGAGACCTATCTTTTGAGCTATATATCAAGTCCATACAATGAAGTTTGCAGAATCTACGGAGCTCTAAAGTTGTAAACACAAGTTAAAAAGGGGGGGGGGGGGGAGAATGCAGCTGTCTCCCCTGTCAGTGCAAACCTAAACTTCAATGTTTACAGCCATAACTTTTTTTGGTCAAAAATGTTGACTCCTTGCCTCCCGCCCACAATAACTCATTCGAATATTTTTTTTATGTCTAACATTTTATACCATTATGTAGCTCTGTCTTTACTCTACAAATTGAATGGTTTCAAAAAAAATTCATTGCCTCTTTTGTGAAGTTATTGATGATCTAATGATGATCTAAGGTAAAATTTTACATTTGTACTCGCCATAACTAGTGGATTTTTAAAAAAAAGATTCTAAACCATTCAATTTGTAGCACTATGCCATGCTCTAGCCACTGAAGCAATTACAAGCCAATACAAAATACTAGTAAGGGTGGGCAGTGGGCGGCATCTTCTTCAATGGTACTTGCTTCTTTGAGTTACTTTGAAGGAGGACAAAAAGAAAGTATATGATATGCATATCATTTGAAAGCATGACAAGTGGGCTATCTTTTGATAGCAAAATTATGTTCATAGGAGTAGAAACAAAAAAGTTATGATCAGTTGTATTTCAGGTTAACTCTTTTTTTAAAGTACCCCTAGCACCCCCTTAACAATGCCAGGCACTTAATAATGCCAGGCACTTAACAATGCCAGGCACTTAACAATGCCAGGCACTTAACAATGCCAGGCACTTAATAATGCCAGGCACTTAACAATGCCAGGCACTTAATAATGCCAGGCACTTAACAATGAAGGCACTTAATTAACAATGCCAGGCACTTAATAATGCCAGGCACTTAATAATGCCAGGCACTTAATAATGCCTGGTACTTAATAATGCCAGGCACTTAACAATGCCAGGCACTTAACAATGCCAGGCACTTAGTAATGCCAGGCACTTAGTACTGCCAGGCACTTAACAATACCAGGCACTTAATAATGCCAGGCACGTAACAATGAAGGCACTTAATTAACAATGCCAGGCACTTAATAATGCCAGGCACTTAACAATGCCAGGCACTTAACAATGCCAGGCACTTAACAATGCCAGGCACTTAATAATGCCAGGCACTTAATAATGCCAGGCACTTAATAATGCCAGGCACTTAACAATGCCAGGCACTTAACAATGCCAGGCACTTAACAATGCCAGGCACTTAGTAATGCCAGGCACTTAGTACTGCCAGGCACTTAACAATGCCAGGCACTTAATAATGCCATGCACTTAATAATGCCAGGCACTTAACAATGCCAGGCACTTAACAATGCCAGGCACTTAACAATGCCAGGCACTTAACAATGCCAGGCACTTAATAATGCCAGGCACTTAACAATGTCAGGCACTTAACAATGCCAGGCACTTAACAATGCCAGGCACTTAACAATGCCAGGCACTTAACAATGCCAGGCACTTAACAATGCCAGGCACTTAACAATGCCAGGCACTTAACAATGCCAGGCACTTAACAATGCCAGGCACTTAACAATGTCAGGCACTTAACAACACCAGGCAGTTAACAACAGTTAACAAGTTAGTACAGCACCTTAGAATTTGGTGTGCATGGCAACCTCCTCTAAATGATGGTCGCAGAGGTGTGCCCGATCACATGATGCATATGCCAGGTCACATGATAAATGACTGTACCTGTTGTAGAGCAGACGCATAAAGTCCTGATAGATGGGGTCCTTATTCTTGTCTATGAATCCATTTACACAATACCTGCAAGTACAAACGTAGAGGGGGAAGAGAGGAGGAGGATGCAAGAGAAGGAGAGAGAGAGAGGATGAGATGGGAGAGAGAGGAGTGGGAGGAGATGAAAGAACGTTCTCTTCGTAACATTTAGATCGCTCCTACAAAACCCAACATGGCTTCTCTCCCCACATACATACTCTCTCTTGTAACATCCACACATACATACTCTCTCTTGCAACATCCACACATGCATACTCTCTCTTGCAACATCCACACATAAATACTCTCTCTTGCAACATCCACACATACATACTCTCACTTGCAACATCCACACATACATACTCTCTATTGCAACATCCACACATACATACTCTCTCTTGCAACATCCACACATACATACTCTCTCTTGCAACATCCAGACATACATACTCTCTCTTGCAACATCCACACATACATACTCTCTCTTGCAACATCCACACATACATACTCTCTCTTGCAACGTCCACACATACATACTCTCTCTTGCAACATCCACACATACATACTCTCTCTTGCAACATCCACACATACATACTCTCTCTTGCAACATCCACACATACATACTCTCTCTTGTGCAACATCCACACATACATACTCTCTCTTGTAACATCCACACATACATACTCTCTCTTGCAACATCCACACATACATACTCTCTCTTGCAACATCCACACATACATACTCTCTCTTGTAACATCCACACATACATACTCTCTCTTGCACATCCACACATACATACTCTCTCTTGCAACATCCACACATACATACTCTCTCTTGCAACATCCACACATACATACTCTCTCTTGCAACATCCACACATACATACTCTCTCTTGCAACATCCACACATACATACTCTCTCTTGCAACATCCACACATACATACTCTCTCTTGCAACATCCACACATGCATACTCTCTCTTGCAACATCCACACATACATACTCTCTCTTGTAACATCCACACATACATACTCTCACTTGTAACATTCATCTGCCACTGCATTGGCTAGCAAGCATGCGACAGTCTTGAAATTGTATATAAACGTGTGCATGTGCAGTAACGACCCTTTACCATAACCCCATATACTGTAATTATAAGCCATAAAGTGTAGGGTTACCATTGACCTCCTTCAAGTCCCCTCCCCCCCCCTCCCCATCCCCCCTCCTCTCCCCCACTCTCTCCTCACGTACGTGACGTCGCCGGCATAGTGCTTGATGCAGAACTCCTCATCTCTCTCCAGCTTCTTGTTCTGTGGGTCCTTCTGCCTGCTGCTGTAGTGCACGTGATTCCGGAACTTCTCATCCATGGCATGCAAGAAGTGCTGCAGCACACACACATCACACACACACACCACACACACACACATACCACACATATCACACACACACCACACACATACCACACATACAGATCACGACAGCAACCAATATTGGAAGCAAGTTAACCTACTGTAGAGGGGATCCAAATATAAAAGCCCTCAAAATGTCTAGCTCTCCAGTATATAGCACGTGCTGTCTGGCACCTTGAAAGCCAGACAATGAAAGATGGAGGAAGCATTTCTCACTAATGAACACACACACTGGGAAGTTGAATGTGGAGGTTTGCGTGTCAGACATAACAAGTACGTCTGTCCCCATTCCTATAGCTACCTGTGAACGATTTTGTGCCATAAATATATCCACATGTTCCTAAAGTTAGTCTGTCCCCCATCACCAGCATCGCTGACCACTGTGTGCCTCTCTCCTCCCTTATCCCCTTCCGTAAAGCCTAGCGAAGGTGACAACCATCAACCATTTCCTGTTCGAGTCCCACACAGGTGCACGAGACAGCAGGTATTCTTTTGAACACATCACCTGTCTACTTCCCTTAGAGAACGGAGGCACACAATGGGAGGCAGAGGGTGTAACCATGTAAGGTGACCCTTTACCATTTAAAACAATTTCATACCGGCCCTTGATGCCCATTATATTTAAAATTATGTGCACCCACCAATCATATACAACTTTCCAAAGTTCTCAACTGCAGCTATTGCGACATGGACGACTAATAAATAAAAGGTAAAGGGTCTTCACACGGCCAATATTGGTTTGGTAAAGGGTCATCTAGTGATAGTTATTTGTCCTTCATTCCTTCAACACAATAAATTCTTTTTTCTTTTCTATTCTAAGGATATAATCTTCAGCAGTGTGGCAGGGCAGGTAAACAGCAGAGGAGGCCAAGGACTCCAGCACTAGTGGTCCCTCATGGACACTTAACTGAGCAAGAATCACACACCATGATCTCGCTCGTTTTGTTATTCAAGTCACACCCTTGGCAGGATCAGCTACAGCCTCCTTCAAGGGCATTGTTTGCAGTAGCACAAAAGAACTCCACCAACCCAACAGCAGAGCAGAACAAGATTCCCACCAGGTCAACAATTCATTTTGACTATAACACAGTCTGCAAGCTAGCTTGACAACCCTAGGCTGGTAATGATCCTTACCCACTTATTTTCTGCATCAAGAAATGGGTTAGTCGTGGCAAAAAATGTGCAGTCTTCTGGTACTGCCTATTGTAGCCTATTGTATATATATTCACCTGCCTATTGTATATACCCAAGTTGTGTAAGGGGGAGGAGAGAAAGAGAGATTAAGTGCAAAAAATGCTTTAATTAAAATATATAATATATATTTAAAAGGAGGGGAAGCCCAAGCCATGACTGTCCACATGTATCATTGATGACCCTTTACCATCTGTGATCATAAAAACATATATTATGCTGTTATATTGTTCTGTGGTTGTCTTCACTTGGAAGAGCAAGATCACCTGTGCAGCCATTGACCACTCACATCTTCACTAGCAGCAGGAAGAACAAGATCACCTGTGCAGCCATTGACCACTCACATCTTCAATAGCTAGCAGGAAGAACAAGATCATCTGTGCAGCCATTGACCACTCACATCTTCACTAGCAGCAGGAAGAACAAGATCACCTGTGCAGCCATTGACCACTCACATCTTCACTAGCAGCAGGAAGAACAAGATCACCTGTGCAGCCATTGACCACTCACATCTTCAATAGCTAGCAGGAAGAACAAGATCATCTGTGCAGCCATTGACCACTCACATCTTCACTAGCAGCAGGAAGAACAAGATCACCTGTGCAGCCATTGACCACTCACATCTTCACTAGCAGCAGGAAGAACAAGATCACCTGTGCAGCCATTGACCACTCACATCTTCACTAGCTAGCAGGAAGAACAAGATCACCTGTGCAGCCATTGACCGCTCACATCTTCACTAGCTAGCAGGAAGAACAAGATCACCTGTGCAGCCATTGACCACTCACATCTTCACTAGCAGCAGGAAGAACAAGATCACCTGTGCAGCCATTGACCACTCACATCTTCACTAGCTAGCAGGAAGAACAAGATCACCTGTGCAGCCATTGACCGCTCACATCTTCACTAGCTAGCAGGAGGAACAAGATCACCTGTGCAGCCATTGACCACTCACATCTTCACTAGCTAGCAGGAAGAACAAGATCACCTGTGCAGCCATTGACCACTCACATCTTCACTAGCAGCAGGAAGAACAAGATCACATGTGCAGCCATTGACCACTCACATCTTCACTAGCTAGCAGGAAGAACAAGATCACCTGTGCAGCCATTGACCACTCACATCTTCACTAGCAGCAGGGCAAGATCACCTGTGCAGCCATTGTGACCACTCACATCTTCACTAGCTAGCAGGAAGAACAAGTTCACCTGTGCAGCCATTGACCACTCACATCTTCACTAGCAGCAGAAAGAACAAGATCACCTGTGCAGCCATTGACCACTCACATCTTCACTAGCAGCAGGGCAAGATCACCTGTGCAGCCATTGACCACTCACATCTTCACTAGCAGCAGGAAGAACAAGATCACCTGTGCAGCCATTGACCACTCACATCTTCACTAGCAGCAGGGCAAGATCACTGTGCAGCCATTGACCACTCACATCTTCACTAGCTAGCAGGAAGAACAAGATCACCTGTGCAGCCATTGACCACTCACATCTTCACTAGCTAGCAGGAAGAACAAGATCACCTGTGCAGCCATTGACCACTCACATCTTCACTAGCTAGCAGGAAGAACAAGATCACCTGTGCAGCCATTGACCACTCACATCTTCACTAGCAGCAGGAAGAACAAGTTCACCTGTGCAGCCATTGACCACTCACATCTTCACTAGCAGCAGGAAGAACAAGATCACCTGTGCAGCCATTGACCACTCACATCTTCACTAGCAGCAGGAAGAACAAGATCACCTGTGCAGCCATTGACCACTCACATCTTCACTAGCAGCAGGAAGAACAAGATCACCTGTGCAGCCATTGACCACTCACATCTTCACTAGCTAGCAGGAAGAACAAGATCACCTGTGCAGCCATTGACCACTCACATCTTCACCAGCAGCAGGAAGAACAAGATCACCTGTGCAGCCATTGACCACTCACATCTTCACTAGCAGCAGGAAGAACAAGATCATCTGTGCAGCCATTGACCACTCACATCTTCACTAGCAGCAGGGCAAGATCACCTGTGCAGCCATTGACCACTCACATCTTCACTAGCAGCAGGAAGAACAAGATCACCTGTGCAGCCATTGACCACTCACATCTTCACTAGCAGCAGGGCAAGATCACCTGTGCAGCCATTGACCGCTCACATCTTCACTAGCTAGCAGGAAGAACAAGATCACCTGTGCAGCCATTGACCACTCACATCTTCACTAGCTAGCAGGAAGAACAAGATCACCTGTGCAGCCATTGACCACTCACATCTTCACTAGCTAGCAGGAAGAACAAGATCACCTGTGCAGCCATTGACCACTCACATCTTCTCTGGCAGGCAAGTGCACTATAGATACAATGCTATTGAGATTCCAAGGCGATGAAAATCAGCTCAGCTGCTAGGCTCCGTTTTGCATGTACACAATGTGTTTATAGTATGGATGATCTTTACCTGTTTTAAGGTGATTGATCCGTGGACAGGCAATTGCAAGGCAGTGGATAATTTGGAGTCTTGTGGTAGTAAAGTTATGCAAGTTATGTTGTGTGTGTGTGTGTGTGTGTGCATGAGTGGGTGGGGCAGCAATACAAGATCTTGAAGATAAAATTCCACGGGGTTTTATGGTTTGGGGGGTGCTGGTGATTCAGCTGGGGGTACTTTATAAGAAGCTGCCTTAGCTTAGATTTAGACTTCTTTGGGTGTGCATTTGGCATCCGCTGTTTTTGAAGTGGAGATCAAACCACAACCCACTTCCTAGATTTTAAAAATGAATTTCAAGGTGTTTGATTAGATTTAACTTTGATGGTGCTTAACAATGGCTTCAAGGAGAGCTGGGAGTCTATTGGAGTTCCATGCTTAACAAAGGCTTCAAGGAGAGCTGCGAGGAGAGCTGGGAGTCTGTTGAAGCTCCATGCTTAACAAAGGCTTCAAGGAGAGCTGGGAGTCTATTGAAGTTCCATGCTTAACAAAGGCTTCAAGGAGAGGAGCTGGGAGTCTGTTGGAGTTCCATGCTTAACAAAGGCTTCAAGGAGAGCTGGGAGTCTATTGAAGTTCCATGCGTAACAAAGGCTTCAAGGAGAGCTGCTGGGAGTCTATTGAAGTTCCATGCTTAACAAAGGCTTCAAGGAGAGCTGCGAGGAGAGCTGGGAGTCTGTTGAAGCTCCATGCTTAACAAAGGCTTCAAGGAGAGCTGCGAGGAGAGCTGGGAGTCTGTTGAAGTTCCACGTTTAACAAAGGCTTCAAGGAGAGCTGGGAGTCTGTTGGAGTTCCATGCTTAACAAAGGCTTCAAGGAGAGCTGGGAGTCTATTGAAGTTCCATGCGTAACAAAGGCTTCAAGGAGAGCTGCTGGGAGTCTATTGAAGCTCCATGCTTAACAAAGGCTTCAAGGAGAGCTGGGAGTCTATTGAAGTTCCATGCTTAACAAAGGCTTCAAGGAGAGCTGCGAGGAGAGCTGGGAGTCTGTTGGAGTTCCATGCTTAACAAAGGCTTCAAGGAGAGCTGTGAGGAGAGCTGGGAGTCTGTTGAAGTTCCACGCTTAATAAAGGCTTCACGGAGAGTTGGGAGACTGTTGGAGTTGCATGCTTAACAATGGCTTCAAGGAGAGCTGCGAGGAGAGCTGGGAGTCTGTTGAAGTTCCAAGCTTAACAAAGGCTTCACGGAGAGTTGGGAGACTGTTGGAGTTCCATGCTTAACAAAGGCTTCAAGGAGAGCTGGGAGACTGTTGGAGTTCCATGTTTAACAAAGGCTTCAAGGAGAGCTGGGAGTCTGTTGGAGTTCCATGCTTAAAAATGGCTCCTAGGAGAGCTGGGAGTCTGTTGAAGTTCCAAGCTTAACAGAGGCTTCAAGGAGAGCTGGGAGTCTATTGGAGTTCCATGCTTAACAAAGACTTCAGGGAGAGTTGGGAGTCTATTGGAGTTCCATGCTTAACAAAGGCGTCAAGGAGAGCTGGGAGACTGTTGGAGTTCCATGCTTAACAAAGGCTTCAAGGAGAGCTGGGAGACTGTTGGAGTTCCATGTTTAACAAAGGCTTCAAGGAGAGCTGGGAGTCTGTTGGAGTTCCATGCTTAACAATGGCTCCTAGGAGAGCTGGGAGTCTGTTGAAGTTCCAAGCTTAACAGAGGCTTCAAGGAGAGCTGGGAGTCTATTGGAGTTCCATGCTTAACAAAGACTTCAGGGAGAGTTGGGAGTCTATTGGAGTTCCATGCTTAACAAAGGCGTCAAGGAGAGCTGGGAGACTGTTGGAGTTCCATGCTTAAGAATGGCTCCAAGGAGAGCTGGGAGACTGCTGGAATTCCATGCTTAACAATGGCTTCAAGGAGAGCTGGGAGTCTGTTGGAGTTCCATGCTTAACAATGGCTTCAAGGAGAGCTGGGAGTCTTTTGGAGTTCCATGCTTAACAATGGCTTCAAGGAGAGCTGTTGGAGTTCAGTAATGGCCGAAACAGCCACTTGGGCAGCTAAGAAGTGCCAATGTGAGTGAGTCTTAGCAACCCTCCTCCTCTTAAAGTGTGTGTGATGTATATAATATATACAGGGAGAGGACCTTAGGGTAACACAATGAGACAACTGGCACAAGGAGATCACAACACCAGCTCCAGAAAACAAATTACTGTTGATATAAATTACCTATAGCAATGTCCCACAAGACAATCCGTTGCATGCATTCTGTCCTTCCGATCCATTGCCTGATATTGTGAACCAGTAATGCATGTTATCTAACACATGAAACGCATGAGTAGGATTCATTGCAATCAGAATCCTACAACATATCACATGTTCAACTTTACCCTCTTTCGAGAAACTTAGTGAAGCGGTGAGGAACTTTCCCAACCTTTGGCATGTCTCCCAAAGGCTATACAGACCTCAGGTCGAAAGAAAATACCTGGGAGGAAGTGGTTGTCTAGGTAACTAGCTAGCTATTACCAGCTATATAAATACCTGGGAGGAAGTGGTTGTCTAGGTAACTAGCTAGCTATTACCAGCTATATAAATACCTGGGAGGAAGTGGTTGTCTAGGTAACTAGCTAGCTATTACCAGCTATATAAATACCTGGGAGGAAGTGACTGCCCAGGTCACTAGCTAGCAGCTGTATAAATACCTGGGAGGAAGTGGCTGTCCAGGTCACTAGTTAGCTATTACCAGCTATGTAAATACCTAACTAGATATAGCTACTAGCTATTACCAGCTATATAAATACCTGGGAGGAAGTGGTTGTCTAGGTAACTAGCTACCTATTACCAGCTATATAAATACCTGGGAGGAAGTGGCTGTCCAGGTCACTAGCTAGCTATTACCAGCTGTATAAATACCTGGGAGGAAGTGGTTGTCTAGGTAACTAGCTAGCTATTACCAGCTATATAAATACCTGGGAGGAAGTGACTGTCCAGGTCACTAGCTAGCTATTACCAGCTGTATAAATACCTGGGAGGAAGTGGTTGTCTAGGTAACTAGCTACCTATTACCAGCTATATAAATACCTGGGAGGAAGTGGCTGTCCAGGTCACTAGCTAGCTATTACCAGCTGTATAAATACCTGGGAGGAAGTGGTTGTCTAGGTAACTAGCTAGCTATTACCAGCTATATAAATACCTGGGAGGAAGTGACTGTCCAGGTCACTAGCTAGCTATTACCAGCTGTATAAATACCTGGGAGGAAGTGGCTGTGCAGGTCACTAGCTAGCTATTACCAGCTATATAAATACCTAACTAGATATAGCTACTAGCTATTACAAGCTATATAAATACCTGGGAGGAAGTGGTTCTCTAGGTAACTAGCTAGCTATTACCAGCTATATAAATACCTGGGAGGAAGTGGTTGTCTAGGTAACTAGCTAGCTATTACAAGCTATATAAATACCTGGGAGGAAGTGGTTCTCTAGGTAACTAGCTAGCTATTACGAGCTATATAAATACCTGGGAGGAAGTGACTGCCCAGGTAACTAGCTACCTATTACCAGCTAAATAAATATTTTGGTCAAATGCAACGGACTCAATGCAGTATTGTGAACCAGGCAGCACAATGGAACAGATTGCCATCCGCCATATTGTGAACCAGGCTTTAGTTAAAAATAAATAAACAATGAACAAATAAAAAATACTACTAATAATAATAATAGTAGTAGTAGTAGTAGTAGTAGTAGTAGTAATAATAATAATTATAATAACGATGATAATGATGATGATAATGATGACAACAACAAGATAAAAAGTAAATAAAGAAGTAAATAAACAATAACAACAGCAGCAACAACAATATTATTATTATTATTATTATTATTATTATTAATTATTATTATTATTATTATTATTATTATTATTATTATTATTATTATTATTATTATTATTATTATTATTATTATTATTATTATTATTATTATTATTTATTATTATATATTTTTTACAGTCATTTGTCAACACAAACATGATGGGGTTATCCACAAACAACCACAGAACAACACCCACCCCGACTACAGAATAACGCCCACCCTGACTACAGAATAACACCCATCCTGACCACAAGCTATGAGCTGCTAGTTTGCAACTTTTTTTGTTAATGAATGCTCTAGCTGTAACCCAGGTAATTGTAATTACCCAGGTAATTAGGTAATTACCACCAAACACTGACACTGTTTTCAAGAAAATTTAAAAAAAATTAGAATTTTGTAAAATCCTGGTTACCAGCCCTGAAAGTAACCCATTCTCTGTTGATAGCCATTAGTTATCAATCCAATATCTACAAGTAAGCCTGTGGTACCAAGCTAACCTAACTACAACTAAAGCCTTATTGTATTAGCAGCTCCTTATCTAGTAGACTCTTTAGCAAAACAAAAGCAACTCTGATGCTGGATGCCTATACTAGAACATGAATGAAGCTTATAAGATGCTGGATGCCTATACTAGAACATGAATGAAGCTTATAAGATGCTGGATGCCTATACTAGAACAAGAATGAAGCTTATAAGATGCTGGATTCCTATATAGAACATGAATGAAACTTATAAGATGCTGGATGCCTATACTAGAACAAGAATGAAGCTTATAAGATGCTGGATTCCTATATAGAACAAGAATGAAGCTTATAAGATGCTGGATGCCTATACTAGAACATGAATGAAACTTATAAGATGCTGGATGCCTATACTAGAACAAGAATGAAGCTTATAAGATGCTTGATGCCTATACTAGAACAAGAATGAAGCTTATAAGATGCTAGATGCCTATACTAGAACAAGAATGAAGCTTATAAGATGCTAGATGCCTATACTAGAACAAGAATGAAGCTTATAAGATGCTGGATTCCTATATAGAACATGAATGAAGCTTATAAGATGCTGGATGCCTATTAGAACAAGAATGAAGATTATAAGATGCTGGATGCCTATACTAGAACAAGAATGAAGCTTATAAATAAGATGCTGGATGCCTATACTAGAACAAGAATGAAGCTTATAAGATGCTGGATGCCTATACTAGAACAAGAATGAAGCTTATAAGATGCTGGATGCCTATACTAGAACAAGAATGAAGCTTATAAAAGCAGAGAATATAAGTTAGCCACCCCACTCACCAGTATAGCTCCTTCAACATAGCCTCCCAAGAGTTATGCAGTGGCTACTATAGCTACTGTGAGTAGCATCAGTCCTAACAGCTGCTATTGCTTACTCCCACTGAACAACCATAGATGAAAATGTACTGATGATTTGTATAACATTCTAGACTTAGGTTATCTAGGCTACTTGAATAAAGCATAGGCTCTTTCAACATTACATAAAGAAGCTCCAGTTACTGCAACTAATGAGCTTCTGTTGGGCTAGTCTCAGTAAGGAGCAAGACAACGACTCTATATATACAACACCTGAGCCTGAGACTAAATTTCATTGAGCGTACTGACAAGTAGAATTGTCGAATGAAGAGTTACAACTGCTGCTCCAAACCAGTTTGCATGTTCTGGTGAGCAACCTGTTGACTTGACCTTGCCACCTGATGCCTTGCACTGTAGTCACCAGCTACAGTCTCCATGACAACCAGACCTCACCTCCATTAGACAACCAGCATAACAATTGAAGTAGGTGAATGAGAGTCCCTCCGCATTTTAGACAGAAAAATAATCCTATGTATGGCATGCCCGGCAAACTTGCCCAGTGAATTCCACAGAGCCAGGCCCATTTTGACCGGCAAACAAACCACACCTACTTTACCTTATCCGTCACGGTGCCAACCAGGAAGCAAGCTTCGTCCAACAGGGCGATGATTCCACTTTGCTTCTGCTCCACAAGGTCACAGATCACCTTGTTGTTGAAGTAATCAATCTAGAGACGGCAACAGCAACAAAGAAATAAACATCGCATCAACAAACAACTCTTGCAGTCTGCGAGTCATTCATGTGCAGTCATGTCATACATAGGTCATGTGATCTGCAGGTCATGTCACATGTGAGTCATGTGATGTTAAGTCATGTCACATGTGTTCGGCAAATGAGTTTAGTGTGGGAAATTGCAACCAAAATCTGTTTGTCTGAGTACAATCCATTTTGTGTCTGCCATTCTTTAGATCTGCCATCAAATTTGCAACTTGCATGTCACTGAGAGCATGAAGTAATGAGTGCAAACAGAATAATACTCTATAATGAACAATGCAAGCAACGGGTTGAGTCTCGTCCTGTATCCAGGCATCAACTCCTCCTCATTACTGTCTGTGTCAGAGGTCGGGGCGTCTGGTGCATGGTTGTGCGCACGCGTATATTCTAGAGCTTTCGTTAGTGTTGCTCGGGCATTTTGACAGAGTAAATTGATTTTTATTTGGACAAATGCACAAGATGTTCGGGAAATATCTGATGTCCGACTTAAAGTTCCCACACTCTCTATATATACTTATTATTGTTATTATTATTAGACTGTCAGTTCTCGCACTGTGCATCATGTGATTGCAGCAATGCATGTGAGTCACATGCACCCCTAAGCAGGGTCACATGTATCACATGACATGCATGTGACCTACCTGGACCCACTCTATGCCCTCTCTCGTGTACTCTTCCTGTTCCTGTTGCAACACTAGCTCGATAAACAGCTGCTGCAGCTTCTCGTTGCAGTAGTTGATGCAGAGCTGCTCAAAGCTACAAAACAACAACAATAAACAACAAACAACAACAATAAACAAGGAACAATAAACAACACCAATAAAAACCAATAAACAACAGTAAACAAACAACAATAAACAAACAACAATAAACAACAACAATAAACAACAAACAAAAATGTTAAAAAATCGGTAAGGGACACCAAGTAAACAAACAACACCAAGTAAACAAACAACACTGCCTGCTGCATTTTTCTTAAACATCATTAAAATAATTGTCATAGTGATGCCACGCCTTATATTGTTGGATGTGCCACAACCACGTACTAAATATTTCACAGGTGTGAAACTTGAAGATGGCATACATTCTCTGGAACTTGCAGTTACTATAATTATAGGCCAGTGTTACCTGCAAAAATCCTGGGAGGACAGGACCACTACAAGGGAAGTTACTATTGTGCAAGTCCCGGCCTGAGGTGGTTAAACTTTATCTGGGGATTATAACTACCGTCTTCCGATGGTCTCTTTCTACTTAGCCTGCTGTCTATGGAGGTCATTCCATTGAGGAGAGCCTTGCAAAGGAACCTGTGCCCACTTGGAAATACTGTGAATCCCTTTACATTTGGGAAAGGTAAACAACTTGAAGATGAGCGATATATTGTGTAATGTTTGCTTAGGTAAAGGGTCGCGAAAACGCATTTAGTGTTTATGTGGTAAAGGGTCGTCAAAGTGTGTTTATAAAACAACACCTCGTCCTTAATCGTCGAACAAGCACAGTTTTATGAGCACTGTTTCTAATTTGTGTTTCTAATTTGAGTCTCCCCCTTCCATCCTTGCAGGCAGTAACTTCCTCTATCCTTGCAGGCAGTAACTTGTTCTGCTCTTCCACCAACAGTGTGCTCTTCATACAACCTGCTTTGGAATGCACCCAGGGTACAAAGGTCAAGCATGGGAGAAGATACACTATTGAAAGGCTCTTGAAGAACAATCTTTCACTTAATTTATTTTATTTATTATTATAATAATAATAATAATTATAATTATAATTATTATTATTATTATTATTATTATTATTATTATTATTATTATTATTATTATTATTATTATTTTAGTTGGCTGTCTAGCAAGGGGTCCAAGGCGCACCGGAAGTGTTTTGGGAGCCAAACTGGCCAAAGAGAGTTTATAGCTGTAAGGAGCTAGATAGAGCGCCTGTTAGTTCACCTATGGTCACTTGGTGGAGTGCCATTTTTTGTAGTACACTAAAAACCAAATAAATGGTGGCAGGTGTGTGTGTGGTGGTGGTGGTGTGTGGTGGTGGTGGTGGGGGGGGGGGGGGGGGGGGGGGGGGGGGGGGGAGAGTTAGCAGTAAAAAAAAAAAAAATTTTTAATTTTTTTTAACCCTTACCGGACGAACGTGAATAATTGAATATTGCTTACCAAGACGACGTCACGTACGCATAATTTCAGTCACCAGGACGGCACTTTTTTAAATTTTTTTAAAACCTACAGGCAATTTGCTCATGCCAGCGAAGGTAGTTCTCGGTGCCCCAAGGCGCTCTCCGTCGTTACAGAAATACCTCGAACCTTGTCCAACCTCTGACAAAAAGTAGCTTTCTCGATCCTTTGAATGGAGCGCTTATAGAGTCTACCGCTTCGTCCCATCAAGTTAGCGTTTTTGCGTACTTCTTTGCTTAGTTTCTAAACTTTGTTTGCTAGTAGGGCATCTGTACAATGCTAGGATTCCTCTGGTAAGTATATAGCTAGTAGATGGCCTTTACTGAATTATAACAAGCGGGTTGACCCAACCCATAAATATTTTAAAAAAATTTTCACAACGTTATCTTTTTAGCCGACATGAAATCTTCTGTGAAGAACATCGCGACTTTCTCGGTGCCCCACGGTGCTCTCCATCGTTACAGGAATACCTCGAACCTTGTCCAACCTCTGACAAAAAGTAGCTTTCGCGATCCTTTGAATAGAGCGCTTATAGCGTCTACCGCTTGGTCCTATCAAGTTAGTTTTTTTGCGTACTTCTTTGCTTAGTTTCTAAACTTTGTTTGCTAGTAGGGCATCTGTACACTGCTAGGATACATCTGGTAAGTATATAGCTAGTAGATGGCCTTTACTGAATAATAACAAGGGGGTTGACCCAACCCATAAATTTTTTTTAATTTTTTTCACACCTTATCTTTTTAGCCGACATGAAAATCTTCTGTGAAGAACATCGCGACTTCGTAGGCGATTGAGTGGCCGGTCACTTGAGGTGAGTTATGGATATAGCTGAGTTGTACTCTGACATATTTAGTCCTAGGGGTTGACTTCTCTATCTCACAGAACAGGAATAGATGCTGTCATTCAAGAAGCTCGAGTAAGTAGCTTCTGAGCTTTTACTAGTCATTAGGTTGTAGCTAAAGAGAGCCAATTTTAGCCAACCATGTCATGAGATATGAATTGATTTTGTTTTCCTCAATAAGGATTTGGCAGCTGACAGTTTGGAACTTCAGGACTCTTGGCTATAAACCAGCAAGTTACATCCTGATGTGTGTAGCTGTCTAACTTTGGAGTCCTTACTAAGATAGGGCATCATTACTAAGGTAGTAACAGCAGATTATGAATGTAATACAGACCTAATATGTAAAATGATGCAATAATGATGTATGTATATTGTCGGGGAAATTTCACCCTTGCCTAAATCTTTCTTCCTCAATAAGAAAATGGTACTGCTGTAGCCAGAGCGGTTAGCTACCTCTAGGTAAATACCCCGTGACGCCTAGGTGCTCCAGAGATTAGGTACTCCACCAATCACCCTACCTAGACCACTGATCTCCGTGAGCCAAGTCTCAGCCCTCTCTACTTAGGACCTTACTCCAGCGTCATCCCTTGGGTTGACTCTCTCTATCTTTGTCTCTGTCAGGGAAGTAAGCATACACCTTGATATAGTGGATCCCTGTGTGGACTTACAAATAAAAACTCCCAGAGTGGTACTCTGGTGCCTTACAAGACATATAACAGGCAGGATTTAATTTTATAAATTGTCCAAGGGGGGGGGGGGGCAACTGGAGGAATCTGGATATTAAGGGGGGCATGATGTCAAGCACTTATCAATAAGAATTTTAATAATACAATTTCCAAGTGCAAAAAGGTTCCAAGGGGTGGCAGCCGCCTCCCTCCCCTAAATGAAACCCCGACTGTTATTTTCTAACAGTCACCTGATATGCCTAGCCAATCATATTGCTGTAGGGACAGTACTAGATGTTGTGTGGTTGTGGTGGTGTAATGTAAATTAGCTGTGGGTTGTGGTTGCTGTGGTTATGGTGGGTTCTTGAGTCAGGGAGTTGTCCTGTTGATTTCCCTGACATATTATATATATATATACTGTACTTATTGATGATTAATTTTTTTGTTTTGTGTTTGTAATAAGCTTTGAAGCGATCTGTAGGCCACATTGCAGGATGGTTGTGACAGGTGCTACACTCATACAAAAGACAACACCACCCTCATTTTTTCTGCTATGATCAATACAACCTCTTCTTTTCGTTGCCTTCCTCCGAAAGTGATGCAGTCGTTGAAGGCACTCCACACTTGTGAGGTTTGCCATGGAGGTTGATCTTAGTGCATCATGCTCTTATAAAATTATATGTATGTATTTATATATATATTTATAAATATATAATTGTAGATATATTGCCTTACACCACCTTACACCAACTAATTTGACATACATTCATTGCTTGGATTTTTAACCAGTATATTCATTGGTTTGTCTTCCAAAACTGCAATAGTTGGTCAGTAAAAAAATAAAGAGATAAGAAATCCTTGGGTACCCTGGGTGCCATTGATAGATTACTTCCAGACACCACAGTAAAGGGTGCTGGAGTGTGAGCTATGTCATCTATAATAATGGTTGGACTGTATGTTATTCTAACAAAATAATTCTGAACAAGAAATTACTTGTTCCATCCTCTGTCCAGGTAAACTGCTGCAATGTGACTGTGGCTACTCTCCCTCTTCGTCGCTATTCCACCCCTTCTACTTCCGAGATCCACACTACTGCCCCTGCTACAGCATTGCACTCCCAAGCTACTGCTATCCACTCCTATATTACTGCTTCCTGCTTGCATATCACTACTTTCCATTCTACCCTGACAAGCACTACTCCTGACAAGCACTACTGGCTCGACCCCCTATCAAAGCAGCCCCACCCAAGTGTTCTTCATTACCCACACTATTTTCCTCATAGCTGTCACTACCAGTTTCACTAGTATACTCATTCACACTCTATACTTGATCAGTTTACATCTGACATCATTGGTATACACTCCTCACTTGAATAGAATTTTCTGGCCATTTTTACTAAAGCAGGAAAAAGCAACAACTAGTTTGTTTGCTTACAGCTGGATCATGGCCCCAGTGCGGCTCAGTTGTGGTCATGTTCAACTACAACCTTAAGTGGTTCTTGTACACCGATGATAACACTGCAGCTGCTGTTAACATAGAGCTAATTAAAGAACTAGCGGTAGCGTTCAAGGTCACGAATTCGTGACGCTCGTCCCCGTGACTGTTAATTTAAATGTCACGAATCCCTGACGCTCGTCCTCACGACTTAATTAATTGTGTCACGGATTCGTGACGCTCGTCCTTTAAGGGTTAAATTAAAGTGTAATGATCTTTATCTGGTAAAGGGTCTACACCTGCATTATTTTGTCACCACATGAAATATTTCTACGTACCAATTAAAATGGGAGTGTTCTGTTCTGTTAATTTCATCGCAAAATGTTCTGTTAATTTTATGAATGAGCTGCCTGGCTATTCATGGGTGTGCTATTGGGAAGCTTCACCTAACAAGAAGGCCACCTCTCAATGCCTTCACTGTCTGCTACTTCCAGGGAAGCTTTGTCCAATACGAAGGCAGCCTCTCAATGCCTTCATTGTCTGCTACTTCCAGGGAAGCTTCGTCCAACACGAAGACAGCCTCTCAATGTCTTCATTGTCTGCTACTTCCAGCAAAGCTTCGTCCAACACGAAGGCAGCCTCTCAATGCCTTCATTGTCTGCTACTTCCAGGGAAGCTTCGTCCAACACGAAGGCAGCCTCTCAATGCCTTCATTGTCTGCTACTTCCAGGGAAGCTTCGTCCAACACGAAGGCAGCCTCTCAATGCCTTCATTGTCTGCTACCTCCAGGGAAGCTTCGTCCAACACGAAGGCAGCCTCTCAATGCCTTCATTGTCTGCTACTTCCAGGGAAGCTTCGTCCAACACGAAGGCAGCCTCTCAATGCCTTCATTGTCTGCTACTTCCAGGGAAGCTTCGTCCAACACGAAGGCAGCCTCTCAATGTCTTCACTGTCTGCTACTTCCAGGGAAGCTTCGTCCAACACGAAGGCAGCCTCTCAATGCCTTCATTGTCTGCTACTTCCAGGGAAGCTTTGTCCAACACGAAGGAAGCCTCTCAATGCCTTCATTGTCTGGGAAGCTTCGTCCAACACGAAGGCAGCCTCTCAATGCCTTCATTGTCTGCTACCTCCAGAGAAGCTTCGTCCAACACGAAGGCAGCCTCTCAATGCCTTCATTGTCTGCTACTTCCAGGGAAGCTTCGTCCAACACGAAGGCAGCCTCTCAATGCCTTCATTGTCTGCTACTTCCAGGGAAGCTTCGTCCAACACGAAGGCAGCCTCTCAATGCCTTCATTGTCTGCTACTTCCAGGGAAGCTTCGTCCAACACGAAGGCAGCCTCTCAATGCCTTCATTGTCTGCTACTTCCAGGGAAGCTTCGTCCAACACGAAGGCAGCCTCTCAATGCCTTCATTGTCTGCTACTTCCAGGGAAGCTTCGTCCAACACGAAGGCAGCCTCTCAATGCCTTCATTGTCTGCTACTTCCAGGGAAGCTTCGTCCAACACGAAGGCAGCCTCTCAATGCCTTCATTGTCTGCTACTTCCAGGGAAGCTTCGTCCAACACGAAGGCAGCCTCTCAATGTCTTCATTGTCTGCTACTTCCAGGGAAGCTTTGTCCAACACGAAGGAAGCCTCTCAATGCCTTCATTGTCTGGGAAGCTTCGTCCAACACGAAGGCAGCCTCTCAATGCCTTCATTGTCTGCTACCTCCAGAGAAGCTTCGTCCAACACGAAGACAGCCTCTCAATGTCTTCACTGTCTGCTACTTCCAGGGAAGCTTCGTCCAACACGAAGGCAGCCTCTCAATGCCTTCATTGTCTGTTACTTCCAGGGAAGCTTCGTCCAACACGAAGGCAGCCTCTCAATGTCTTCACTGTCTGCTACTTCCAGGGAAGCTTCGTCCAACACGAAGGCAGCCTCTCAATGTCTTCATTGTCTGCTACTTCCAGGGAAGCTTTGTCCAACACGAAGGAAGCCTCTCAATGCCTTCATTGTCTGGGAAGCTTCGTCCAACACGAAGGCAGCCTCTCAATGCCTTCATTGTCTGCTACCTCCAGAGAAGCTTTGTCCAACACGAAGGCAGCCTCTCAATGCCTTCATTGTCTGCTACTTCCAGGGAAGCTTCGTCCAACACGAAGGCAGCCTCTCAATGCCTTCACTGTCTGCTACTTCCAGGGAAGCTTCGTCCAACACGAAGGCAGCCTCTCAATGTCTTCATTGTCTGTTACTTCCAGGGAAGCTTCGTCCAACACGAAGGCAGCCTCTCAATGCCTTCATTGTCTGCTACCTCCAGAGAAGCTTCGTCCAACACGAAGGCAGCCTCTCAATGCCTTCATTGTCTGCTACTTCCAGGGAAGCTTCGTGCAACACGAAGGCAGCCTCTCAATGTCTTCACTGTCTGCTACTTCCAGGGAACCTTCGTCCAACACGAAGGCAGCCTCCCAATGCCTTCATTGTATAAGTTGGCAGTCTCTCATCTGTGATAGCAGGTGCTGTACTGTACTGGCTGCTTCCAGCCAAAACATGAGTGGGTGTGGTCTTCGGGGCCACTCTGCTCACAGATAGATTCACACTACACATTTACGACTCATAATACTGTACTCATAATACTGTACTCATGTTCACTTAAGGGGGGAAGAGGGCTGAAAACACATATATTTTTTATTGGGGGCCCCAAAAGTGTTCATAATCTGTCTGGAGTTTGAGTTTCAAGTTCCAGAGCAAGTGAATACTTGCATCAGAAGATATAGCCCTTTTTATACACTGCATTATCATTTCATTTCACTTCACATTCGAAAGAGGTTCTCTCCCAGTTCACCTGGCTACAATCGGGCGGTCGGCGATGATCGCCTACCCGAAATACAGTTTTTATATATCAAAATGTTGCCAATTTCACGGAGACTCTTACCAGTCGTTTGCGCAATGAATTGGCCAGGCGGGGGGGGGGGGTAATGCGCAACCGCTAAGGCATTTTTTAGATCACGTGTTTTTTAGTCAGTTCACCAGAATTACTTGAAAGTATCACACTGTTGAGTTATGGGGAAGAGAAAAGAGAAGCATTTTAAACAGAAAGGCCAAGGATTCAAGAAGAGTGACGACAAGAAGAAGAAAGCCCTACAGGCGGCTGTTGTTGAGCATGTTACAGTAGCCGCGCCAGGCAAGTTTTAATGTTTATCTCCGTACTAAAAAGTTACTTGCTGTTTCCTTCCTTTGTTAGTGAGTCTCTTGGATCCTGTAGGTGGGGTAGCGCCTTCTGTGAACCTTCACTTACCTTGCAATCAATTGCAAATGTCTGAAGAGAGGCCAGTTCCAGTTCCAGTGGTGACTATGACCAGGAAGAAGTTGGCTCTCATGGATCGTTCAGCTGCTTCTGTGGGTGTTGCTACTGGATCTACTGGCTCTACCTCTTTGGACTCGGGTGGTGTTGGAGAACTGGGTAAGGGTAATCGTTTAATAAACTTAGATAAGCTTAGAGAGGTCATAGAAAGGTGTAATAAGTGTATTCAATGTAGCTCCCTTGCAACTGAAGCCCGTAGGGCAGGCATGGTGTCTCATATTTTTACTTTTTGTTCAAATTGTGGTAACACTCAAGACATCTCAAACCCTGTATCTGTAGAAGCTCATTCTTTGAACATCCAGTCAGTACTGGGTGCTTGCATTGCTGGAATTAGTCATTCTGGTCTCGAAGACATAACTGCAGTCATTGATATGTTGCCCCCTCTTAGTTCCACTTGTTTTTTTAAAATATACTAGGTCAATAGGGGATGACACAAATGCAGTAACAGAGAGTATTATGTTGGATGCCGCTCATAGGTTACATGATTTTTATGGGGTTATGCATGAAGACATCATTGATGTTAGTGTTACTGTTGACAGCACGTGGCATAGACTGGGCCACAAATCAAATTATGGCTTGGTTGCGGTGATGTCTTGGGACACTGGAGAAGTTTTAGATTATTATCTTATGTCTAAGTTCTGTCAAGCTTGTGCGCGAAGACCTGAAGATGAAACAGAAGCAAGTTACACAAAGAATGGTTTGAGGGTCACAAGGTAAATTGTGAAGCCAATTTTGAAGGCTCTTCGGGTTCTATGGAAGTTGTAGGAACACAAACTTTTTGAGCGTTCAGTGGAGAGACTGAAGCTTAGGTACACATACATTAATTAGTGATGGGTATACAAATGCACATAAACGGCTGTTGGAAGTCGGGTCCTAGTGTTGAAATAGAGAAGGTAGAGTGTATAAATAATGTTAGCAAGCGCTTTTTAAAGCATTTTGAGACATGCATTAAAAAAGGCAGTGTTGATGACAATGGCAAGCGTGTAACTTTGGGTGGTGCTAGGGGGGTTAGTCGTGTGTCTATAGTTAAAATGCAAACCTACTATAGGGGAGCAATTAGAAATAATAAGGACAACCTACATAGAGGGAATGATTCGCGATGTGAAAGCGATTTTTTATCACTCTCAGTCAACTACGGAACATCCCCAACACGAGTATTGTCTTACAGGTTTGAGTTGGTGTAAGTTTAATCAAGCTTGTGCTAAAGGTGAGGTAACCACCAGTACCCATAGGCCTATGATTCCTCCGGACAAGGCTAGGTACGTTAAGGAGGTTTTTGATAAATTAATGTCCGAGGATCTTTTGTGCAAGTGTTTAGGTAGTTATACACAGAACCAAAATGAGAGTTTTAATTCTGTTGTGTGGAGTAGAGCGGGTAAGACAGAACATATGAGTGCAACAAGTGTCAGGCTTGCCGTCGATTTAGGTGTGGTGAGCTTCAATGTTGGGAGGAAGATTGGCTTTGGTAAGTAAACTAGGTATATCTAGTATGCGAGCTAACATGTCTTTTGAGTGTTCTGATGAGTCTAGGGAGGACCAGCGGGAGAGGAAGGCTACTGAAGAAGCGAGGCGGAGAAGGACGGCAACGATGATGCTGAAGACCTGGCAGGAGGCAGCAGACGTTTCAATGGAGGGCTGAGTATCGTATGGTCCTGGCATGGGGGACCTGTAACATTTTTATTTCGTTTATGTGTATTTTGCTTTCTATTGTCAAGCTTGCAGGGATGACTGGAAGATACTTTTGTTTATGTGTATTTTTGTCAAGCTTAGGAATTACTGGAGGATGACTTTTGTTTATGTGTATTTTTCTTTCTATTGTTTTTCAGGGATTACTGGAGGGTGTCGGAAGACATGTGTGGAGGGTGACGATGGATGGACCTGGGCATGGGAGCCCTGCAAATGGTGACGCGTTTCAGACCTGATGCGTCTTTAATTTATGTGTATATATATATATATATATATATTGTTGGTTTTCAGGTTGTAGTTAGGATGTAGGATACTGCTGTTGTTGAAAAATAAAGGACTGTGAAAGTCAATTGGTTGCTTTCAACATTTTGTTTGTACACACACAATTCTAGTAATGAGGGGATGTATTCTGGTGAAGCAGGGGGTGTTTCTGGCAGCTGGGATGTGATTACAAACTGCTTGGACTTCAAGGCTCGATATCTTGGAAGTGATTTTTCAAAAACCGTTCAAATAATAACTTTAACATTTTTTATCCTTTCATAAAAAAAATTATATAATTTGAAAGCAAATTTTATATTCTACAACTTGCCTGAGAGTTTTTGTACCTATAGATGAAAATGTAACGTGATGTCATAAAGCTTGATGTCATAAAGCTGTGTTTAAAAAATGCAAAAAAAACACTTTTTTTCAAAATTTCAAGACGTGCAGTTTGTAGTACTCGTTATAATCGACCAATAGCCCGAATAAGAGCCTCGCAAAGGTCGTTACTGCAACGTGGTTTACTTAACCGCTTACGGTCCGCACTGGAAGAGCCTATAATGAGCTAGGGAAAAAGTAAAGAGAATTACCATTAGAAAGCACAGACTGCAAGCTATAATTTGATATATAATGTATAATGCGAGCAAAGATATAGTACTTTATATGAGACTACGCGATACGCAGCCTTCTTCCCCCTTAAGAGCATGTGCAATGCAATGCAATTATATGTGTGTGTGTGCATTCTAACCAAGGACGGGTCCTGTTACTCGAGATAGTAAATACTATGAGGTCTAACTTAGGGTGTAGTCTAATTGAGGGCGTGGTCTAACTGGGGGCTTTGTCTAATTCATGTGGTCTAATCAAAGAATTACAGTAGCTTAAATTAAATGCAACATCTTTCAAACCTTTGATCATCTTAATAGCTATAATAGTTCTCAGCCATCAATGGCAAGAGACTTCATAGACCGGTAAAGTATCGTCAATATTAAAACCTCCCATTTAGAGACTTCAGAGACTGGTAAAGTATCGTCAATATTAAAACCTCACTGTTACACCACCATCTATCAGCTTACATATCACTCACCTGTTGTTGTCAAATATTTCAAAGCCATAGATGTCTAGTACTCCAATGACACTGCCTCTCTTGTCTCCCTTGACAACCTTCACTTCCAACTGGTTGTTGATACACTTCACTATCCATGAGAACAGACGCTCGTAGATGGCCTGAGGACAGAAATTAATTAGTGGAAAACCACAAGCAACATGTAGTCAGGCTCTGTCAAGCCACTAATTCTGGAGCAACAACATGCAACTAATTATTCAAGCAACAACAAGCAACATGTAGTCAGCTCCATCTATTCAAGCAACAACAGCAACATAGTCAGGCTCCATCAAGCTACTAATTCTGAAGCAACAAGCAACATGTAAGGCAGCTCCATCAATCCACTAATTCTGCAAGCAACAACACAACAACAAGCAACAACAACAAGCAACAACTTGTTGATATTTTCATTGTACCGAGTCAACAAATATCCAATCAATTTGTAATTTTACGAGCAGAAGTATTTGTGAGGACATGTGTGCATGTTAGTCTTCTCTAACTCCTCCCCTCTCCCCGGGAGTAGGTGGGTCTTCTCTAACTCCTCCCCTCTCTCCGCCCCCTTGTGGGAGTAGGTGGGTCTTCTCTAACTCCTCCCCTATCCCCCGCCTCACACCTGCCTACTCTGATGTTCGGTACTCTGTGATACTATCCTAGACCACACCTACTTACACTCCACACCCACCTTAGCGAAGGCGTTCCTCCCGTACACGGCTTGCTCCACAGTGTGCATCTTGTCCACACTGCCGTGCTTATTCCCGACCACTCGATAACACAGCGCCTTCTCCAGAACACTGGGGGGCGTGGCCAGCAGGTCTGCAATTATGGGGATGAGTTCAGATGTCTTGACCTTCATCAAGTCATCGTCCAGCCCTTCAAATTGGATGTTCCCCTAATGGAGGAGGAGGGGGAGGAGAGGGGGGAGTGGGAGATCAAGTAGGAGGGAGAGAAAGGACGGGGGGGGAGGGAGGCAGGGAGGGAGAAAGAGAACGAGGTTGAAGAAGGTCATTCGGTCATATTGTTCTCGAGATTGCTGCCTCAGTAGGACACGTGTGCATGCATGAACAGCTGTCTATATTCACAACACACCACTGCAGTGAAGCTAAATACACGGCAACAGCAATGTCAACTCAGCAACATCATCTCAACACTTCACTGGAGCCGAGGTGGTCGGCCAATACAATCAAGACAGTTATTCCAACACTGCTAATAAGGAAGTTGAGGCTTGCACTAGAGCACTCCTAATGGAGGAAGTAAGTTTGCATTCTTGACGTAGCATGGCTACCCGTCCCCTCAAGCTGAGAAGAAGGAAGCTTATACATGTGACTGCACAGCTGTTACAGTCAAGATTCAGTATTAGGTCTAACTACATAACTTATTCCTCTGCAGAGTATAATTTTGTCATATGTGAGGAAGAAGTTATGTAGTTAGACCTAATACTGAATCTTGACTATAACAGCTGTGCAGTCACATGTATAAGCTTCCTTCTTCTCAGAGTATGATAGATAAGCAGCTAGAGAATTAAGGGGAGAAGAGTACTGATCATGTCTGGAAAGTGTGATTTGTGGTTACACTTTGGAGCTCCATAGAGTCTGCAGACTTCACTGTATGAACTTGATATATACTGTAGATCAAATGATGGATCTCTCTGTGTGCTCTCTTTTGGTATAAATTAGTACTGTATAAGTTAACTAGGCTAAAGTTACATGCAGCCAAAGTGGGGGTGCCAGGATTGGCTAGCCATTGTTATCAGTGGCTAGAGGAAGCCCTACTCCAACTTGCTGGTGTTGATTTGCTGGTGTTGATTTAGGCACTAAAACTTAACGAATTAGGCCTGGGGTGCAGGAAAAATTTTCATTGATTTCAGCTGATTTCAGTGATTTTAGCTGATTTCAGCACCCCTTGCCTAATTTAGTCTAATTTAGTCGTGGTTTAGCGCCTAATGACTTGTTTTGTAGAGTAGGGCCTCCTCTAGCCACAGATAACAATAGCACCTTCCAATCTGGAACCACACGACAAACAGTTGAGGCACTCGGATTTTGAGGAACCCCCACTTAGGCTGCATGTAACTTCAGCATAGGCAACATTTTTAAATATCAAAAGAGAGCACACAGAGAGACCTATCTTTTAAGCTAAATATCAAGTCCATACAGTGAAGTGTGCAGAATCTATGGAAGTTATAACCACGAGTTGTGTGTGTGTGTGTTTATATTTATAATTTTAGACCCACTTCACACGAACATAAGTCCAATTTAAAAATATATATTAAAAATATCTCCACATCAATTTGTAGTGCGTCTACCACTCATCAATCACAATTGTTCTAGCCATTCAAGACTTGATGCTGTACAACAAGAGCAATTCTAGTTCAGTGATGGTGTGTGGCCATGGCTGAACTAGGGCTGCCATCCCAGGCAACACACTAGACACAAGCAACATACTACAACACACTAGACACAAGAGGCTGGTCTCCACAGGCAATGCACTAGACACAAGCAACACACTAGGCTGGTCTCCACAGACAACACACTAGGCTGGTCTCCACAGGCAACACACTAGGCTGGTCTCCACAAGCAACGCACTAGACACAAGCAACAAACTAGGCTGGTCTCCACAGACAACACACTAGGCTGGTCTCCACAGGCAACACACTAGGCTGGTCTCCACAAGCAACGCACTAGACACAAGCAACACACTAGGCTGGTCTCCACAGGCAACACACTAGGCTGGTCTCCACAGGCAACACACTAGGCTGGTCTCCACAGACAACACACTAGGCTGGTCTCCACAGACAACACACTAGGCTGGTCTCCACAAGCAACACACTAGGCTGGTCTCCACAGGCAACACACTAGGCTGGTCTCCACAAGCAACGCACTAGACACAAGCAACACACTAGGCTGGTCTCCACAGGCAACACACTAGGCTGGTCTCCACAGGCAACGCACTAGACACAAGCAACAAACTAGGCTGGTCTCCACAGACAACACACTAGGCTGGTCTCCACAAGCAACACACTAGGCTGGTCTCCACAGGCAACACACTAGGCTGGTCTCCACAGGCAACACACTAGGCTGGTCTCCACAAGCAACACACTAGGCTGGTCTCCACAGGCAACACACTAGGCTGGTCTCCACAGACAACACACTAGGCTGGTCTCCACAGGCAACACACTAGGCTGGTCTCCACAGGCAACACACTAGGCTGGTCTCCACAAGCAACGCACTAGACACAAGCAACACACTAGGCTGGTCTCCACAGGCAACACACTAGGCTGGTCTCCACAGGCAACGCACTAGACACAAGCGACAAACTAGGCTGGTCTCCACAGGCAACACACTAGGCTGGTCTCCACAGGCAACACACTAGGCTGGTCTCCACAGGCAACACACTAGGCTGGTCTCCACAAGCAACACACTAGGCTGGTCTCCACAAGCAACACACTAGGCTGGTCTCCACAAGCAACACACTAGGCTGGTCTCCACAAGCAACACACTAGGCTGGTCTCCACAAGCAACACACTAGGCTGGTCTCCACAAGCAACACACTAGGCTGGTCTCCACAGGCAACACACTAGGCTGGTCTCCACAGGCAACACACTAGGCTGGTCTCCACAGGCAACGCACTAGACACAAGCAACACACTAGGCTGGTCTCCACAGGCAACACACTAGGCTGGTCTCCACAGGCAACACACTAGGCTGGTCTCCACAGGCAACGCACTAGACACAAGCAACAAACTAGGCTGGTCTCCACAGGCAACACACTAGGCTGGTCTCCACAGGCAACACACTAGGCTGTTCTCCACAAGCAACGCACTAGACACAAGCAACACACTAGGCTGGTCTCCACAGGCAACACACTAGGCTGGTCTCCACAAGCAACACACTAGGCTGGTCTCCACAAGCAACACACTAGGCTGGTCTCCACAGGCAACACACTAGGCTGGTCTCCACAGGCAACACACTAGGCTGGTCTCCACAAGCAACACACTAGACACAAGCAACACACTAGGCTGGTCTCCACAGGCAACACACTAGGCTGGTCTCCACAGGCAACACACTAGGCTGTTCTCCACAAGCAACGCACTAGACACAAGCAACACACTAGGCTGGTCTCCACAGGCAACACACTAGGCTGTTCTCCACAAGCAACGCACTAGACACAAGCAACACACTAGGCTGGTCTCCACAGGCAACACACTAGGCTGGTCTCCACAGGCAACACACTAGGCTGGTCTCCACAAGCAACGCACTAGACACAAGCAACACACTAGGCTGGTCTCCACAGGCAACACACTAGGCTGGTCTCCACAGGCAACACACTAGGCTGGTCTCCACAAGCAACACACTAGGCTGGTCTCCACAAGCAACGCACTAGACACAAGCAACACACTAGGCTGGTCTCCACAGGCAACACACTAGGCTGGTCTCCACAGGCAACACACTAGGCTGGTCTCCACAAGCAACACACTAGGCTGTTCTCCACAAGCAACGCACTAGACACAAGCAACACACTAGGCTGGTCTCCACAGGCAACACACTAGGCTGGTCTCCACAGGCAACGCACTAGACACAAGCAACAAACTAGGCTGGTCTCCACAGGCAACACACTAGGCTGGTCTCCACAGGCAACACACTAGGCTGTTCTCCACAAGCAACGCACTAGACACAAGCAACACACTAGGCTGGTCTCCACAGGCAACACACTAGGCTGGTCTCCACAAGCAACACACTAGGCTGGTCTCCACAAGCAACACACTAGGCTGGTCTCCACAGGCAACACACTAGGCTGGTCTCCACAGGCAACACACTAGGCTGGTCTCCACAAGCAACACACTAGACACAAGCAACACACTAGGCTGGTCTCCACAGGCAACACACTAGGCTGGTCTCCACAGGCAACACACTAGGCTGTTCTCCACAAGCAACGCACTAGACACAAGCAACACACTAGGCTGGTCTCCACAGGCAACACACTAGGCTGTTCTCCACAAGCAACGCACTAGACACAAGCAACACACTAGGCTGGTCTCCACAGGCAACACACTAGGCTGGTCTCCACAGGCAACACACTAGGCTGGTCTCCACAAGCAACGCACTAGACACAAGCAACACACTAGGCTGGTCTCCACAGGCAACACACTAGGCTGGTCTCCACAGGCAACACACTAGGCTGTTCTCCACAAGCAACGCACTAGACACAAGCAACACACTAGGCTGGTCTCCACAAGCAACACACTAGGCTGGTCTCCACAGGCAACAACACACTGCTACCCATTCTGTTGTAGTCATGGTCACCCTCAGCAGGGACATCCCGATATAGTCCCAAGTACCATGGGGAATCTCGGGGTAAATAAGGAAAGGTTGCATCAGGTCTGGGCATCTCTTATAGTGTCCATGCAATGTGCTTAGCCAAGTCTAATGAGTCAGCCAGAATCGCTGACAGAATTCCTCTGTTTGATGTAATCCACAAAAGCTGAAAACAGAAGCTGACCAAGGCATTTCATAAGTAAGGTGTGGTTTCAACAAATTGAAGTGATTAAGGAAAACAGAAGTTGACCAAGGCATTTCTGGACTAGTTATTAAGAAAGGTGTGGCCCTAATAATTGAAGTGAGCAAGGAAGGTGTGGTTTCAATTGATTAAGGAAGACATGGTTTTAATTGGCAATGTCAGTTTTAAATAATTATTAAGATTTGTGCTGGAAATTTCTGAGCGGGAGAGGGAAGGGGAGATTTTGTAGTTGGGGAGCTTGCAGTTGGGGAGCTTGCAGTTGGGGAGCTTGCAGTTGGGGAGCTTGCAGTTGGGGAACTTGCAGTTGGGGAGCTTGCAGTTGGGGAGCTTGCAGTTGGGGAGCTTGCAGTTGGGGAACTTGCAGTTGGGGAGCTTGCAGTTGGGGAGCTTGCAGTTGGGGAGCTTGCAGTTGGGGAGGGGAGCTTGCAGTTGGGGAGCTTGCAGTTGGGGAGCTTGCAGTTGGGGAGCTTGCAGTTGGGGAGCTTGCAGTTGGGGAGTTTGCAGTTGGGGAGCTTGCGGTTGGGGAGCTTGCAGTTGGGGAGCTTGAGGTTGGGGAGCTTGCAGTTGGGGAGCTTGCAGTTGGGGAGCTTGCAGTTGGGGAGCTTGCAGTTGGGGAGCTTGCAGTTGGGGAGCTTACAGTTGGGGAGCTTGCAGTTGGGGAGCTTGCAGTTGGGGAGCTTGCAGTTGGGGAGCTTGCAGTTGGGGAGCTTGCAGTTGGGGAGCTTGCAGTTGGGGAGCTTGCAGTTGGGGTTGGGGAGCTTGCAGTTGGGGAGTTTCTAGTTGGGAGCTTGCAGTTGGGAAGCTTGCAGTTGGGGAAGGTAATGTTCAAACCTCAACAACACTGCTGCATATGTGGAGTTAATTATAAACTTCCAACTTTAAGAATTATCTTAGACACTACTAATGCTGATGGTGCACAATATGCCGCTTGCACTAGCGACACCAAGCAACGCATCAAGTTTGTGATATCGTGAACATGAAGTCACATACGCACTTGAATAGATTCAATATTCTAGTTCTGGTTGCAACGCAAGCCCAACACGCGTTGGTGTGATTTATTTGTGTTTCTGGGGAAATTTTTTCCCTTAACTCTTAAAGGATGAAGGACAAAACTAAAACACTCGTCAATAGGACACCGCCCGTGGATAGGACACTGCCCGTGGATAGGACACCGCCCGTGGATAGGACACTGCCCGTGGATAGGACACCGCCCGTGGATAGGACACTGCCCGTGGATAGGTCACTGCCCGTGGATAGGACACCGCCCGTTGATAGGACACTGCCCGTGGATAGGACACCGCCCGTGGATAGGACACTGCCCGTGGATAGGACACCGCCCGTGGATAGGTCACTGCCCGTGGATAGGACACCGCCCGTTGATAGGACACTGCCCGTTATATTTTAAAAACCTAGGTGCTGAGACGGCACTATTTTACTCGTGTGCAATTTTCAATAAGCAAGTTAACAGCACTTCACGCTCTAACGCTAAGGCTGATTGAAGTTCAAAACAGTCACAGGTGCTTCCATTGGAACACAACCTGGCCTCTCTGGACAAGTAGTTACTCCATCTTTTGGCTACAGCACCTCTTGCTATTCCAACCTTTCCTTCAAGTGAATAATTTTGTCACCGACCAGGGTTGTATACAGAAATTTTGCCAAGGGGGGGCGAACTTGAGATATGGAAAAATAAGGGGGGGCGAGAATGATACAATGATGGTGTATGTAATGTATAAGGGTGGTGTCTAATTTCAAGGGGGGGGGGCGAGAATGATACAAGGGGGGGCGAATGCCCCCCCCCCCGCCCCCCCCTAAATACACCCCTGCCGACTATTTTGTTCAGATCTTGGACTAGGTTTGCTGGAGAGACTTCAAACTTTGTTCAGGTATCTGCCCAGTACGTAGCTAACTACTTGCCCAGTGTCAGTTCTTAGCTAAGGATGCTTCAATAGTAGCGCCATGTTGAACTTGCATATTGTTTTCTCACTTTTCCCCCCCTTCAGATCGCGATGTGTCTGCCGTGGGAGTTGATGAATATCTTGGACTTCATGGGTATGAGAGGTTATACGCTTACCTGGTAAGTAATAGCTAGCAATTGCTTAGTAGCTAGATATTTTCTTACATTTAGCTAGTAGCTAAGCCCGTTTCTCGAGCTAGCTAGTTATATTGTTCGTCTCCCAGGGACTAGAGATAATTATCAAGGAACTCGTGCTCAAGGTTAAGATGCACGTGCTCAAGGTTAAGACGCACCTGCCCATCACCCATCATAGGATATAGAAGATGGATCCTTAACTTCAAGGGTAATAGAGAAACTGTCAACTCTGATCAAGTAAGAATGTTTTGGATGTTACATTAGTTCTATAAAATAGCCTTCAAGGCCATGAGTCTTTTTCACTTTCTGTTGTTGCTTGGTGAGCTTGTCCTGTAGGTCAGTTAGACTCACATCACCTACAGGTGCTTTATATCTATCATATACGGTACACTTCCCTTTGTTGTTCAGACTAGATCTACCAGTAATCACTTGAAGCTAAGGCAGAATTACACCTCCATTCTCTGCTTGGCCCTCTCTCTCTCCCAGTCAGTCCAAATTCCAATAGCTCCAAGTTCTCTAACATCATCTGAACTCCACCTCTATTGCATACTGCAATCTACATATGTATATATATATACTCACTCCCTCAGTCTCCGCACAGTATCTATCTATCCAAGACACTATCCACAATATTTGTACGTTTTCTTGTAATAGTTTTTAAAAAAGCTGCTTGCTGAAGCTAGTACCTTTTGGGAGCCAGGTCTCACACAACGAAGGGCGGAGGACATTTTGATCAGTTGTTGCAGTGCATGGTAAAGGGTGGTCACAAAGAAGAAGCCTGTCATAGTTGTGACACTCGAACGAGCAAGTCTATATGGCTCTATCCACAAGTCATTTAGAGGTTAAAGGTTCACCAATTAATGGGTGGAGTTCGTAATTTGGGGTGAAAGTACAATTTCAATAGTTCGAAGCGATGCAATGCAACGACTGATATTGTCAACTGCTCAAAGCAACACAATGCGACCTGAAGCAACACAAGGTGACCTGAAGCAACACAATGCGACCTGAAGCAACACAAGGCGACCTGAAGCAATGTGATGTGACCTGAAGCAACACAATGCGACCTGAAGCAACACAAGGCGACCTGAAGCAATGCGATGTGACCTGAAGCAACACAATGTGACCTGAAGCAACACAATGCGACCTGAAGCAATGCGATGTGACCTGAAGCAACACAATGCGACCTGAAGCAATGCGACGTGACCTGAAGCAACACAAGGCGACCTGAAGCAATGTGATGTGACCTGAAGCAACACAATGCGACCTGAAGCAATGCGATGTGACCTGAAGCAACACAATGTGACCTGAAGCAACACAAGGCGACCTGAAGCAATGCGATGTGACCTGAAGCAACACAATGCGACCTGAAGCAATGCGATGTGACCTGAAGCAATGAGATGTGACCTGAAGCAACACAATGCGACCTGAAGCAACACAATGCGACCTGAAGCAACACAATGCGATCTGAAGCAATGCGACGTGACCTGAAGCAACACAATGCGATCTGAAGCAATGCGATGTGACCTGAAGCAACACAATGTGACCTGAAGCAACACAATGCGACCTGAAGCAATGAGATGTGACCTGAAGCAACACAAGGCGACCTGAAGCAATGCGACGTGACCTGAAGCAACACAAGGCGACCTGAAGCAACACAAGGCGACCTGAAGCAATGCGATGTGACCTGAAGCAACACAATGCGATCTGAAGCAATGCGACGTGACCTGAAGTAACACAATGCGACCTGAAGCAATGTGACATGACCTGAAGCAACACAATGCGACCTGAAGCAATGCGACGTGACCTGAAGCAACACAAGGCGACCTGAAGCAATGCGACGTGACCTGAAGCAACACAAGGCGACACAAAGGCCTCACGGCATATAGTGAACTGGGCTTAATACTCGTAAATGCCAATTATATTTTTAACTACTTGACTTTGCTGTTGCCATGGTTATGTGCACTGAAAGTGCTTGCCAGAGCTTGTGGCTTTTGACACACTGACTATAGCTGTTGCAAATTCTTTCATTACTCTCTACCTTCTTCCTCACCAAAGGGATGGGTGTGAAATTATGGAGCGCCCCTTCCTATTTAAGAGAGCTGTTGTTAAGGAACTATGATAGTTCACACAACAGGATACTAACACTATCATACAGGATACTAACACTATCATACAGGATACTAACACTATCATACAGGCCAGCCAGAAGTGCAGTTCTTTCAAGTAATTATAGCTTTTTGGACACCTACCAGCTCTTCGACTTCCACATCCACACCATCAGCCACTGTCAGTGTTGCTGTGGCTATTTTTCTGCTAACTTACTAGCCCTAGCCTTATATCCATAGCCCTGGCACTATTCCTAGCCTTATAACCATAGTCCTAGCCCTAGACTTATATCCATAGCCCTGGCCCTGGCCCTAGCCTTATACCCATAGCCATACCTAGCCATAGACCTAGCCCTAGCCTTATATTCATAGCCCTATCCCTATCCCTAGCCTTATATCCATAGACCTACAGTAGCCTTATATCCATAGACCTCCTCCCTAGCCCTAGCCTTATATCCATAGACCTACATGTAGCCTTATCCATAGACCTCCTCCCTAGCCCTAGCCTTATATCCATAGACCTACATGTAGCCTTATCCATAGACCTCCTCCCTAGCCCTAGCCTTATATCCATAGACCTACATGTAGCCTTATCCATAGACCTCCTCCCTAGCCCTAGCCTTATATCCATAGACCTACATGTAGCCTTATCCATAGACCTCCTCCCTAGCCCTAGCCTTATATCCATAGACCTACATGTAGCCTTATCCATAGACCTCCTCCCTAGCCCTAGCCTTATATCCATAGACCTACATGTAGCCTTATCCATAGACCTCCTCCCTAGCCCTAGCCTTATATCCATAGACCTACATGTAGCCTTATCCATAGACCTCCTCCCTAGCCCTAGCCTTATATCCATAGACCTCCTCCCTAGCCCTAGCCTTATATCCATAGACCTCCTCCCTAGCCCTAGCCTTATATCCATAGACCTCCCTAGCCCTAGCCTTATATCCATAGACCTAGCCCTAACCTTATATCCATAGACCTAGCCATATATCCATAGACCTAGCCCTAGCCTTATATCCATAGCCCTAGCCCTAACCTTATATCCATAGCCCTATCCCTAGCCTTATATCCATAGACCTAGCCCTAGCCATTATTAGGTGGAACTTTGAAGTTTGATGCCATCTCATTGTCCACATCTCCACTGGGCCTGCGATCCACCAGGTTGGGATGCACATCTCCACTGGACCTATCATCCACCACTGGGCCTGCCACCCACCACTGGGTCTGTCATCCGCCACTGGGCCTGCCATCCACCACTGGGCCTGTCATCCGCCACAGGGCCTGTCATCTGCCACAGGGCCTGTCATCCACCACAGGGCCTGTCATCCACCACTGGGCCTGTCATCCACCACTGGGCCTGTCATCCGCCACAGGGCCTGTCATCCACCACTGGGCCTGTCATCCACCACTGGGCCTGTCATCCGCCACTGGGCCTGTCATCCACCACTGGGCCTGCCATCCACCACTGGGCCTATCATCCGCCACTGGGCCTGTCATCCACCACTGGGCCTGTCATCCGCCACTGGGCCTGTCATCCACCACTGGGCCTGCCATCCACCACTGGGCCTATCATCCGCCACTGGGCCTGTCATCCACCACTGGGCCTATCATCCGCCACTGGGCCTGTCCACCACTGGGCCTGCCATCCACCACTGGGCCTATCATCCGCCACTGGGCCTGTCATCCACCACTGGGCCTGTCATCCGCCACTGGGCCTGTCATCCACCACTGGGCCTGCCATCCACCACTGGGCCTATCATCCGCCACTGGGCCTGTCATCCACCACTGGGCCTATCATCCGCCACTGGGCCTGTCCACCACTGGGCCTGCCATCCACCACAGGGCCTGTCACCCACCAGATTACGATGCACAATCTTCAAACAAAGTGTGAGACGTTTCTTGAGCAATGTGTTTAGCGATAGATTCAAATCTGGCAGGGTTTCCACTGGACAGAGTCATGACAATCAGTCGTGGCCTCCACGAGTGTTGAGTCCACTTGTGGCTACATGCCACATGCTCACAATCTCCCTAGTTTAGTCTGGTCAGCATTCAACCACCAAAGCATGATGTTCACTCTGAGTGCACCTCTAGTGTCCAACATTGCTGAGCTTGACTTCAAGGGCATGTGGTATGGTCTGTGCTGCAATTAATGATTAAGGACATCCTGGACAGCTGCCCCTTCACATTCTAAGCTGTAACTGTCCCTTGCGTGTTAGCTAGTATTCTATTTCTTGTCTGGTGAATAGGACTACTGACTAAGAAATTGAGCAAGCATTGCGCACACACACAGACATATTACATGCATGCATGCACACACACGACAAACACATTACATGCATGCATGCACACACACTACACATGCACACACACACATTACATGCATGCACGCACACACACACTACACATGCACACACACATGCATGTGGTAGATCTGACAATAGAGATCAGTCATTGGTCACTGAAGCAATCCCTCGCTGAGTAATTGGATGGAAAATGAGCAACTTCATCACGTACATGTATCTATATATGTTTCTATATAATTTGCTATAGGTTTACCTGAATAAAGTTCACACACCTTAAATAGAACAGGCCTATGTGGTATTTGTGTCTCTGGATACCTGGGTATCTCTGGCTGCCCCGGTCCTAGACTAACCCCTCGACTTAGATTAGTCATAACGCTTACTCCAGGATCCATGCTGGATAAATTCACTCCCACTAAGGACATCCCGGGATAGTCACTAGTCCCAAGTATCCAGGGTATGCCAGGTGCCCAAGGAAAGACTGTGGCAGGACTAGACATTTATGATGTCCACCAAAAACAGTGAATGAGGAGTACCCTCTAGTAGGAGCTAAGCCAGTGAATGAGGAGGCATCCTCTAGTAGGAGCTAAGCCAGTGAATGAGGAGGCATCCTCTAGTAGGAGCTAAGCCAGTGAATGAGGAGGCATCCTCTAGTAGGAGCTGAGCTAGTGAATGAGGAGGCATCCTCTAGTAGGAGCTAAGCCAGTGAATGAGAGGCATCCTCTAGTAGGAGCTAAGCCAGTGAATGAGGAGGCATCCTCTAGTAGGAGCTAAGCCAGTGAATGAGGAGGCATCCTCTAGTAGGAGCTAAGCCAGTGAATGAGGAGGCATCCTCTAGTAGGGGCTAAGCCAGTGAATGAGGGGACATCCTCTAGTAGAAGCTAAGCCAGTGAATGAGGAGGCATCCTCTAGTAGGAGCTAAGCCAGTGAATGAGGAGGCATCCTCTAGTAGGAGCTAAGCCAGTGAATGAGGAGGCATCCTCTAGTAGGCTAAGCCAGTGAATGAGGAGGCATCCTCTAGTAGGAGCTAAGCCAGTGAATGAGGAGGCATCCTCTAGTAGTAGCTAAGCCAGTGAATGAGGAGGCATCCTCTAGTAGGAGCTAGGCCAGTGAATGAGGAGGCATCCTCTAGTAGGAGCTAAGCCAGTGAATGAGAGTACCCTCTAGTAGGAGCTAAGCCAGTGAATGAGGAGGCATCCTCTAGTAGGAGCTAAGCCAGTGAATGAGGAGGCATCCTCTAGTAGGAGCTGAGCCAGTGAATGAGGAGGCATCCTCTAGTAGGAGCTAAGCCAGTGAATGAGGAGGCATCCTCTAGTAGGAGCTAAGCCAGTGAATGAGGAGGCATCCTCTAGTACAAGCTAAGCCAGTCTCCTGTAACTTCTGCACTCACCAGATGCAATATGGTCGCCAGCAGTTTCCAAATAGTCTCCACCTCCTCTGAACTGTAGCCAATCACACGCATGGATGTGCGCACCTGATCAAACTCCTTCGAGTCATTCAGGGAGTTGACCTGCACCAAAACATCACATGACATGTCACACAATTTCAAATTTCAAATCAGTCAGTCATATGACCTAGAAATTGTCATGTGCCTGCCCCACTCCTCAACAATGGTAAGAGTTCTAACACACACATACATAACTGCAGGGTTCGTCAAGGTCGAGAGAGATGGTCACATGACGATGCACAAAAGTAATCACCTTCACTCCACATACCCACACAAACACCCACAGCAAATCCCAACATACACTTACCACACCAACAGCATACACTCAACACACACTCACGTAACACATCCCACACTACCCACCCATACATCCACACCACACCACCCACACTCCACATCAAACAGTCACACATCACCCACCTGCACAACACACTTCACCACACACACACACCACACACCCTCACCACACTAAACTCTCTCTCACACACACACACCACTACTCACACCGACACCCAGATCACACCACACATCACACCCTCACCCTATCGGAGCCACCCTGACAGACATAATGGTAGGACTGTGTTTGTCGGCTCAGATGGAGCTTTCCCAGCAAACTGTCTCCGCCACCCTTCAGCAGCTGGTAGAAGACATGGAAGTTCCTCTCGCCAGTCTGCTGCTTCACCACGCGAGATTTCTCGAGCAGGTAATTCTGTATATGTCCCCCTGTGGGGTCACCTTTGAAATCAAAATTGATGTCCATGTACTTGCCAAACCGGCTCGAGTTGTCGTTGCGGTTTGTCTTGGCATTTCCAAATGCCTCCATGAGCTGGTTGGATCGTATGAGTGTGTTGGTCACGCTTAGATATGGAGGGGTGAGGGGTGAGCCGAGACGGAGGTGGGGGGAGGGGTGGGGGGGTGAGCCGAGAGGGAGGTGGGGGGAGGAGGGGGGTGAGCGAGAGGGAGGAGGGGGGTGGGTCCACAGGATGAATGGAAAAGAAACAGAGGGAAGACGAAAAGGAGAGAGAAATGCAAGGACAGGGAGGGAATAATGAAGGGAGCAGGAGATAATGAGGGAAGATAGAGGGAGGGAATAATGAAGGGAGGAGAGGAAGGTTGGAAGGAAAGAGAGGTTGAGACAACTAAAATAAGCAGTAATTTGAAAAACATGCCACATCAGTTATGTAACCAATCTACAGTAAGTCAACCAGAATTGAGAGCAATGGAGTGACTCACAAGCACACCACCTCCACTGACTCACAAGCACACCACCTCCACTGACTCACAAACACACCACCTCCACCAACTCACAAGCACACCACCTCCACCAATCACAAACACACCACCTCCACTGACTCACAAACACACCTCCACCAACTCACAAGAACACCACCTCCACTGACTCACAAGCACACCTCCTCCACTGACTCACAAACACCTCCACTGACTCACAAATACCTCCACCAACTCACAAGCACACCACCTCCACTGACTCACAAGAACACCACCTCCACCAATCACAAGCACGTCACCTCCATTGACTCGCAAGAACACCACCATCACCAACTCACACCACCTCCACAGACTCACAAGCACCACCTCAACCAACTCATAAGAACACCACCTCCACTGACTCACACGCACACCACCTCCACCAACTCACAAGCACACCACCTCCACCAATCACAAACACACCACCTCCACTGACTCACACACACACCACCTCCACCAACTCACAAGCACCACCTCCACTGACTCACACACACACCACCTCCACCAACTCACAAGCACACCACCTCCACAAACTCACAAGCACCACCTACACCAACTCACAAGCACCACCTCCACCAGCACACCACCTCCATAACACTTCAGTTGCTCTACTATCACATAAAGATTGCCAGTCCGAACAACAAGCCAGTCCCCTGATACATGTTGTAGACCAGCATATTGGATAATGATGAAGACTGAAAAAGCTCGGAGCTCGTATTCTAGTCATTGAAATTTGAAGCTACCAGGAGGAGGCATGGCTTTAAGCCCAGCACTTGGGCAGAATGTGATGGACCATTGTTGCATGTGCGATACCACCACACCCACCATGCTCGATTACTGTATGGCACGTGAAATACCACCACACCCACCATGCTCGACTACTGTATGGCACGTGCAATACCACCACACCCACCATGCTCGACTACTGTATGGCACGTGCAATACCACCACACCCACCATGCTCGATTACTGTATGGCACGTGAAATACCACCACACCCACCATGCTCGACTACTGTATGGCACGTGCAATACCACCACACCCACCATGCTCGACTACTGTATGGCACGTGCAATACCACCACACCCACCATGCTCGACTACTGTATGGCACGTGCAATACCACCACACCCACCATGCTCGATTACTGTATGGCACGTGAAATACCACCACACCCACCATGCTCGACTACTGTATGGCACGTGCAATACCACCACACCCACCATGCTCGACTACTGTATGGCACGTGCAATACCACCACACCCACCATGCTCGACTACTGTATGGCACGTGCAATACCACCACACCCACCATGCTCGACTACTGTATGGCACGTGCAATACCACCACACCCACCATGCTCGACTACTGTATGGCACGTGCAGTACCACCACACCCACCATGCTCGACTACTGTATGGCACGTGCAATACCACCACACCCACCATGCTCGACTACTGTATGGCACGTGCAATACCACCACACCCACCATGCTCGACTACTGTATGGCACGTGCAATACCACCACACCCACCATGCTCAACTACTGTATGGCACGTGCAGTACCACCACACCCACCATGCTCGACTACTGTATGGCACGTGCAATACCACCACACCCACCATGCTCGACTACTGTATGGCACGTGCAGTACCATCCCACATTTTTCTAGGATATTGTGCAATTTCCAGGATACTTTGGGAATACTCAGGATGTCTCTACTTCATGCATTGCTGGATTACATGTAGGGCTTAAGATCAGGGCTATCCTGGGCCTATACTGTACATAGGTGAGAGGCTAGGTGTACTCTATGGCTAGGATATTCTAGTAGGTGTATTCTAAGGCTAGGATATTCTAGAAGGTACATGTATATTCTAGAAGGTGTATTCTAGGGCTAGGATATTCTAGACGGTATATATATATATTCTAAAAAGTGTATTCTAGGGCTAGGATATTCTAGAAGGTGTATTCTAGGACAGGATATTCTAGAAGGGATTCTAGAGCTAGATATTCTAGAAGGTGTATGCTAGGGCTAGGATATTCTAGACGGTATATATATATATTCTAAAAAGTGTATTCTAGGGCTAGGATATTCTAGAAGGTGTATTCTAGGACAGGATATTCTAGAAGGGATTCTAGAGCTAGGATATTCTAGAAGGTGTATGCTAGGGCTAGGATATAATTATTATTCTAGTGGGTGTATTCTAGGGCTAGGATATATTCTAAAAAGTGTATTCTAGGGCTAGGATATTCTAGAAGGTGTATTCTAGGACAGGATATTCTAGAAGGAGATTCTAGAGCTAGGATATTCTAGAAGGTGTATTCTAGGACAGGATATTCTAGAAGGTGTATTCTAGGACAGGATATTCTAGAAGGTGTATTCTAGGACAGGATATTCTAGAAGGTGTATTCTATGACAGGATATTCTAGAACGTGTGTTCCAGGGCTAGAATATTCTAGAAGGCGAATTCTAGGGCTAGGATATTCGAAGGTATATTCTAGGGCTAGGATATTCTAGAAGGTGAATTCTAGGGCTAGGATATTCTAGAAGTTGTATTCTAGGGCTAGGATATTCTAGAAGGTGTATTCTAGGGTTAGGATATTCTAGAAGGTATATTCTAGGGCTAGGATATTCTGGGCTAGGATATTCTAGAAGGTGTATTCTAGGGCAAGGATATTCTAGTATTCTAGGACTAGGATATTCTAGAAGGTGTATTCTAGGGCTAGCTAGGATATTCTAGTATTCTAGGCTAGGATATTCTAGAAGGTATATTCTAGGGCTACATACATGTACATGATAGGATATTCTAGAAGGTATGTACATGTATATTCTAGAAGGTGTACTCTAGAAGGTGTATTCTAGAAGGTGTATTCTAGAAGGTGTATTCTAGAAGGTGTATTCTAGAAGGTGTACTCTAGAAGGTGTACTCTAGAAGGTGTATTCTAGAAGGTGTACTCTAGAAGGTGTATTCTAGAAGGTGTACTCTAGAAGGTGTACTCTAGAAGGTGTACTCTAGAAGGTGTATTCTAGAAGGTGTATTCTAGAAGGTGTACTCTAGAAGGTGTACTCTAGAAGGTGTATTCTAGAAGGTGTACTCTAGAAGGTGTACTCTAGAAGGTGTACTCTAGAAGGTGTACTCTAGAAGGTGTATTCTAGAAGGTGTATTCTAGAAGGTGTACTCTAGAAGGTGTACTCTAGAAGGTGTATTCTAGAAGGTGTATTCTAGAAGGTGTACTCTAGAAGGTGTACTCTAGAAGGTGTACTCTAGAAGGTGTACTCTAGAAGGTGTACTCTAGAAGGTGTACTCTAGAAGGTGTACTCTAGAAGGTGTACTCTAGAAGGTGTATTCTAGAAGGTGTACTCTAGAAGGTGTACTCTAGAAGGTGTACTCTAGAAGGTGTACTCTAGAAGGTGTATTCTAGAAGGTGTATTCTAGAAGGTGTATTCTAGAAGGTGTACTCTAGAAGGTGTACTCTAGAAGGTGTATTCTAGAAGCTGTATTCTAGAAGGTGTATTCTAGAAGGTGTACTCTAGAAGGTGTACTCTAGAAGGTGTACTCTAGAAGGTGTACTCTAGAAGGTGTATTCTAGAAGGTGTACTCTAGAAGGTGTACTCTAGAAGGTGTACTCTAGAAGGTGTACTCTAGAAGGTGTATTCTAGAAGGTGTACTCTAGAAGGTGTACTCTAGAAGGTGTACTCTAGAAGGTGTACTCTAGAAGGTGTATTCTAGAAGGTGTACTCTAGAAGGTGTACTCTAGAAGGTGTACTCTAGAAGGTGTACTCTAGAAGGTGTACTCTAGAAGGTGTACTCTAGAAGGTGTATTCTAGAAGGTGTACTCTAGAAGGTGTACTCTAGAAGGTGTACTCTAGAAGGTGTATTCTAGAAGGTGTATTCTAGAAGGTGTACTCTAGAAGGTGTATTCTAGAAGGTGTACTCTAGAAGGTGTACTCTAGAAGGTGTACTCTAGAAGGTGTACTCTAGAAGGTGTATTCTAGAAGGTGTATTCTAGAAGGTGTACTCTAGAAGGTGTATTCTAGAAGGTGTATTCTAGAAGGTGTATTCTAGAAGGTGTATTCTAGAAGGTGTACTCTAGAAGGTGTACTCTAGAAGGTGTACTCTAGAAGGTGTACTCTAGAAGGTGTATTCTAGAAGGTGTACTCTAGAAGGTGTACTCTAGAAGGTGTACTCTAGAAGGTGTACTCTAGAAGGTGTATTCTAGAAGGTGTATTCTAGAAGGTGTATTCTAGGTGTATTCTAGAAGGTGTATTCTAGAAGGTGTACTCTAGAAGGTGTACTCTAGAAGGTGTATTCTAGAAGGTGTACTCTAGAAGGTGTATTCTAGAAGGTGTACTCTAGAAGGTGTATTCTATAAGGTGTATTCTAGAAGGTGTATTCTAGAAGGTGTACTCTAGAAGGTGTATTCTAGAAGGTGTACTCTAGAAGGTGTATTCTAGAAGGTGTACTCTAGAAGGTGTACTCTAGAAGGCGTATTCTAGAAGGTGTACTCTAGAAGGTGTACTCTAGAAGGTGTACTCTAGAAGGTGTACTCTAGAAGGTGTATTCTAGAAGATGTACTCTAGAAGGTGTATTCTAGAAGGTGTACTCTAGAAGGTGTACTCTAGAAGGTGTACTCTAGAAGGTGTACTCTAGAAGGTGTATTCTAGAAGGTGTACTCTAGAAGGTGTACTCTAGAAGGTGTACTCTAGAAGGTGTACTCTAGAAGGTGTACTCTAGAAGGTGTACTCTAGAAGGTGTACTCTAGAAGGTGTATTCTAGAAGGTGTACTCTAGAAGGTGTACTCTAGAAGGTGTACTCTAGAAGGTGTACTCTAGAAGGTGTACTCTAGAAGGTGTACTCTAGAAGGTGTACTCTAGAAGGTGTACTCTAGAAGGTGTACTCTAGAAGGTGTACTCTAGAAGGTGTACTCTAGAAGGTGTACTCTAGAAGGTGTACTCTAGAAGGTGTACTCTAGAAGGTGTACTCTAGAAGGTGTACTCTAGAAGGTGTATTCTAGAAGGTGTACTCTAGAAGGTGTACTCTAGAAGGTGTATTCTAGAAGGTGTACTCTAGAAGGTGTATTCTAGAAGGTGTATTCTAGAAGGTGTACTCTAGAAGGTGTACTCTAGAAGGTGTACTCTAGAAGGTGTATTCTAGAAGGTGTACTCTAGAAGGTGTACTCTAGAAGGTGTACTCTAGAAGGTGTACTCTAGAAGGTGTACTCTAGAAGGTGTACTCTAGAAGGTGTACTCTAGAAGGTGTACTCTAGAAGGTGTATTCTAGAAGGTGTATTCTAGAAGGTGTATTCTAGAAGGTGTATTCTAGAAGGTGTACTCTAGAAGGTGTACTCTAGAAGGTGTATTCTAGAAGGTGTACTCTAGAAGGTGTACTCTAGAAGGTGTACTCTAGAAGGTGTATTCTAGAAGGTGTATTCTAGGTGTACTCTAGAAGGTGTACTCTAGAAGGTGTACTCTAGAAGGTGTATTCTAGAAGGTGTATTCTAGAAGGTGTACTCTAGAAGGTGTACTCTAGAAGGTGTATTCTAGAAGGTGTATTCTAGAAGGTGTACTCTAGAAGGTGTACTCTAGAAGGTGTACTCTAGAAGGTGTATTCTAGAAGGTGTACTCTAGAAGGTGTACTCTAGAAGGTGTATTCTAGAAGGTGTACTCTAGAAGGTGTATTCTAGAAGGTGTACTCTAGAAGGTGTACTCTAGAAGGTGTACTCTAGAAGGTGTACTCTAGAAGGTGTACTCTAGAAGGTGTACTCTAGAAGGTGTATTCTAGAAGGTGTACTCTAGAAGGTGTACTCTAGAAGGTGTACTCTAGAAGGTGTACTCTAGAAGGTGTACTCTAGAAGGTGTACTCTAGAAGGTGTACTCTAGAAGGTGTACTCTAGAAGGTGTACTCTAGAAGGTGTACTCTAGAAGGTGTACTCTAGAAGGTGTACTCTAGAAGGTGTACTCTAGAAGGTGTACTCTAGAAGGTGTACTCTAGAAGGTGTACTCTAGAAGGTGTACTCTAGAAGGTGTACTCTAGAAGGTGTACTCTAGAAGGTGTACTCTAGAAGGTGTACTCTAGAAGGTGTATTCTAGAAGGTGTACTCTAGAAGGTGTACTCTAGAAGGTGTATTCTAGAAGGTGTATTCTAGAAGGTGTACTCTAGAAGGTGTATTCTAGAAGGTGTACTCTAGAAGGTGTACTCTAGAAGGTGTATTCTAGAAGGTGTACTCTAGAAGGTGTACTCTAGAAGGTGTACTCTAGAAGGTGTATTCTAGAAGGTGTACTCTAGAAGGTGTACTCTAGAAGGTGTACTCTAGAAGGTGTATTCTAGAAGGTGTACTCTAGAAGGTGTACTCTAGAAGGTGTACTCTAGAAGGTGTACTCTAGAAGGTGTACTCTAGAAGGTGTACTCTAGAAGGTGTACTCTAGAAGGTGTACTCTAGAAGGTGTACTCTAGAAGGTGTACTCTAGAAGGTGTACTCTAGAAGGTGTACTCTAGAAGGTGTACTCTAGAAGGTGTACTCTAGAAGGTGTACTCTAGAAGGTGTACTCTAGAAGGTGTACTCTAGAAGGTGTACTCTAGAAGGTGTACTCTAGAAGGTGTATTCTAGAAGGTGTACTCTAGAAGGTGTACTCTAGAAGGTGTACTCTAGAAGGTGTACTCTATAAGGTGTACTCTAGAAGGTGTATTCTAGAAGGTGTATTCTAGAAGGTGTATTCTAGAAGGTGTATTCTAGAAGGTGTATTCTAGAAGGTGTACTCTAGAAGGTGTACTCTAGAAGGTGTATTCTAGAAGGTGTACTCTAGAAGGTGTACTCTAGAAGGTGTATTCTAGAAGGTGTATTCTAGAAGGTGTACTCTAGAAGGTGTACTCTAGAAGGTGTACTCTAGAAGGTGTATTCTAGAAGGTGTACTCTAGAAGGTGTACTCTAGAAGGTGTACTCTAGAAGGTGTACTCTAGAAGGTGTATTCTAGAAGGTGTACTCTAGAAGGTGTACTCTAGAAGGTGTACTCTAGAAGGTGTACTCTAGAAGGTGTACTCTAGAAGGTGTACTCTAGAAGGTGTACTCTAGAAGGTGTATTCTAGAAGGTGTATTCTAGAAGGTGTATTCTAGAAGGTGTATTCTAGAAGGTGTACTCTAGAAGGTGTACTCTAGAAGGTGTATTCTAGAAGGTGTACTCTAGAAGGTGTACTCTAGAAGGTGTATTCTAGAAGGTGTACTCTAGAAGGTGTACTCTAGAAGGTGTACTCTAGAAGGTGTACTCTAGAAGGTGTACTCTAGAAGGTGTACTCTAGAAGGTGTATTCTAGAAGGTGTATTCTAGAAGGTGTATTCTAGAAGGTGTACTCTAGAAGGTGTACTCTAGAAGGTGTACTCTAGAAGGTGTATTCTATAAGGTGTACTCTAGAAGGTGTACTCTAGAAGGTGTACTCTAGAAGGTGTACTCTAGAAGGTGTACTCTAGAAGGTGTACTCTAGAAGGTGTATTCTAGAAGGTGTACTCTAGAAGGTGTACTCTAGAAGGTGTACTCTAGAAGGTGTACTCTAGAAGGTGTACTCTAGAAGGTGTATTCTAGAAGGTGTATTCTATAAGGTGTACTCTAGAAGGTGTACTCTAGAAGGTGTACTCTAGAAGGTGTACTCTAGAAGGTGTACTCTAGAAGGTGTACTCTAGAAGGTGTATTCTAGAAGGTGTACTCTAGAAGGTGTACTCTAGAAGGTGTACTCTAGAAGGTGTACTCTAGAAGGTGTACTCTAGAAGGTGTATTCTAGAAGGTGTATTCTATAAGGTGTACTCTAGAATGTGTACTCTAGAAGGTGTATTCTAGAAGGTGTACTCTAGAAGGTGTATTCTAGAAGGTGTATTCTAGAAGGTGTACTCTAGAAGGTGTAGTCTAGAAGGTGTACTCTAGAAGGTGTACTCTAGAAGGTGTATTCTAGAAGGTGTACTCTAGAAGGTGTACTCTAGAAGGTGTATTCTAGAAGGTGTACTCTAGAAGGTGTACTCTAGAAGGTGTACTCTAGAAGGTGTACTCTAGAAGGTGTACTCTAGAAGGTGTATTCTAGAAGGTGTATTCTATAAGGTGTACTCTAGAATGTGTACTCTAGAAGGTGTATTCTAGAAGGTGTACTCTAGAAGGTGTATTCTAGAAGGTGTATTCTAGAAGGTGTACTCTAGAAGGTGTAGTCTAGAAGGTGTACTCTAGAAGGTGTACTCTAGAAGGTGTATTCTAGAAGGTGTACTCTAGAAGGTGTACTCTAGAAGGTGTATTCTAGAAGGTGTACTCTAGAAGGTGTATTCTAGAAGGTGTACTCTAGAAGGTGTACTCTAGAAGGTGTACTCTAGAAGGTGTACTCTAGAAGGTGTATTCTAGAAGGTGTACTCTAGAAGGTGTACTCTAGAAGGTGTATTCTAGAAGGTGTACTCTAGAAGGTGTACTCTAGAAGGTGTACTCTAGAAGGTGTACTCTAGAAGGTGTACTCTAGAAGGTGTATTCTAGAAGGTGTATTCTATAAGGTGTACTCTAGAATGTGTACTCTAGAAGGTGTATTCTAGAAGGTGTACTCTAGAAGGTGTATTCTAGAAGGTGTATTCTAGAAGGTGTACTCTAGAAGGTGTAGTCTAGAAGGTGTACTCTAGAAGGTGTACTCTAGAAGGTGTATTCTAGAAGGTGTACTCTAGAAGGTGTACTCTAGAAGGTGTATTCTAGAAGGTGTACTCTAGAAGGTGTATTCTAGAAGGTGTACTCTAGTTCTAGGCCAGGAGTATTCTAGAGCCAGGGCTATGAACACCCTGGGCTATAGTCCCATACACAGTGTAATGCGAGTACTCATGCTGTGTAGCTGGCCACCTTCACTAGGGACATCAGGATAATCACAAGTACCCTAGGATTCCCAGGAAGTCTGTGCTAAAGCTGGTGGCAGTACTGAGCAGTCCTCCTCAGTCAGGAACTGCACAAGTAATAATGTATTCTGTTGACTTCAGAGCTCTTCATGCATGCAGAGGAAGGTCTCTCACACAGTCATGTGCAGATCATGGGCGTGGCCATCCACAGAGCTTACACAAAAAATGCACAGTCTGTTCTATATAATTCATTATCACACTTCTATTTATAGCCAGTTTTGTACTCACAGTTCTATTTATAGCCAATTTTGTACCCACAGTTCTATTTATAGCCATATTTATAGCCAGTTTTGTATGCACGGATCTATTTATGGTCTGTTCTGTACATTTTTAATTTTATTTATATACTAGCAGAGAGAGACACAGCTTTGCCCAGGTTCTGATTGTGTGTGTGTGTGTGCGCACACTTATGTGGGTTTGTGTGTGGTAGGTGAAATAATCTTCTGCCTGCCAAAATTTTGGTGGATCTTCCATCATTTGATTGTTCTTGTCCTTGGTGGGGGTGGATGGACAAGGGGAGGGTGAAAGTTCAGGGGGAATCATGGTTGGAAAGAAACTCCTTTTTCCTACTGCAGAACTTCAGAGATAAAGAAGCATGGACTGGTGTTGCTACGAGGCCCCTCTCATGGGGTGCATGCTCAATAGCCTAGCAAGCAAGACCATTTGGGGAGCACGAATCGGCAAACGGTGTAGCTCACAAGAGTAGGTTTGACCTTGGTCTCTCTTTATGGAGACCACGAAGAAGTGTCGGATGGGAAACTACGGTTACTTGAGTTGGAAGGGGCAGTGGCTGGGAGGAGACCACGAAGAAGTGTCGGATGGGAAACTGTGGTTACTTGAGTTGGAAGGGGCAGTGGCTGGGAGGAGACCACGAAGAAGTGTCGGATGGGAAACTGTGGTTACTTGAGTTGGAAGGGGCAGTGGCTGGGAGCATCGGTGACCTTGATCATGTGAGGGTGGAAGGGGCAGTGGCTGGGAGCATCGGTGACCTTGATCATGTGAGGGTGGAAGGGGCAGTGGCTGGGAGCATCGGTGACCTTGATCATGTGAGGGTGGAAGGGGCAGTGGCTGGGAGCATAGAGGGTGTGGCAGCAGCCAACAACACGGCAGACGGTAGCAACTACATGTATTGGACATCTCTTCAAGGAAAGGTCCGGCAGCTTCTCGGGTAGTGCAACATAGCTTGTGTCCATCCCAGTGTAAAACTACACCTTCGTGCAAAGTTTGAGCTTGCTATGTGTAGCTTCAAAACTGTTGATTCCCATAGAAATATAACACAGATGCCATCAGCTTGATATAAGATAGGCTACTTATACCACAGTCTATTTATAGACTGTTCCATACCACATTTCTATTTATAATCGGTCTATGCCTTCTGTACCACAGTTCTATCCATGGCCTGTTCTGTGCCACAGTTCTATCCATAGGCTGTTCTGTGCCACAGTTCTATCCATAGCCTGTTCTGTGCCACAGTTCTATCCATGGCCTGTTCTGTGCCACAGTTCTATCCATGGTCTGTTCTGTGCCACAGTTCTATCCATAGCATGTTCTGTGCCACAGTTCTATCCATAGCCTGTTCTGTGCCACAGTTCTATCCATAGGCTGTTCTGTGCCACAGTTCTATCCATGGTCTGTTCTGTGCCACAGTTCTATCCATGGTCTGTTCTGTGCCTCAGTTCTATCCATAGCCTGTTCTGTGCCTCAGTTCTATTTCTCAGTTCTATTTATAACCACAGTTCGTTTGTTCTAAAACTAAACATCAATACCTACACACCAGCAGTCAAGTGCAAGAATTATGATGCACACACTGAGTAGTAACCTATTGTATGTGGACAACAGCAGAGCAAGTGTCACTCCATCAACACGCATGCACACACACACACACACTTACCTCTCTATCTCCATCTTCTTTTTGGTGTTAGTAATGTCTGTTAAGTACTTCATCACCTTCTTAGACGCCTCCGTCTTGCCTGCTCCACTCTCACCTGCATCACAAAACCACACCCATGTCAAATTTTAATCACGCCCACAAACAGGTCACACTCACAATCAGTGTTGATCCAGTAAGTAGAGCTATTGTCAACCTACTTCAACCTGCTCAACCCAGTGTGGTGTTGGTCCAGTGTGTGTCCCCATAGAGTTATTGTCAACCTACTTCAACCTGCCTCAACCCAGTGTGGTGTTGGTCCAGTGTGTGTCCCCATAGAGCTATTGTCAACCTACTTCAACCTGCCCCAACCCAGTGTGATGGTTCAGTGCGTGAGAAGGAAATGCAGGGCACTGGTGTGATACAATGACAACTATTTTCCCACACATGCGTACAGGAGTCTGTTGGTATTTAGGACTGGCAACATACACCGAGGAGAGAAGCTTACGTATGGACAAAGATGGTGATATGAACTCTCTCACACACCTCCCAGT